>RWGZ01001025.1:650828-995901 GCA_009725065.1 Utricularia reniformis
TCAATAGTTTATATTGATCAATTAACCTTAAAAAAAAATGAAATGACAATGTTTCTAAACTTTGAAAATTTTAAAAATAATGCATAAATTATCAAAACAACTTATACGAAAAACCACTACTATTTACTCGAGAGTCATTTTTAAACGGTTTTGAAACTTCAAGGGGTTCTCATGCAAATTACAAACTTTGGGGACATCGCTTTTACATTATCTTAAACATTGGGGGTCAATGTCGTAATTTTCTCGTAAAAAATAATGAGTAGAATGTATAATGCATTTTCAGAATCAAGTCTGAACTTGATTATGCATTATAGTTAAAAAACAAGAATGCATTATGATTATAATTCATAATTAGAATTTAAAATGGATACTATTCTGTTTCAAAAAACAGATTATACATTATATAATGCATAATCTGTTTTCATAAGTTGTGCAGAACACAACCTTAAAACCAGACAATTTTATGGGATATTAGAAACAGATAGCTGCAGGGACTATAAGGTAATTATTGGACTAGCATAGAATTAGGGGGCGGTATAATTTGCACAAATTTGGTTCTAAGGTTGTGTGTAACCTTCTACGTATTCAAAATAATTTCTGTCGTATAAATCTTTCTACACATCATCATTCTCTCATATACACAAAATATTCTATTTCTACTTCTTAAATTTTTTATTCATCTATATCATTTTTTATTTATCTTTCATCCACCTCATTTTCTCTATCATATTTTAATTTTATCTTTTTATCTCATCAACTTTATCTATTTATTATTCAATTTATCATTAAGTAATACGTTTTAATTTTAATTGTTTTAATTCGATAATCTCGACTTTTAAATGTTATTTATTAATTTACATCGTTGTATGTATTATGTTACGATTGTATTTCATTTTATTGCTTCGTACTCGTTTTTAATATCTCTATTTCGAAATGATAGAATTTTATATAAAATTACCTATTTATATTATCAAAATAAAATAATATTTTTTTAAAAATATTTACTAATATTTATAATTATATATTTACTAAATTACATATTTATATTATAAAAATAAATTAATAAAATTAATATTTTATTTTATATATAGTAAAAGAAAGTATTTTTAATAATTTAAAATTATTTAAAAAAAATAAGAAGCTTCGACAAGAGGTACCCAAGCCTCTGTCGACGGAGCATATTGCTCCATGAGTACGTCACTGCCCATGTAACCATGGGTGCTGACGTGCTTCCATATAACTCTCTCCACCGTTAAAGTGAATCTAATTTTTTTTAATTTTAATAAATCTAATTTTCAAAATTTTTTGAAAGTAAAAATTGTTCATATACTTAAAAATTTAGCAAAACTATTAGTCAAAGTTTAGTATATACCAAAATTGATACTTGAAGTTTGGGGTTAGTTTTATATTTCAATTATCAAATGTGTCAAATTTGAGAAATCTTATAAATTGTTTTAGTCAAAATAATCAAATTATTGAGACTACAAATTCCATATTAAAATTTGTGGAACAAATTTGCATACTCCATAGAATTGTCATATTTAATCTAGATGATTGAAATTTGAAATGTTAGAGCTTTAAAACATGACAAATAGAAAACTAGTTATGAATGAAACAAAAGAAATTTTAGAAGTGTTAAGAAAATCAATGTTTTCATACCGAACGGTATACGTCAAATTTCGGCATGTACCAATATTTTTGTTGATACCGTCCGATACCAGGTATTTGGGTCATTTTTCGGGTTTTTCGGATCTGATTCTAAAAAAATAATCAAATATTATTTTTTAATAAAATAAAATTTGGTACCAACCGATATACCGATTTTATCGCTCATATCGATATAGAATTTCAGATCGGTATGAAAACATTGAGAAAAATATGATTAGAAAATATATTTTTTTATTATTTCATTTGAACTCATTAAATATGTATCAATTTGTATTTTTAAAAACTTTTTGGTATATTTTTTATCATCATATTTACAATTTATTGCATTTTGTCATTTTAATAATGAAATATTTTAAGTTTGATTGTATCGGGTAAATCTCATATTTGAGTCCGATATATATATGAAGTCTTAAAACTCCATAAGCAACGTTTCTTCACAAGGATCGCCTCTTTCGCGGATTGGCGTTACGGCGATTGCAGAAGAAATATTCTACTGAAAACCGCGATGCCGGCTGCTGTAGTTCGTGATCGGAGAATGAAATTCCGTTTGAATCTTAAGAAACTGACGTGCGGTTATCTAATTCTTTTAACGGGATTATTCATATTCTTCATTTCTCTTTTCCTCAAAGCCATTAATCTTCTACCGTTCTGTGACATTCTCATCCTTGATTATACTCTACAACAAGGTGATGATTTTACCATTATTTCATCTGATTCTTCTTCTGCTCTGTTAAATCCATGCATATCTCGTTTATCGGATAATGTCAGGTTTTTCACTACGAATCTCATTTATGGGAAACTCTCTGCGCTTTTTTCTGTTGTTTAGTATGAGATACAGTAAGATTATGTGAATTCTCTATTGTGTAACTTCGTCTTTTTTCCTTGCAGCTATCCCTGTGAAGGACCATCTTGCTCAGCATAAAGAAATCTCTTATAGAAACAAGGTTAATAATCTTTTACCGATTGGATTTAATGAAATATCTTGCCTTAGTAGACATGATCCTTTACTAAATCATCGACCAACTTTCCGTAACCCATCTCGTTACCTCGTATCGAAGTTACGTAGCTACGAAGAACAGTATAAGAGATGTGCTCCACATAGTGATTTGTATAATAGATCAACACAAGCTCTTTTCTCCAATAGTTCTCAGATCATTGATGAGTGTAAGTACATCGTTTGGATTCCATATAGTGGCTTAGGAAATAAGATAATGACTCTTACTTCTACGTTCCTATATGCTCTTTTAACTAACAGAGTCCTTCTAATTGCTGATAAACATGACTTTTCTGATCTCTTTTGTGAGCCATTTCCAGGTGTCTCTTGGTTACTTCCTTCTGAGTTTCCATTGGCTAATAGGCTCACAAAAATAAGCAAAGATTCAGGTAATAGTTTTGGAAATATAGTGAAGAAAAATTCCCTTGTTGTGTTAAATGATTCAGTGCCTCCAGCTTATGTGTATGTTCATTTGGTTCATGATTATGATGATCATGATAAGCTTTTCTTTTGTGATCAAGAGCAATCTTTTTTGCATAAAGTGCCTTGGTTGATTGTGAAGTCTGATAACTATTACATTCCTTCTCTGTTTTTGATCCCTTCATTTGAGCAAGAGCTTGAGAATCTATTCCCTGAAAAAGATACAGTTTTTCACTTATTAGGAAGATATCTTTTACATCCAACAGATTCAGTTTGGGGACTTGTAACTAGATTCTATGAAGCTTATTTATCTAAAGTAGATTTGAAAGTCGGGATTCAGATTCGTGTTTTTAGTATCGAAAATGGCCCGTTCAAGCATATCATGGATCAGATTCTTTCTTGCACAATGAATGAACATATACTTCCACAAGTTCATAGCCAACAAGTAGTTAACAAAAACAGCAGAAGTATAGGTATCTTGATGACTTCTTTGTATCGAGGATGCTTCGAAAAAATGAGAAACATGTATTGGGAAAACGGAACGGTAACCGGAGAAACTATTTCGGTCCATCAACCGAGTTTCGAAGAATACCAGATAATGAACAATGTAAAGCACAACAAGAAAGCATTAGCTGAAATGTATCTTCTCAGCTTAAGTGATAAGTTAGTAACAAGTGCATCTTCGACTTTTGGATATGTCGCACAAGGTCTAGGGGGGGTACGAGCATGGATTCTTTATAAGCCGGAGAATAAGACGGTTCCCAATCCCCCGTGTGTTCGAATCCAGTCAATTGAACCTTGTTTTCATGCTCCTCCATTCTATGACTGTAAGATGAGACAAGGAGTTGATACAGGTGATGTAGTGCCTTATATTAAGCATTGTGAAGATGTGCCTTGGGGAATCAAGCTAACTCATATTTAACCATAAAATTGCCCAATTTTCATTTTACTTTAAAACCTTAGTGTTCCTATTGGGATTTTGAAATTTGAGAAAGAACTGATTTTTATTGGTTTAAGAATCAAGGGACGAACCCGATTAATCATATTTGATTATACGGGTCTAGTTTGAGTATGGGGTAAATTAATTAAGACCTCATGTTACGTGGGCTGGTCCAGGTTGATGAAATCCAAACCCGAAACTTGATCAAGACTCGGATAAATTAATTAATAGTATTATTATTAATACTTTATTGTTATTTTTAATTTTTATCAATTAAGTATTTGTTGAAGAAAATATGTTTGATGATGAATTTGTATGAAGATNGAATAAAAAGCACATTAGATAATCTTAAATATGAATTTAATCTTACTGTACCGATATGAGTGACCACAGTAGATTTTCCATTAGGGAATCTTACTACTCCTTTCGTAGGTGAAATGGTATCAAAAAGATGAATATTGCAACACATGTGCTCACTAGCCCCCGAATCAATAATCCATCGAATATGAGGTTGAGAGTGCTTACCAGCAAAGTTTTCATTGGACATGAGAGTAGTGTTGTGATTGGTAGTAGTAGCAGCGGAGGTGTTGGTAGAAGCATTTTGAAGAAGATTTTTGAGTTGGGCATTAGTCATTTGTACCATTTCTTCATCATGTGCTACTGCCCCTGCTTCATTCATGATGACATTAGAAGAAAAAGATGAGTTTTTAGTACCTTTAAATCGTTTAGATTTGTAGTCCTTAGGGTAACCGATTAATTTGTAACATTGATCGATTGTATGGTTGTTTAATCCACAGTGACCACACTTCTTTTTGAAAAATTGTTGCTGAAATCCTGTTTTTGTGCTAGAACCAGTGATGTGGCTGCCTTCCCAATGATTCTGGGAAGAATCACGGCTGCCTTGTGTAAATGATTCTGCCTTCCCAAGGAGAGCAGAGGCATTAAGAGGCAGTGAGAGAATTCCTTTCTTAAGTCTTTGTTCTTCTTGATTCAGCGAACTAAACACTTGATCCATAGTCGGAAAAGGATTTCGAAGAAGTAGTTGGGAGCGTATTGCTCCAAATTCTGGATTTAGAGAGTTCAAGAACAAGTAAATCTTGTCTTTTTCGATCTGATTCCGAAAAGTATTGAATCCACCGCAGGTGCAATTAGGAGTTGGACGGGAATTATCGAATTCCGCCCAAAGGCCCGAGAGCTTGGTGAACAAATCCTCAATAGACATGTGACCTTGTTGGATAGTACCAAGTTCTCGAGAAATGTCACATACTCTTGAATCATCTGGTTGGCAATACCTTTGCTCTAATGCTAGCCAAATTTCCCGAGCAGTCTTTTTATAAAACACAGTTGCTGCTATGGAGTCGGGTAAGCAGCGAAGAAGCCAGGCAATTAGAAGATCATTGCATCTTTGCCAATCCTCATAACGTTCATTGGTTATATCTGGTTCCGGTATACTTCCAGTGAGAAATCCCATTTTATTTTTGATAGATAGACCGAGACGGATATTTCTTGCCCAAGTGACGTAGCTTGAACTTGTAAGAGGTGTTGTGAGAACAATATCAGCATTGTCGTTTGGACCGATATAGTAGGGAGAAGAATGTTGCATAGCTGTTACTATGACACCATTTTTAGGTGGAGAAGTCTCTTTATTTTCAATCATGGTGAGGCAGAGAAGAAAGGTTGAAGAGTAAAGAGAAGAGAAAGTGAAAAGTAAGAGAAAAATGCACACAGGCTAGAGAAATGAAAAATGCTATGATACCATCTTAATTGAATTGAAAGAGTAATTCAATATGAATCAAAAACTATCCTCAAATACAATCAATCATATTTGTTTTATACACAGATTTCTAACGGTCTTACATCCTTGTATTCCGCCATAAGAAAAGGTAAAGATGACAGAACCAGTCAGTCAAAGTGCAAATACAAGCCTGTCTTGGGACTTTAGGGTTTAGGGTTTAGGGTTTAGGGTTTAGGGTTTATGGTCCGCCTAAACCCTATCTTGATTGTGGAGTCTATTTAATGCATACTCATTCACGAGAAGAGAAGAGTGGCTGGATCATAATGTCACATTAATATGAGAGTTAATGTCTCATNTTACCCATTCTTGTAGTAATATCCTAAGAACAAGACAATTTTGCTTCATTAAAACACACTTGTTTACTTGTTACCGAGCTTTTAAGAAACTTTCTTCTGTTTCATGTCTTTCCAAGCTTTGATATTTGCCTCGACTTTCGCTGTCACTCGGGCGTGAAACCCTCGGTACGGCTCGTACCCGAACATGGATTGCAGAGCCTGATAAGAAGAAGAAGTTTCCATGAATTAAATAGAACAAGTTTCAAAGGAAATAAACTAAAAACTGGACCTCAAGCAGTACAAAATATGGCGCCATAAGGAATGCTTGAGCCAAGTTGTCTAATAGAGCCGGTGCTCGCTTCTACAATATAGTTACATGTCAAAAAACAATACCCGATAAGCTTCCACCTCGACATTTTGCATCGAGAGAATCATAAACAAACAAGTTGGCAATGTGTAATAGTTCGGTGAGGTTCATCGATGCAGAAAATGTAGTATGTTTTAGCAACAAAACTAGAACAAGCTTATCTTTAACCAAAGCTATCAACGTCATAGTCACTCAGGATTTCTAAATTCGCTCTAATACCATATTAGATTTATGGAGTGGAGCTAATTTAATGTGGAGAATGTGCTTAGATATAACCTACAAGAAAGAAGAGAGATCACACTGTAAAAGACTTGAATAAGTTGATTACAATGATCCATAATCATTCTTATAAATCAATCCAAACCACATCTCATTTGCGATATGGGATATTTATAATAAAATCTTAACAACATAATGATAACACTACAATATAAACTGTGGTTCATGCAAAAAACAGCAATCTGAGAATGTATTTGGGAGAAATGGATTGACATAAACAATAAATGAGAATGTTCAACTTTGTAATAATTAAAGTATTGAGACACATCTTTGCATAATATAACTAAACAAAAGCAGCCACGCAAATAAATGAAACAAATGAAGCGGGGGCAAATAAATTAATAAGGAGAAATTGTAAGAACACAGACAAAATTCTTACAAACAATTACCTCAAAAACACCATGGCCAATGAACTGTCCTGCCCAGCAGAATAACTGAGATGTCAGAACAACCTGACCAACTCTTGGAGTTAAAATCCATCATAAAGCACACTAGAATTGAAAAAAAGAAGAACAAGGCAGGCAAGGAAAATGAAGAGAACAATGATGCCTTAAAATGGATTGCAGGGAGATAAAATTTTCGAAGGACTTTTATATCATTTCATCTTAATAATCATATTCTAGCGCTGGGTATCTGTTCAACACAAACAAGGCCATAGAAAAGTTGAAAAACAACGAAAGAACTCATTGAAATTGATGAAACCGAAGAACAATAAAATCCCATCAATATATACCTTCCACGCTAGAGAAAAACCCAATTTCTCGGCAAGAGCACTGCTTCCAACCCAGCATAAAAACACCAATAAAGCAGCCAAGGTACCAGCTTTCTTATCCAAACTCACGTAATACAGACCATAAACCAGAGTAAACAAGAACCCATAATTAAAAAACTCAATTTCAGACCCTGCGAACAGGGGCGGCGTAAAATAGAGAAGAACTAAAGATGTGAAAAGAATCGGCCACACAAAAATCATGTGGATCAAGATGTTCGTGGGGTTGTTATGATAAGCACCGTAAAATGCAAACTGCTCTTCTAGATCAAACAATCCCATCACTCTCGCCTGCGGCTGCGCTTCCCTATCCTTTTCGTCTTCGATTTGGGTACCCAATTCCAAACAAGATAGTCCTCCCTGTGCATGGTTAGGGTAATTCTAGGTTTAATCTCTTATCTTAATCATCATTATATTAATATTACAGCATGCATATCTTTTTGGAATTACTGTCGGACTCCGAATCGTTTTCCGCTGTTTCACTTATATTTTGAGATTAGAGTTAAAAGTATATATTAAAGTATGTTTTAAAACCAGTCATTCATATGAAAAAGTAATTATTAATTAAATAATTTTTTGTAGTTTTGACTAATTAGATATTCTAACCGTATATTTATTTTTTAAACTTTTTAAATTTGATAATCCAAATTTATTTAGTAAATCATATCACAAAAATGGTAAAACTAATCCACAAAATTTCATTTTGGTTAATAATCTTAATTGTCTAAATTTAAAACTTTGAAAACCACTTATATTGTATATATTGAACTTTGGAAAATGATTTTATTATTTTTATAAGAATCACAATTATCTTAATTTAAAACATTGAAAACCAAAATTGACAAAATAATGAAATGAATTAGATTACAAGTGACATAATTATAAGAATTATATTATCACCTAATTTAAATAATAAGCCATAATCAACAAATATTAACAATCGTTATTAATACTAACTATTTTACCGTTATAATATTGTTTGATATAATTAATAATATATTTTAAATCAATTAATAAATAATAAAAATAAATTTGTTAATATATTCAATATCCCAATATTTGTTAAGAATTATTAAATAGAGTAGTTAATAAAATGTATTTTATTATTGAATTTATCCGTTTTGATGAATTAGACATGGGAAATAGAGGAACAGTCAGATGATGAGTCAGTTTGGATAAGACCAAATCCCTCTCTCTCTAGACCCCACCATTTGCGCTTTTACTCGCTTTCCTTCTTTTCTCTGTTCCAGTTCTCATTTTCCAATCCCTTCTTCTTCTCATCTGGGTCTTCTTCAACAAGAGATTTTTACTCAAAACTTGCAAGATATGTCGTCTTCTTTGAGGATTAGCTTTGGTGCTTATGGATCAAGTGATGTTGCTGTCAAAAACAGAGAAAACGGAGTGTTAAACGTCCCTTCCGTTATTCAAACTCTGCAATTCAAGGAATCATCGTCTTCTTCTTCTCAACAATCTCTCCGAAAATCATTAACCGATCACAATTCTGTCTACAGAGTAAGCATCTTTTAATTTCGTGTTTGTGTTCCTATTTGTTTATAGGGTTTTGATTTCTAGGCGCAGTCGATTTCATTGAACAAATCGCTGAAATGGTGGGAGAAATCTGTCAACACGACAAATATGATAGAGATTCAATCTGCTCAGCATCTCGTCGATTCATTATTCAATTTCAGTGACAGATTAGTTGTTGTTGATTTCTATTCTCCAAGCTGTGGAGGTTGCAAAAGTCTGCATCCAAAGGTAACAAATAATTACAGTGTTTGAATTTTGAATTGAACAAGACCTAACTAACTAACCATGGTTAAATTTGAACTCAACAAACAGATCTGTCAAATAGCTGAGATCAATCCAAACACCATTTTTCTCAAAGTGAACCATGAAATACATAAGACAATGTGTTACGCTCTACATGTTCATGTTTTGCCATTCTTCAAATTCTACAAAGGGGAAAATGGTAAAGTCAGCAGCTTCAGCTGCACCAATGCAACTGTAAGCCATTCACCTTCATATTATTCATCTCTGAATTCCCCTGATGCAGAGATTGTTTATATGCATGCAGATTCAGAAATTTAAAGATGCTCTTGCGAAACACAGTCCAGAAATACGCATCCCCGGTAAGGCAAAAGGGCTTGATGATTCTGAATATGCTGCCTTAGCTGCTTTAGGTTTGCTGTCAAGTGATAAACAACTAGTTAGCGAAGACTTAGTTGATGCTTATTCAATAGCATAGAGCAACACAATGAGCAAGCATTTCAATACATATTTTTATCTGTGCATATAATACTTCATCTCTGTCCTGTTTTTAAGTCAGAGTATGATGCAAAAAGTACCTGATTTGAATGTTATCTTTGCATTTTATTCCCACCAATCAAAGGTTTAGGAGGGAATAATGATCTGAGTTCAGGAGCAGAGCTAGGGAAAAGAACATTGAGNGAATTGTTACAATCTTCTGAGCCCATTTGACTGAACTCCCAACCGATGAAGGCGCCGCCAGCTCAAAGGCAAACAAAAACCCCCCAAAAACCGTCATTTCCACGGAGAAGGGGCGCCCAAGCCCCTCTCCGCGGAACGTATTTTTCCGCGGTGACATCGACGCCCATGTAACCATGGGCACCGACGTGGAGGAAAAATCGGCGGACAGTATCGTATTTCCATACGGTGTTGTCCGCCGATACAGTGAGCCTAATAGTCTAATTTTTCCAAAAAATGATAAATGTTGTGTTGTTGATTTTTACAAATATAAAATTTAGCATTTAATTATAAGATTATGTAAAAACATAATCTTTAGATGCGCTGAAGGCATTACATAAATTAATTATTTGTAATGCATGTGGTATGTTATTGACTTTTAAAAAATACACACTTGTCACTAAATGAAATGGTTGATTATAAAAATGAAATAATGATTTTAATAAAGGTATATATGATGGTTAAATGAGCATAGATAATGGTGTTGTTTGGTTCTGCAGTTCATTGCTGTGGTGAACATACATTGATTTTTTCAACTTTGACCAAACATGCTTAACAAGTGCGTTCGTCTCACCGTTGAAAACTAAGGTGAGACGGCAGTACGTTTAAAGAAGTGGTGGACAGAACGCAATTGATTAATGATCATTATACATTTCCTTTAAAATTATGGTTTATAATTAATTTTTATCAAAATTAATTTAATGTTAATTTAAATTATTATCAATATTAATTGTTATGGTCCCTTTTTAGGGGGTACCAACAGTCGTCCGGTTCGTTCAATAAACGAACTCGGTTCTGATTTCTTTAAAATGTGGAAGACGATTTAAAGGTAAANTTCGTTCCATTCCACCGATTTTCTGGTTTTGTGATGTAGAATTCATCGAACCTTTTGATGTGTACTTCTGCTAAGCAACTCTTTTGATATTTTTTTGTAAAAGACCTTAGTTTGCATATGATGCGAAGATGATTTCTTACACCTATTTGTGAAAGATGAAATTTTTATTTGGAAATCAGAATCTCTGATGCGTTTTTTGTTGAAATTTTTGCCTGTGATGGTGTTAAATATACTTTGAGTATAATTCAGTGAGATAAATATAACTCTGAGGCAATTATGATTTTGTATACTCGCTTTGCAGATAGATTTATGTTAAGCTCTGTATTCTGAATTGAATTGTTGTTATGCAAGTGATGTTAAACAGACAGGGACATCAGATCTCTATAAAGAGTGTGACGATTTGTCGTTGGGAATCTCTCTGATGCATAAATCTCGTATTTTTTTCAAGCTCTTCACTCAGTTTAAGATCCTGGCTTGTTTCTTTGTCATCTTTTGTTTGCTATATTGATTTTTTTTTCAAGGCTATTGCTAATTACAGTTCATTCTTCATTTGCCTGCCTGTGATGCTAAGTATCTCAATGATTATCAGATTAATTATGATGATACATGGGATTGTCACTACCTCTGAGGCAAACTATTTGTTAAATACTTTATATCACTAAGAATGGATTTATTGTCTTGAATCAACGACGCCTGATGATTGTTGATCCAAGAACGGAGATTTGAATGGTGATACTTGTTGAAGCCCGGCTTTATTTTTGCTTCGGCTCCGAGTTCATCTGTGTAATAAAATTATCCTCTTTTCATGAAGGCGCTCTAGTCGATTATTTGAAGCTTCGAGGAAGGCTAAATTATTATTTTTAGGTTACTGATGCCTCTAAAATATATAAAAAATATATAAAATTGTATAATTATCTCTCAATTTACTATTTGTACAAAGGGTATGTCCTTTAATTTATGAAATTGTAAGAATAAAACCTAAAGTTATTAATATTGTTTGTTTTTTATCCATGATATTTTAGAACCTGATTTTCGTAAATTAAAAATCGTTTGAAAACTATCACAATGTATGTAAATAAGATCTATTTGAAAAATTATCTAAAAATTACTCTTGATGTTCGAGAATTGTGCATGAAATATTATAAATTTACGAATTCGTTAAAGTGCAAATGATAAACGTTACTATAAACTTGAGGTGTTTTATTCGTATTTAACTTAAGTTTGAGAGTTAAAAATGTATATTTTAACTCAAAATTGTACCATATTTATAATTTCTTAACTTGGAGTGCATACCATTTAAACAGTCTGTAAGTTTTTATTTATTATACAAACATCACCCAAAAATATTTTTATTAACAAAATAAAATATTAGAATATGAATAATGAAAACCTGGAAATTTTAAATTTATTAATTAAATTTACGTTTATTTATTATTTACAAACTTATAATACATTAGTTTGTAAATCGTCGAAATCTATTAAAAATGAATTAATTTAATATGTTAACTTAAAAGTGTATTTAAAAGTTTTTTAGGTGATAGTAATAGTCTAATTTTTCCAAAAAATGATAAATGTTGTGTTGTTGATTTTTACAAATATAAAATTTAGCATTTAATTATAAGATTATGTAAAAACATAATCTTTAGATGCGCTGAAGGCATTACATAAATTAATTATTTGTAATGCATGTGGTATGTTATTGACTTTTAAAAAATACACACTTGTCACTAAATGAAATGGTTGATTATAAAAATGAAATAATGATTTTAATAAAGGTATATATGATGGTTAAATGAGCATAGATAATGGTGTTGTTTGGTTCTGTAGTTCATCGCTGTGGTGAACATACAATGATTTTTTCAATTTTGACCAAACATACTTAATAAGTGCGTTCGTCTCACCGCTGAAAACTAAGGTGAGACGATAGTACGTTTAAAGCAGGGGTGGACAGAACGCAGTTGATTAATAATCATTATACATTTCCTTTAAAATTATGGTTTATAATTAATTTTTATCAAAATTAATTTAATGTTAATTTAAATTCTTATCAATATTAATATTATTTTTATTAATATTAAATTTTATTAAAATTAAATTTTTATTACATATTAAAATTTTTGTCCAAATTAATTTCTTAATATTAATTTGTTTAATTAGATCTGGATTTTGTAGAGATGGAAAACGATCGGAATATAGAAGTACAAATTACCGTTGATCCGTCACATGTAGATGTTGAACTCATACATGATAACTACATGATTCGAGTTATGAATGAAATACGTAATCGCATTGCACTAGCGAGGATTGAAGAAGATCGTCGATTTAGATTATTCACTTTTGTCAATGTTTGTTTTTTGATACTTTTGATCAATAATTTATTATATTCTAGCAATTTCTTAAATAACTAGTTTATCATAGTCAATATAAAATATAATTTGTAAGTTATATACAATTAATTAAAAATAATGACAAAATAGTCATTTTATAAAATCACGATCACTGCACCGCTATTTCAAAACAGTTTTTTAAAATCACGATTAGTTCACTTCACAGCACAGTCATCTCACCTCACTGCTATTTGTCAAACGTCGTTCCAAACGTACCCAATGTAATTTAATTGATTTTTATGTTTACTTTATTAAAATTTTAATGCATCCATTTGAAAATTTGAATATATTTTCAAAAAGTTTAAATATTTATATTAATTATTTTATTATGTTAAATTTAATCTATGTAAATTTCAAATTGTTAAATTTTTATAGTCTCAATTTTATGTATCCCTTAAGGAATGTGCTTGAATACAACACTAAAAATAATAGAAAAATTTAAACAAATCAATTATTATGGTAATCAATAACTTTTAAAAATCAATTTAATACGCATCTCATTTCTATGTTGGATCGATATTACTATCATCTTAAAAACACCCTCTTCCACTTGACAAGTTTGAAATCACGCATTATTTTTTTGAACGAACTTTAATATCATATTAGATTTGTATTTTCATGTCAATTTCATATGCAAGTTTGTTCGAGTATAACATATAAAAGGAAATATATTATACAGTAAACAACTTGAATTAAAAACAAGTCTAAGAGGATGAGTTGTTGCTTGAGGTTTTTGACTAGAACATCATACATCCCTAAAATCAAAGAAATACATAAAATAAGTGTTGGAAACAATTACCCAATATAACATCTATATTTAAAGACATATTCATCCAAAAATTCATTCATTCTCTTCCTATATTTTATACAACATTTTTTATAATATTAATATTAATACTTTTATAAATAATTTTTCTGATATATCTATCAGGATATTCATAATTTTGATTTGTTTACTCAGTGTGAACACAATTTCTACAAGTTGTTTGAGCATATTTGTCTCATCGCTTGACAAAATTTTGATTGGTTTTTTATCGAAAAATTCTTGTGGCTTTTGGCTACCGATCTTCTAAGTGTTCCTAATGTCAGATTTAGTAGTGAATACTTCATATCTAAACTTAGAACACTTAGATCTAAGCATTTGCTACTTCTAAGGGATTGGGAGAAATAATTGAGTATTTCTAACCCAATCATTTACATGTTTACGATTTTGCGTTATCCTATTTGTATGATTATTTGGTTCTTGAAATTTCTATGTGTAAGAACATTTCAATTTTACGAATTAGTGAAATAACATATTGACTCTAAGTGCATTGTCAAGATCATCGATTTTAAGATAATAATCGAGACCACAATCCATTTAAAAATATCGGTTTCTTTCGGCTATTTTGACAAAATACCAATCTGCAATACAAATCTATCTACCAAAATACACTGTAGATGGGTAGTTTGACAAATACCAACTTTTGCAGTGAATATTTCAGTAAAAAATGCGAGAGTTTCTTTTTACTCCTTTCAAAACTAGTTTAAATTAGATTATAAAATCCAACAATTTCTCTTTTCTTTTCTTCTTCAAATTATAATTTATATCCTCAAGTTAAAAATGTTTTGTGTTTTACATGGAGCATATAGTAATTCAAAATAATATGTTAAAAAATTCAAATTTATTAGCTAATGATGTTATTCTAATTAATTAGGTGCAAATATTTTTTACAATATTATTATCTATTTCCCCTTTATTTGCCAATGTTTTAATATTCGCGGTTTTACAAATTAAATTCACGAACAACCGATTGTATATACAGTTTTTATGGATTTTCCATGTTAATACCAAAAACTAAATTCTGATGANGAAATAAAATAGAAACAATGAAATATAATATATACAATGATCAAATTAATAATTAATATTAAACATCGATATTATCGAAATTAAAACTATTAAAATTAAAACTTAATATTTATTGATAAATTGAATAGTAAATAAATAAATTTGATGAGATAGAAAGATAAAATAAAATTTTGAGAGAGAAGATAATGTAGACGAAAAAGAAATAAATAATGATGTGGATGAGTGAGAAGTTTTAGAAGTGAAAAGAGAATATGATGTGAATTTGAAAGAATGATGATGTATAGAGAGATTTATACGGTGGAAATGGTTTTGGGCGTGGACAAGGTTACAGATAACCTAATGTTTTGTGTTTTACATGGAGCATATAGTAATTCAAAATAATATGTTAAAAAATTCAAATTTATAAGCTAATGATGTTATTCTAATTAATTAGGTGCAAATATTTTTTACAATATTATTATCTATTTCCCCTTTATTTCCCAATGTTTTAATATTCGCGGTTTTACAAATTAAATTCACGAACAACCGATTGTATATACAGTTTTTATGGATTTTCCATGTTAATACCAAAAACTAAATTCTGATGAAGATAAGCATTCAGCTATCAAAAGCTTTATCTCTTCATCATCTTCTGCGCTTGTTAATCCATACAAATAATCTTCACTCCTTTTAACAACTTCTGCGCTGCGTTTTGAAGAAGAAATTTGAGTTCCCATTAACTTTCTCTTCTTATAATTTGCTTTGAAACAAGCTTGCCTTAGTTTCTTTGTCTTCTCTTCCAATTGTAAATCTGGTATCTCTTGCAGAAGCTTCTTTTCTTGTTCTAGAACTTTTATGTATTCTTCGAATCCCCCTTCTTCTTCCTTCCCAAGCTCCTGTACATTTTTAATCAAACTTTGAAGGCTCATTAGCTTTCTATGTGGCCATCTCTTTATCCCAAATTCTCTGCATCTTTTCTTTAAATAAGTTACTCCTACGTTTAATTCTCTTGCAGCTTGAGTTATTGGAAGATTAAAATATTCAGAAATTATCTCCTTTGACAGCTTCTTTGAGATTAAACTTCTCCTATCTTCATCTTCCATTAATGGTTTTAAATCGCCATCTGCAATCTTTTGCGATGATTCAAAGACGAAGCCCTCTGTGATTACACAAAAAGGATCAGTTTACATGATGTAGAAGATGCTGAAAGGTAAAATGTAGAACCGCGAATGAATGAATGAACTTGATGGTTCTGTTGCTGTGAAATTTCATTATCCGCCATGGCTATTTCTTCAAGAAAGGGATATTGATGCATCCAATCCTCGAAATCCCAATACCCATAAAAACCACTGGTTTCACTGTCGGAAAATGCAGAAGAACACAGAGTTAAGTACAGCGAAGCTTCAATAAATATGTCAGTAATAGCAATAACTCAATAAAAACCTGAAATCAAGAGGAAACTCAAGGGGGACAGAGAAAATATTCTCGTACTCTTCTGTCTGATAATTTGCAAGCTCCATGTTTAAACAAGAATCTGTTTCCATTTCTCAGTACCCAAATTTGACCTAAAATGGAAAAAGAAGAAGAAGAAGAAGAAGAAGAAGAAGGGATGAGGGAAGCGTAAAAAACAAAAGGTAATTATGAGGATTTACTGCGTCGAAGGTCGTGCGCCGTCGCATGGATTAAAACGTACTCATTCATTCATGCATGCATGTATCTATTCTTGTATATATATGTATATACACACACGACCGTAAATTAATATGACAAACAAATAACTTATTAATTTTATTGTAATGTTTTTTTAACTATTAAAAATAATAATAATTAAAATGGAGAAATATAATGTTTAATTTTATTATAATCTTAAAATATGTAATCATTAACATTAATTGGGTATATTAATATTTCCAAAATCGATAAAAAGAAAGAGTATTTTACGGCAGCATGGATAAAAGTAATTATGAGATGGATTTGCAAGAAAAACACAATGATTATAAAAAGTTTAACGTATTAACGACATTTTTAAATACAATTATCACATTGGAAAATGGGAAATAAATACTAATACACAAAAGCGATTATTTAATTAAAATTGAATGTTTAAAGTGTTTTATCTTATCACATGAGATTATCATCAATGTTTAAGAAATTATAATAATGACAAATACAAATATATCGAGATGCTTTATATTTTTAATCTATTACCAATAATATTTAGATTATGAAAATATTTTTTATGTTTTTTTAAATAATGGAAAAATAGCTACTTGAGATCCCAAAGTTTGGATAATTTGGCAATTTTGGTCCCCAAAATTTCAGTGGCAAAAACAGTCCCCAAAGTTTTGATGATTTGACAATTTTAGTCCCCAAAGTTGCGTATTTTCGCAAAATATGTCTCCAAAGTTTGCGAATTTTGGCAATTTTGGTCCCCAAATTAATTTTTGTCAGGGGACCTAATTTGCCACAATCCGCAAACTTTGGGGACGTATTTTGCGAAAATACGCAACTTTTGGGACTGGTTTTGCCAAAATTCGCAAACTTTGGGGATCGGTTTTGCGTACATGAAACTTTGGGGTTGGTTTTGCTAAAATTGAAAACTTTGGGGACCAAAATTGCCAAATTATCCAAACTTTGGGGACCAAAACTGCCTTCCGCCCTTTAAATAATCTATAGATCCACTTCTTAGTTTTAGAATATTATAATGATTTAATCAAATTATGAGTGTTCATCTAAATTGACAAATTAAATTAGTAAATTTCTATACAAAATACTTCAATAAATTAAATTATAATAATCTTTTGTGTGTGTTATACTAGACAGTATAGTTGCAACCATATTTTTAAAACCATTTTGATCTATGAACTGGAAATCTATAGTTCGATTTATGGGATCGGTTTAAAATATATATATATTTCAAATATTAATATATTATTTAATATCAAATAAATTTAAAAGCCTATTTTTTTTATTAATTTAATTCCTCCTATTTTATAAAACATTGACAAAAAACTAGGACCCTTATGTCAAAATTTTGTCTAATTCTATTTAGTCGAATCAGTTTTGAATTTATTTGAGTTATGACAAAAAAATACACTTTTTTGATCGATTTTTAGTATATAAACCCAGACCGAACAATTTTTTTTGCTTAAATGACCCGGTTCCATAAGACGGAGTGAATCAGATCGGTATTAACATTGATTCGCGATCGGATCGATTGGTTTTAACTGGTTTCGAAAACCATGGTTGTGATTGTACCTACAATCTTATCCGGAACTTACAATGTTAGCATTTATTTTTTCATATTATACTAATTTGAGTTACAAAAAAATATTTATAATAAAAGTGATATACTCTATATTTATATTTAAGTTTTAGAAAACAAAGTAGTGGGAATATACAAAATAATTTATGTTATAATAGTTTATTTGAATAATAAGAGAGTCCGAATAATATAAAGATAATTAAGTGAAGAAGAAAATATATTAAAATATCAAAATAATACATAAAAGAACGACAAAAAGGTTGAAGTACACTTAACAAACTTAAATTTGTGGGGAAAAAATTATTGAAAAGAGACTGAAACAAATTATTATTTAAATCTATTATAATTAATACAATAAATTATAACACTACTTGGAATTTTGGATTCACGATATAAATATAATTCTACAATTCGGCTGTTGGCTAAGGGCTGAGGTTTTTAGGGTTTAAGGAAGGGGATTTCTGGGTTTAGAGAAACATGGGAGCTGACAAAGGGAAGAAACCCAAATCGGCAGAAGCCGAAGAAGAAACTGATGCGGCCGACCTGATTGATACTGGCCTCCTTCTTTCCGTTGAAAAGCTTCAGGAAATTCAAGACGAACTTGAAAAGGTAGTAAATAAGTTTATTTTTATGCTTTCAAGTTTCGTCTTTCTTTTTTATCGAAGGTGTTACGAAAACTGACTTGGTACTTGAATATTTGGATAGTTCTCGCTATGTTGAGTGATGGGGTTTAGCAGTGTGTTTCATATATTTTTTTATAATGCTGGCAGCAATTTTACATTTCCGTATGATTGATTGTGATTTAGCAATCTCCAATTCTTGTAAAGATTATTTTTTTCCTTTGTGAAAGGAGATAGTGATTCCTGTCTGCTTTCAGGTGAATGAAGAAGCAAGTGAAAAGGTTTTGGAGGTGGAGCAAAAGTACAATGAGATACGGAAACCTTTTTATGATAAGAGGAATGAAGTTATCAAATCCATTCCAGCTTTTTGGCTCACAGCTGTTAGTGATTGTGATAAGTTTTTATGTATACAAAGATGGACTCTCTTGCTAAGTTTTGTGCACATCAAATTTTGTTTTTTATCGTTAAAGATTACATTTTCTTATGACCCATGTGGGAAAAGAAGCAATGGATTGTGTTTGAAGAACAAGTCCATTGTATTGAGTGGTTTTTACACTACTTGAATTGAAGTACTTTCTGACTCATGGGTGCTCTGTTTTTGCAGTTTATTAATCATCCGGCTCTTTGCGATCTTTTGACTGCAGAAGATCAAAAGGTGGCATATTTATCTACTTGCTCTGCGTGATTTTCATATAAAGATATTGTTTACCGTTTTTAGATTGTGTTTCTATTGTCATAATATTCGTGAATTTCCATCACAGATTATAAAATATCTAACTAATCTTGAAGTAGATGATTTCAAAGATGTGAAATCTGGTTACTCCATTTCCCTTGTGAGTGAAGCTCTTGTATCTTCCTGTTCACAAATTTAATACAAACTTATTATATCTTCAATGTATGCGACTAATTTTTTTTCTCTATTTTAACTCAGAACTTCAGCCCCAATCCATACTTCGAAGATACGAAGTTGACCAAAACCTTCTCTTTCTTTGAGGACGGAATGACAAAAATAACTGCAACACCTGTGAAATGGAAAAAGGTAATGGCTCGCTTCGCCTTTTTCTATGCCCCATTTATTTTTAGCGATTAGCTTTCAGTTTACTGTTAAATTATTCTGTGTGCCTGATATCTGTAGGACATTCCTAATGGCAATGTAGAAGAGAAGAAGGGAAATAAACGTCCTCATAGTGAGGAAAGGTTTGTTCCTTTTTTATCCTCTTGATTTCCTTTCGATTTTCGATATGCATATTTGGTTCGGAAATTTTAACTATGAGTTTCTAAGTAGATTAAGCATAAAAACCAAGAATATAGATATCGATAGTGAAGCAAGCACAAGTTCAGTCGCTTTATTGGTCCATTAAGATATATCTGTTTGTCTTCAAATGCAGCTTCTTTGCTTGGTTTAGTGGATCTGAGCATATTGAGGAGATGTACGAGATTCATGACGAGGTTAATATTTTCTTAATCTATTTATTGACCAACATATTAAACTCAGATTTGTTTACAATTTATTTTTTTAGGTGGCTGACATAATTAAGGATGATTTATGGCCCAATCCTCTTGCGTATTTTAACAATGCACGTCTCTGTTCTTTCACCTATTTTGCATTTACTCTCAAACTGATTTCATACTCGTTACTTTTCGTAATTTTTCTCGGTTTAGGGAGTTGATGAGAACCCTGAAACTGACGATGATGACAATGATGATGACGACGACGACGAGGTAAGTATTCTTACTTGTTCTCGGTAGTTCTTTGTGTAGTAGTTTAAAGCTTTTTTTGAAACTCGAGTCTCCAATGAACCGTAGAATTTTCAATCGTACTTTCATTATACTTTTATGAGTTGAAGAAGAATCCGAAAATGAATTGCAGGAAAGGTTCGAAGAAGAATCAGATGATGACGAAGATGAAGAATGTTGATCTTATTCAGATAGGATTTTGTTGCCATTTTTATGACCTTGCGCTTTCACTGATTTTTGAACCTTTTTACAGTTAAAACTACATAATTAATTTTGCTGTAGCTTTGTTTTTACATTGATTTCTTTTCAATTCATGAAGCCATTATGGAGTTTATCGATTTCCTTTAAGTTTTATCGACTTACTTTGAGTTCTCTTCACTGTTAATTGAGAATTTACTTTTGGATAATTTGTTTGAGTTTGATAGCAAAAACTCCATTTAGTCGAAGAATGGTTTAGTTCTTACAACTAGTAAGATTCTCTTAGGTGCTTGTTATTCAAAAATGAACTACTCTGCTGCTGCTGCTTAGTATTCCATTTCTTGAGGTGATCCTTTCTCCTCGACTGAGTACAGTATCTTCTTTATCGACACAGCCATCGGTAGATCCTCCAGTTCCGGAGTTTGACACAGTATTTCAATGTCTCTTAACTTAGAAAAGTAAAAATCTCTTTCCTTCTCCAAAAGATCCACAGAAAGCTTCAGATCAGTCAATGCTTGCATTTCAACAGAAGAATTTGCTAAAACAACTTTGTTGCCTAGTTTCGCTTCTGTAATGAAATAAACAAATGTGTTGTGTCACTACTACACTTTGGCATTGTTGATAAAACAGAATGAGTAAAATCTTACTGTTGACTGCTGCATTTCCTTCATCACTTGTGTTGTTTGTTTGCACTTGCAGTGACTTAACACTCTTCTGAGAGCATTTCGGATTCCTTTCCTTACCGCCCTTACATCTTCTTTCGACTGGATTGTAGTTCCTAGATGAATCGTTTTTGTCGTAAAGGAGGTGATACAAAGCTAAGAGAAGTAAAGAAAATCAATAGAAAGTGGCGTACTCATTCATCATTCCACCATTCACTGAATCACAGTGACGTTTAAGCCATTGCAAAAACTCTAAATTGTCTAATGCTCTTCCCTTCACAAGCTTGTTCACCTCAACATTCTGCAGTAATTGAATACCTTAGTGATTTAGGACAAAAGTTCTTCTAGAAATGTGTTGTTATAACATACTTTTGTGATTTTGAGTTTGTTAAAGACTTCTTGAAGGACTTTATAGTTTTGAATCATATCGTACTCGGTCTTCGCATCGAAGTTCACCTTCAACCAGATGATCTTCGTTACAACATTACAGTAATATTCGTCGAATAAATGAGAAACAAAGGATTACCTTGTGGATGGGGACAATTCCTGGATGTGCCATGTCCATTAACTGGCACTGCACAGCTCCAGATGCTGCCTGAAGATCAAGGAATAGGAAGAACATACAACATTGTTATACAAACGAGGAACGAAGATATCAGGAAAGTTATAATAATGCAAATTAGGCAACAGATCTCCATCGATTTTCTTTCTTCTCGCGTTCATTACAGAATCTGTGATCTAATGAAATCCTCATACAAATCCTACTTGCAAATAAAGTAAGCTCACACGCCATTCCATTTCTTTTGTAGCTAATTCAAGATTCAGCAACAGATGAAATTCCCCAAAATACAAACCCATAGAAATTCAATTCAACAACAGAAACATTGTTCCGAAAAAGAAAACGTAAATAGAGAGAAATCGAAAAACCCCCAAATGTTTAAATTCAAAAAATGGAAGAATGGGCTTCTTTAAAAACCCTAACCTCCTCAACGCGAGCGAGATTGAGCTGAAGCCTGGAGTTGATCCAAGCGAGAATCTCATTCCTTCCAACAAAGTATGCGCCTTCCATCTTTAAAATCTCTCGAGAAAATACACAAAATCAGCCGCCTCCGCTATAAATCTCTTCCTTGCTCCAGTGCTGCGTTCAATTCAATATATACATAAAGTGACAAGAAAGAAGATAAGCGAAAAGTGGAAATTCAAAAACGATTTGGTTTTGTTACCGTTGGAATTCAAAAAAGAATCATTCAAATCGACACTACCCAACGGCAATATTCAAGAATATATATATTAGAAATTAAAGTATTTCGATGCAACTTGACTAAAAATATAAAAATCGAATTTATAACTATTATAAAATTTTAAAATAAAATAATATTTAATAAATATAAAATAGATAAATGAATATTGAAATTTATTGAGAATTATATAGACTATAAGTCTATAATTACAAATATTTGTTCAATCAATTTATTAATAGGATTTAGTTTCAAGTATATTTATCCAATATCTAGTATACCATCACTTCAATACTATATTAAATGGACGTTTCTCCGAGAACGTTGAATTCGAATCGGACTCTTCTCGGACATCGACTTTCCTCGGATATTTATTGGACACGAGTCTATTTTTTATATTTAAATTTGTTATTATTTATTTTTAAATGGTAATTATTTAAATTTATTATTATTTATATATATTAATATAATTTGGTTAATTTTAAAAAAATATAATATCGGAATTTTTGGGATATAATATAGTATATATCAACTATTTCGATATTTTACATGTGTTAAATATTAATTGTCATATATATTTGTAGTCGTCATTTATTATTTTGTATAAGATAATTAGATAAATCATAATTTTATTTATTGTTAATTATAAATTATGTTAAACACCCACGTCATTTTAAATTTTAATTAAAAATAATTGATAATATTAACGAATTAGACTCTTTAACAAATTCGAGTCTTCGAATCCGAGCCCCCGTGGAGCCGTAGCGGCGTCCGTTTAACATAGCTTCAGTAGAGTATCCCCGAGTAAATCGTCACATTTTCAATAAAGAACAAATCGAAGCAACAACGAAATCAAAATAATATTATTTTTTGTGATACATCGGAATCATCAAATCATTCTAACACGGGTTCATGTGGAAAATTAGACTGTCCAGCTTATATGTGGCATATGATTGACTTCGTGAAATACATAGCACTTATATATTACTTGGTCATGTGCATAACCGATTGATATCCAAGGTTAATTGGTGTTTAAAATTAATTTTTTGACGTTATTGTAAAGATCGACCACTAAAAATATTGATACATACGAACTAAATTGATAACTAAAATTGAAATCTTCTCTTAAATTTACAAAACTATGTGAAGTGAAAGTGTTCAATTACACTTTAAAAAATTTAAAAATATAAAGAATATATTAATGTTTTAAAGGCAATATAAATAAAATATCACATTTCTATATGATTTTTTTTAAAAAAATACTGCGAATTAAAGTTATAAATGTAAATTCAATATTATTTTAAAATATATACATGAGATAATATTAATTTAACAAAAAATATCTTTAACCCAATTCATACTAAAATAAACATAAAACTGTAATTTGTGTCTTGGATAGTAATTTATATTAGTATTTTCTATATGTATATGTGTATTTATGCAATATTTAATGAGATGAAATAATACAAATTTCATTTTTTTCATTGTCCGCCTTAATTCAAAGTTTTCGTCCTATTATTTTAAGAAGAATTGAATAAACTAATAAAATCATTTTTATTAAATCTGTTAAATTTCTAAAGTTGAATCAATTCATGTAGAGAATATTCACGATGTTTAAAATACATAAAACTTAACACAAAAGATTTAATAAATTCAATTTAATATCTTAAGCAATCT
This sequence comes from Utricularia reniformis, assembly GCA_009725065.1. Classification (NCBI taxonomy): domain Eukaryota; kingdom Viridiplantae; phylum Streptophyta; class Magnoliopsida; order Lamiales; family Lentibulariaceae; genus Utricularia; species Utricularia reniformis. The sequence goes on from RWGZ01001025.1 coordinate 675,270, forward strand.
TTTTATAACCACTAGTATTTCATCGGTGATACGTCAAAAGCTAAGCAACCTCGATACATTAATGGGTACTATATGGTATCGAGTTTTAGGAACGGATCATATATTTATTCAGTTCCAATATTAAAAAAACAAAGAATTTTTTTTGATATTTAAAAAAAAATTGGTATCAACCAATATACAAATGATATTCTGGTTGTATATGTCGATCTAGATCGATATGAAAAGAATTTGTTTGTTTAATGACTAGAAATAAACATTTGATCTTATTTAGGGGTTGTTGTGGTGGGGTTGGTTTTGTAATAAGAATAATGAAAAATGGGGCAGGGTGTTCGTAGAACGTGATGAGCCCGGCCCGGCCATGCTTGGACTTGGACCGGAGTGGCCCTCCACGTCACTGTCAACAACTTTTCTCTACAAACAACAACTAGTCATTTTCAGATCTCTCCAAATAACAACAACAAAGTAACATAGAGACAAGACAATGAAGTTTTTTGTTTTATATAAAATTACAACTTGTTAAAATGTTAAAAAATATTATTATTTTTTTTTAAAAAATACTTAAATCACTAAACGAAATTATTATTTTGAATATAACACTGATTTGTAGCTATTGTTGTAGCTTTTTTAGTAGTTCGATTTCTATAATTATAGAAAACGAACTACAATTTTTTATTTTATTTTATTTTAAATTGTTGTTTTTAATGCATTTTTTATATAAAAAAATGGTAGCTCTGTTTCTATAATTATAGAAACCGAACTACCAAAAAAACTGTCTGTCACAAATTGTAAATCAGTGTCATGTTTGTAAAACAAATTTAATCAATGACAAAAATAAAATTAATCGAAAATTAATATTATTTTTTACATTTATTATACCTGACAATAGTATGTAAAAAACTCAGTATACTCCATCACAAGCGACATAATTAATGCAGTTGTACCCCCAACAAACACTATTTCCTTTCTATATTAAGATATATAAATATTATATTCATAATATTATAAGTAATTAGTTGTATCTAGTATTTTAAAATCATGTGTATTTTACGTATAAATTGATTTATACTCATTTATATACTTATGGTTTTGCAGCTTATTTAAAGAAAGTATCCATTGATATCTGTTTTAAGCGAGTTGATTCGCATCTAATTTATTTGATTTAGAAAAAAAATAAATATAAGTTTTTAGAATTTTTTTCAAAATAAGAATAATATAAGAAAGAATTTGTTAAAAATTATGTATTTTCAGCCTCACCGAAGGAGTAGGAAATGGGGGAAAAGCTTAAACAGAACTAACGATGAGGAGTGCTGCGAAACGGATTTGGCCAGTACAATATTGAGTCTTACTGAGGCCATGAAAATGAACGGACAATGTTTTTATTCTCTACATTAATAATTTATTTTATTTTAATACATATCTATATTAGATATGATATATACAACATATATCTAGTACATCTGATACAAATATGATATATCTATTTACTGAGTCTGTTCAATATATAGACATATACCAGTTTGATGATTAGAGTATCAAAGGTTAGGTTTCTAGCTTATGGCAAAAGAATAGATGGATCTACTTGAGGACCACCAAAATACCTACACAATCTCAATTAAACTCGAGTAAGAGTGTTAAAGTATATACATTCACGAAATTACAAATTCTAGTTAATAATTTCTAAGATTTCATAAGCAAATCATAACATTGATTGAAACAATGTATTTGCAATTAGGATTATAATATTTTAAAAGGCTTTGTATTTATTTTTTATTTTTTATTTCATATTTTGATTAAACAATTGTTGTTTTGTGAATCGATTAAGGCCATCTATCACATTGATTCACCACAAGTATTAATATTATTATTATAAATGCCTCAAAATCATATCAATGATATTTTATTCATATTGTACAATTTATACATTTTAAAACTATTAGTATGCCCAAATTGGTAGCTTAATGTCATGTTTTCACACCGGCTACTGGACTGTATCATTATTTTTTCGATATCGTTCGATACTATGTTTTAGAATCTGATTTCCAGTTTTTTCGGGTCATGTCCTAAAAAAATAATTAAATAACAGTTTTTTAATGGTTATTAATATATAAAAAATTGAAATTTGGTATATACCCATACCGGTCATATTTTCGGGATTGATATAGAATTTCGGATATTGTGAAAACATTGGCTTAATGTTTACTAATCCCATTAAAGTGGTTATAATAAATACTTTTAAGTAATTATTAAGTACAATAATTATGAATTCTATTTTACAAGTATTCAAAATGAATTTTAATGTTTCCAAAAAACAAAATTTAGCTCAACTACATAAAAAAGAGTAACAAACATAATAAATTTCGAATAACTTATTACGAGTGATAATTGTAAAATTGATTTTGATATAATACATCAAGTTGATACAACATGTAGCAAACTTGCTATTTTGGTCTAATAATGCTCTTGAAAGTCAATATATTATTTTATGGCGGTCCGTTGACGTATGACGCTACAACAGACGTCGTACGCGGATTTATGATGTGTCACCATACGTGAAACGCTTCAATGGGCACCGAATGCATAACTTATCCACGTAGACGGAAGCGTGTCACATAAACGGAAAGATATTTTCACATGCTTATTAAAATTCATGTATTAAAATTATTGTAGTTATCAAGAATTGGAACATTGATTTTCACATGCTTACAACTCATTAACAACCAATTAAAATAGCTTAGGTTAACATTACATTATATGATTGTATGAATTACACACCATAAATCCGAGTGCTATATATAGTATTCTACGTTCTAAATGTATATTGTAGTCTCAATCTCGATGTGATCGTTTTTTAAAACCATGCCTACGATTAAAATACAAATTCAATGGATTTGCTTGTAACCGAAATTAAAACTGCATTGCATTGATGTGTTTTTTAACTCACAAAATAAAAAAAATATGCGTTCCTAAATCGTTAATAAATCATGATTTTATCACTTCAGTTGAAACTAATTATGACATAATCATAACTTATGAAATAACTAATTTACCCAATATGGAAGACAATTGCCTTCATTTTTTCCATTGTACAAACAAAGAAATACATAAATAAAACCCCACACAAAGAACCACATCACACAAAAAGAAATACGAAAAAAAGACTTAAATTAAACCGCATGATTTCCAAATTAAAAGCCCTCTTAATTTATTATTCTTCTTCTGTGTGTGGGGTGCTGCTGATTTACTGTTGGTGTTACTGTTGCAGAAATCTTGTGATAATCTCTGCATGGTCTGTCAAATTTGTGTCTTCAGGAGGAAGAAGTTTAGATAGATTCTCACTCAGATCATCAACCTCTTTCACAAGTTTCTTTATGTAGTTGCATGTCTCATTCAAAATCCTTGTTCTTGATGCCTGTATTAGTAACACAATCAAATTATGCATAAACACCCCTCATACACCATCTTTGTCTTGTGCAAATTACGATCATTACGCAATGAAACGAAGCATGCACGATGAACTAATTACTAAAGAAATTTATATCGAACATTATGATACGAAGAAAACTTACTCTTGAATTACTGCCCCTTGAAGTGGAAGTTGGGAGTTTTTCTTGTAGTTTCAAGAAGAGATCATTCATCTCATCTTCTGTAAACCTTGTTGATGAAACTCTACCATTTCTAGAAGACATTATAATATCAGATAAAATACACAAACGAAGCTAAATAAGATCAGTCTATGAATGAAGCTGTAGATTCGAAAAGCAGGTGTGGGGGGTTTGAAATATAAAGAAGAAGCAAAAAAAGAGTGGTTCAGCATATTAAATGCAACTAGGACCCAATCATTTTCTCTCCACCAAAAAAATATGTCAAAATTCTTGGCATTTTACGAAGAATACGGATTAAAAAACTTGGTAACAATATTGTATTGCAGAATTTAAGAGACAGTACGGTTTTATTGCAGAATTTAAAAGAGAGTATTGATTAAAGTAAACAGCCTGGACTAACGTCAAATACATTGGATGCAATCTGGAGAATCATCTTTACTCATAATTTTTAGCAACATCAGTCAATCTGCACCATTATATAAAAAACCCAATCAGTATTTCTACTTCCTCAGCATTAAAACAATGGATTTAAAGATCAATGATTAGCTATATCAACAAAAATTGAGAAACACAACAAAATACTGGTCTGTTAGATTTACTGTTCTGTGACATCCAAGATAATAGGTGTTAAACAATAGGCACATTGCCTCTGTAAAATCAAAAGAAATGTCATTTTCAGAGATTTATTACAACAGTAAACACTGTTTAGCCCCTACAACAAAAGAATCTGGCACATGAATGGTTTCTCATCAAATGAAAGGACAATAAGAATTAACTGGCATTCAACAAGCAAAGAGTGATGATGATAATAAAAATTTGACTGGCTGTATCTCTCATACATCTACACTGGTTTCTACATCTACGCAGCAAATGATGACGCCATAGCGCACAAATAGAAATCCAAACAACCTCAAAGAAATTTCCAAATTGAACAGAATAATAGAAAACAGCGACATTGTTCTAATCAATTTGTGAATTTCCCGGCGCGATTGAATCTCGTCGTTTAGTTACCGGAACACGATAATCGCGAAGTGCCGCCGAACGCCTTACACAAAATATTGTTCTGGGAAAGGCAAATTGTTACAATTATTGCACTAATGACCTCTATTTTCCAGTTATTTTGGAAAGTAATCTATTTTATTTGCAAAAGCTTACCATTTCAACCTATTTTAATCAATATACAAATACTTAATTAACTTGGAAATTTAACCCAATTATCAATCATTTATTTAAAAATAAAAATAAAAAATGTTGAAATCATTCAAATTACACCCTCCACCATTATGTCATAAACATTATAAACTTCAACTATGATATTATCAATTTAAATCAAGATCGATCTATAGAGTTTTCAATTTAGTCCAAACAATTTGATTTTTCTACGGTACACGGAGTAGCTTTTTAGTAAATCACTCATCGTGGAACTTCTCTATGACAAAAATGATTAATTTTTTGATTTCCATGGAAATATCTCGTATTAGTTTTCCACGAATATTCTACTTAAGTTCTAATCGTTTTCTTATATAATGAAAGTTAAGATTTACCTAAGGAACTCATCCTTATTATGCTTATACATTATCATATACATCAATATATATAAATAATTGCAAAGAAGCCAATTTACCAAAATCCCAAAGTACTCAAAATCTTAAATCATTAACCATAAATTGATTGAGTAATCCAAATGAAACTAAAAGATGGATAATGGAGTGTAAAGGTATTGGGCCTCACGTTATTGTTCTTTATGGGCCTTGAGATAAAGCCCAACGTTATTGTACAAAACGGGTACATTAGACTTGTTTGGTATGACGTTGGTAAATTGCAATGAGGTGTGATGGAATAAATTGTGGTGAGTTGAATATATTTATTATAACATGATTTTAAAAACTGTTTTGTAAAAAATAGTGATGTGATGAATGTGATTTTAGTAAAAATACATATTTATCCTTAAGATCAAGAAATATAATGTACTCAAATTAATTCATTTATATTTCTTGACATTCAAAATTGTATCAATTTTACATATCAAATTATAGATAAAATCGATATTTCTTAAATTATGCACGAAAACCCAAAAATCATACTTGCACAATTGAAAAATAGAGAAAATAAGATCTTGTCGCCTGAAAAGTCATTGAAAACGAGGTATTCTATCGTAATGAGATAAATATAATGTTTTCATACTGATCAAAACGGTATATCGATCGATACCCAAACTTAAAAATAATAATATTTTGTTTTTTTACAATTTCAAATAATAATATTTTATTTTATTATGGTTTGACGAAAAACTCGGGATTCGACCCTAAAACGTGATATCGGATGGTACCGATCGGTATGCCGGTGGGTATACCGAATGATATAATAACATGCGATAAATGTGATATAATGAAAACTCTAAGTAATATGTATGATTAATAAAGACATTTTAGTCTTTTATAAAATCGCGTTGAGATGACATATGCTATTAGCAGCGGTGATCAAAACGCAGAAAAATAAGGTTGAACGCAACACGATTTATCTTATATTTTGAAAAGTCACGTTTTAGGAAATTGCATTCAACTCACTTCAGTTCTCACCGCTATCCCATACAAACCTATTATGTTGCTTGATATTGGGAAGAGAATGGGGATTTTATTGATTAAAAATCTAATATATTCTTTATTAAAAAATTATAGATACTTGTTTAGGAAAAAACTAATTTATCTTTATTTATAATAATCAAAATAAGAATATTATTCTTTTAAATATATATAAACAAATATTAATATTTTTACATAAATTATGATATTGTATTTATATCTCACTTTTAAAAATTCATTTGTATTGAATTTCTTATAACACCAACATTCATTAGACCCCCAATATTTCATTTTTTAATAAATGATTCAAACAAAGTCATTATGAGGTTGTAATCATCATTCTTTAGTGTACCACTCAGATTAAGTGGCCATTAATTTTTATGATATATCTAGAACATTCCAACTACTGTTAAAAGAAAACCCTAATTATTAGAAGCACTCATTTTGGGCACATTTGAAACAACGTTTGATAAATAGCGATAATGTGAGATGAATGTACTATGCAGTGAGGTGAACTGATAGTGATTTAAAAAATTGTTTTTTAAACAGCAGTGCAGTGATCGTGATATAATAAAATGATTTTTTTGCTCTTATTTTTAAATAATTGTGTATATATTAAAAATTATATTTCATATTATTTTATGATAAATTCGTTATGTCAAAATTATATATTTAAATTTTTATTGTGTGAACATAAAATTGATAGAATATAAGAAATTATTCATCAAAATTATTTTTTTAAAAAAATTAAACTATAATCTACCAATGGTAAAATTAACATTTGGCAGGTGCGGTAGTCATTGGATTAAACCAAATGTGAATTCACCGCTATTTTTTGTCATCGCACGTACATAATTATTAATGATGTTTAATTAAAATATAATACAACTACGGTTGATTTCTTTGTTGTGCTCATTGTTATTATTTATAAATAAATTTAATTTTGACTCGCTTTTTAAGTTTTATAATCGTGTCAATTTTGATAGTGGGTCGGCAAGTGGAACAGCAGGCCTAACTTTACTTCATTTTGAGGAATGCTCGAAATTATTACATTACGCAAAAGTCCCACAATACTTTTGAATTCTTCCTACAACCTTGTCAAACACCAATTCCATTCCAACCATGGCTATAAATAGATGTCACATGTGAAACCTTAATTCTCACAATACAAACCTTGTAATGGCTAAGTTGATGACTTGCTCAGCGCTTCTTATAATGCTGACATTATGTCTAGCATCACTTGTCCCCATTTGTCACTGTCGTGTGGCAAGGAAGGACCTTGGCTTGGATTTGGGTGGCTTGGGATTAGGTATCGGAGCCGGGGTCGGGCTCGGAATTGGTGGTGCAGGTAGCGGCTCGGGTGCTGGTGCTGGATCAGGGAGTGGTGGAACTGGAAGCAGCAGCTCGAGTTCTAGCTCTAGTTCTAGTTCGAGCTCTAGTGGTGGTGGCAATAGTGGTGCATCCTCAGGAGCAGGATCTTATGCTGGTTCACGTGCTGGTTCGGGTTCTAGTGGTGCAGGTTCGGAGGCGGGCTCAGGTGCTAGCTCTGGAGCTGGATCAAACAGGTTTCCTTGAACCACCTTTGGATTAACTGATACTGATATCAGCATTCCCTCCTTATCCATATGTATCTTGTGGTTTTTAGTTCTATTTCAATTTGACTTCTCCATCTTGCAAAACCCTAAAAAATCACATCAGAGATGAAGAAAAGTACTAAATTCAGCATCCCCTGAATTATAACAATACCGACTTGTAAGATTAGTATGCACAATACTACAAATATACCGATCCATATGAACAAATGCATCAAGGCATTAGGCTCGGAAAAGAAATGGCTTAAGGAAGAATATCTGAAATACAAACTTGATTCTTTGAAAGTGTATAGTTACATTTGAATTAAACTTCAATTTAGAGCATAATGACACTGAAAATTCAAAATACTCATTAACATTACATAATTCTAAAGGCTCCCATTGTTTCACAAAGGATATGTAGAATTTACCACCAAGTTAATTGTTTCAGTCACCCCACCACTCGTATCCACCAGGCTTCTTCACAAGTATATCGTTGTATTCCGGTCTTGAGGTCTGCTCATGATTTATATCAACAAAACGAAGACGAGAGAAAAAAATTAGCACTCAAACGAAATTCAGTAAGCAACTACATTTCAATATTCTTTCCAGTGAGGGATAACAAACATATGAACTTGTTACCGTATCTGTTGAATTAACTTTCCGATTTTCTCATGGTCAGAATAATCTATATTTCTATTCAGATACAACTCCAAATCTCAAATTTGAGTTAATAATCTAAAACATGGACCTAAAATCTGGTGTAGACAGCTTACAAAGAAAGGCCACTATGAACTCTAAAAATGGTAGAATATCAAACTTTTGAATGAATGAGGATGTTCTACTATAGTTTTTTATATCAACTTCTCTTCAGATTGCATGATAAGTTCCAATATTCGTCACTACTTAAAATAAAAATACATAAATCAAGAAGAATATAATCCCCTAACTCAAGATCCACACTTTATGTTGATGAAAAAGGGTAAAAACTGCTGCAAATATCCCTCAAAAAATGGTAATTTCTTGACTAGGAAGATGGAAGGCCTACCACACTGTATTCAAAGCTCTATGAGATATTGATATATGAACAAATATCCAAGTTTTTCCGATAAACATCCCACAATTACCAACACATTAGATGGTGAAGGTAAGACAAAGAATCGTAAAGGGTATTCCTAATCGGCACGGATTAACGGTGATGGGCAAGATAGCAAAATTAAAATGCTTAAACTGAATGCAACTTGGATTGCCCTAAATCGTGTAACATATAAACTTGACTAAGAACCCTAAATCATCTCTGATTAAATCGAAATTAATTGCGTCAAAATTATCCAATCTTGCTTCATTTATCAAGAATATAAATCAGTCAAGAAGCGAATAGCAGAGAGTTCGTAAATCTCACCAGATCTTTGAAGACGACATAAGCCACAAGAAAAAACATGATAAATAGGATCTCGAATTCTGCGAAGCGCACGAAGGCAAAAACGGAGTCGACCAACCGCGTTAAAAAAGAATCAGAAGATGATGCTGAAAAATCACCCCTTCTACGCCCGCCGATCATCGCCGTTCTTCTCGCCATATGGAATGTAAAAGAAGAAAAGCAAAATCTAAACGATCCAAATTCCAAACCATTTTTAAAAATAAATATTTACACTATTATTTAATTTAATAATATATAATGCAATAAAATATATTTATACCTGAAATCTCATGTTCACGAAAAACAAACGAATTAACAGTGAGACAGCAATTTCCCACAAAGAGTTGAGTATCAAGACAAACAAACAACAAACTTGATGCACACCACAAAGCTCTTTATGTAGTTTAATGATCAGACAGAATCATTAACAGCATTTTCTTTGTTTTCTTGAATTGTTCCTTCTGGTCGACAATCTGCAACATAGCAATGAAATTACCAGTTTAAAAATACTCGAAATGAATTTGCTAAAAACTACACTTACCCTGTTTAGAACCAGGCTTTTTTCCCTGTTTCATCGCCTTCCCCTTTTCACAATCTCTGTTTTGTTTCTGGGGCTTCTTGGTGCACTTCTTATCAGCATTTGAAGTAGAATTTTTCTTGGGAACTGATCTTGTCGATCTTTTCATAGAATCACTCCGCTGAACTGCATTCTGTGATTGCTTCATTTCATTATCCTTAGTGTCAACTGGCTCCAGATTCGACTTGGGCTTCGAATCATTAGATGAAGAAATACTATGAATATCAGTATCATTAGATAGACTGATTTCACCTGAGCAGTTTATTGAAACTTGAAGTGGCTGAATGCTTTCAGGGATGATTCCATAGATCTCATAAAGATGTTTCATTTGTTCTTCTAGACCAATAAGGTTGTGGATTCGTGCATAAGACTTGAGTTCTTCAGTCACTCTATGTATTGGCTGCATTGTAATCATAATTTATGAATGGACTAAACCAAGTGGAAAAAATCAAAGCTTTTGTACCTCGGTTCCAGCCTCGAAAGCCAGCTTGAAGAAACCAAGAGAGATTGAGTGCTTAGCAGCAGATTCAGAGAGTTTGATCTGTGATAACCAGTAAGAAGCCGTCATTATACCACTGTTTTTTCTTCGAATTGAAGACCTTGAAGCATCTGAAAAAAGTACAGTGCTTTTTCTCTGACTAGCCTCTGAAACTGGAGTTACATTGCCACTGGATTTCTGAGCAGAACTAGTTATTGTCTTTATAGGAACGGGGATTCGTCTTGGAGGCTTGGCTGATTTCTCCTTTCCAGACACATCAAGAACATTCATCGACTTACTCACGCTAGATACAAGTTTTTCCCTAAAAATAACATAGGAAAAACAAGTTGTTTCGAGTTTTCAGATAAGCAGATCATAAACGAAAAACGTTTCTAGTTAACGATAGAATATTACGGCTGTCAATCCAAAATTCCGATCCTCGATTAAAAGCGATGTAAAATTTACACAAAAACAAGAACAACCTATGGAATTCACGCTGAGACATACATACCTTCTGGTCGTGGAACTGGAATACGAAGCATCTACCGCAGGCGGCTTCTCTTCCTTTGACCTGACTGCAGATCGGAGTGGATACCGGAGAAGCCTTGAGTTTGGCCTACCTGAAAACGAAATTAAAGGCATAATCAACACTAAATAGTCTCAAAATTTCAGAAAAGAAGCATATTTTTCTGACTTGCAATATCAAACTTAAATCGCAACCAGAAAATTGTGAGAAATTATTCAAACGATACCTGAAGATTGGGAATCTTTGACGGCGGAATCCTCCATTTCCCTTTGACCGACGAAGCTTCAAGAGATTGAGAAATGAGGAACCAAACACGGCTTTTATTGATTCTTTATGTTCCATGGGCGGGAAAATAACTTCTTAAGCTGACTCACGCTCCCCACTTTGAATTTCAAATTTAAAACGTTAATTGGAATCTAATTACCTAAATACCTAAGTATTAATTTGCAATTAAAAAAATACATATGTTTTATATTCAATTGATTACGTATTTAAACTTTGAATAACAACTAACATCGTAAAACACTAATATCTTTGGAAGGAATATTCTCAAATTGTAATATAATAATTGTCGACTTGCAAGAACACCATTTCATTATAAGTAACCAGATTCACTTCAAAGCTCAGTTGAGTTGATCTGGTTCAGCAACACCTCCAGATTCAGAGACTTGAGTGATTCTTTGTAGCTCATCATTTACACTTGTAGAACCAGAGAGTAATTGTTCATCATTCAGAAGCTCAGTTTGAGTCTGATCAACTGTTTTTTTAGGCTGTCTTATAGCTGCAGCTGCTTCAGGCATCATTACAGGTGGTGGCTGGGGAGGTACCCATGATCTTCGAGCAGGGTTTATGCCGACTGGCTGTTCTCTGTCTTCTTCTATTTCAGTGATTCTTACATTCTTTTGTTGCCAGTAAGGCACTGAGCTATCAATATTCGGCTGGTTATCGATGAGTTCATAGCTTGAGCTACCACTTCCTTGAACTGGGAATGTGTTGGAGAAGACGTTTGTAGCCTGATTAGCCGCCTCCCAAGGCTGAATACACAGAATATGCATTAAGATTGCATGAAGTATTCGAATTTTCGATACTATTTAACAATCGAATGTACAAAATCTAAGCAGATCATTATAAAACACTTGATTAGCCTCCCAAGGCTGAATACAGTATAATCATTAAGATTGCATGAAATATTCACTTTTCAATACTATTTAACAATCAAACAAGCTCTAAATATAGAAATAAACAGTTCCGGCATGCACGGTTAAATAAAAAAGGAGCATGAAGCAGTAATGTATAGGCGCAAACCTTTGGCCTTGGAGCTAAACGTGGATTTGATACTGGTTGATTTGGATTTGGTGGTGCATCATTTATATCCTGATTTAGATGCAAAATTTCAGGCAACTCAAGTATATAGATGAACTAGATATATATGCATACCCGAATATTAGAAGGTTTTTCTCCTCTTTTTACCATTTCTATTATCTGCAGAAACGATATCGTAATTAGGGGGGATAAGAAATAAATACAAAGAAAGGGGGAATTTACCTCCATGTATGAGCTTGGATGGTTTGCAACAGAAGATGCCACAGCAGTAGGAGGAGATAAAGGTCTCTCTGTAAAGAGATGTCGAAGAAGTCAAGATAAATGAAACAGTTAAAAAGTCGAACAATAAACCGAAACTCATCATGTGATTAATGAAGAAACCTGAATGAGAATCACCATTGAGCCCGCCATTTGAATAAGGAGGCTGAAGAATAAAATAATATGTACAGGGATTGAGCATAAGCCAAAAAGAAACAGAATCGAAACAACTTACCGTAAAACTTGGTTTTGAAACCGATTGCTTATCTTGTACCTCTAAATAGGTTCGACTTTGTCCTGCAATTCGTAGCAAAATAAAACAGGCATACACATATTAGAGATGTCTGGATATTGCTTCCTACTCCTTACCACTTTCCAACTTCTTAAGAGAATTATTCATTGATTTCATCTCGATTACTTGTACATTTAGCATACGAATGAGCTCCTCGAAGCATCGCTTCTCTGAAATAGGAGAAAATAAAGCGTGTGCTAATGTCAAGTTCTAGAAAACAGACATGTTGTACTGAATCTGGATAAATGACAACCTTCACTCCGAGATAACAACATCTCCTGACTTGCTCGAGCTACGTCAGCTGCTGCTGCTGCTGCAGATTTCGCAGCAGCTGCAGTTTCTTCAGTTAAACTTGGTAGTGCACAGTTTTCCTTCACTTCCAATTCTTCTAAGACAACTTTCCGCACCCAAGATTTGAGCCATGGAATAAATGAATTCTGAAACAAGAGATCATAAAAGTAAGATGGAATAGAGATTAAACGAACGTAGGGTGCCATTTATGCCAATAATTAGTATAAAACATGAGCATAAAATTTGTCTGGAAGAGTTTGACGTAAACTTATAGAGTTATGTATCTCTCAATCTACCTTGAAAAGTACTACAGTTCCAATCCCAGAGGTAGCCAGTAACCCTAAAGCAATAATACTATGATACCATTTGAATTGAGATAGTATTCCCATCTTTGTACTGCTGGCAATGACACCCACAGAAGCCGGCTGAAGTACTTGTGATGGAGGTTGAGACTGAATATTGGACGAAGATCTTATCTGTCCATCTTCATGATACAAAATAAAATTTACAAAACAGTTCAGTCAAAGGAGAAACAGGAGCTATTTTATTACCTACAGGCCCTGTTGTAGTAACCGCCGGTGATGGATCCTACAAAGTAAAAATGTAAGCTTTTATAATTCGAAATTTCAACACATGAATAAGATATTCAAAAGCAAATAAGCCATTAGATTCTACAAAGAGTAGCATTATATTCTAAGATAATAGAGCTCGGTGAAGTTACATACAGGAACCCGTCGAAAGGCTTCATCTATCTCCTCTTTGGTAAGTCCTTTTTTCTCAAGAAATGAACGCCTATACAAGACCGGAGATCCCATAACTTTGGGATGTGCAAGAAACTTCACAGCATTTTGTACTTGTTCTTCTCGAATGGGCTCGGAGTTCACAAACACTGAAGCAGGAGAAGTCTCTTTCATTGGCTCCAGCTTCGTATCCCTGCTATCATCAACACTATGTGGTATGGCTTGAGAAACTGAAGAATACAGCAAAAGGGACATCATCAGCAAATATGTTAACCTTACGTATATGGAAAAACTACCGATTTTAACTTCAACTAATTTCAAAAAGTACAAGTAGAAATAGCACATACAATTTCCCAGTTCTTCTAACTCACTATCACACACTGAATTAGCAGGAAAAAAACCCAAAATCGGAGGAGATGGATATATATATGTAAATAAGAAAAACAGAAGACGGAACTGCACCTGAGTTCCGAGCCTTTTCATCGGCGGAACCTGAGCCGGAATCAGTCGCCATGATAATCGAAATGATCTTTCGCTTCAAACTTAGACGCAGTGACGTTGGTTTTGGAAGGGAATGGAGATTTAGTTTTTCTAATCAAAATTCAAAACCCAACTTTATTCATACAGAAGACGACTACAAACATCAATTGAACTGTTTGACGGAACCGAAGAAGGAGGCGATAATCGTCGCTCATTCCTAAGCATCCATAACTAATCGACAACAAATAATATAATACATGCTTTTTTATCTAGAAAACAATTTTTATTTTACTTATAATTCTTTTTTATCTACAACAACAATGCAAACTCCTAGCATCTATTAAATCAGAGCTTCAAATGTTTAACTTGATGACCTCTAATTAAACAACATATAAATTTTAAAATAAAATAAAAATATATTCATTTATTCAAATGATTTTTTAGTGGTTTAATCCAATTTTTTGGATTTTGGGGTTTTTTTCGAAGAAAAGGAACGAATTTTTGATATTTCGGTTCAACTCGTCTAGTGGTTGGACTTAATGGGTGTTGAAATATAACATTGACACACATTGAAAAATGAATGTTGTTTTGATTGATCTTTTAGAGTGTGATCTCTTCCTTGTATAAGTCATATCTCTCGTAATTTCGCTCAGATTCTATAATTTAAACGCTAACTTATTCAAATAGAACGAAAATCAATCAAAACATGGAAAGAGTGCTTTCCCCCTGCACAAATTGCAAGAATAACTATGGAAAACAACAGCATTTCACCTCAGGCTTCTCAGATCGACGAGTATTCGAAGCAAAATGTATCGAGTTCCGAATTCCGGTTTCAGAAAAATAGATGACGAAATACATATACTTTTTGATCATCCAGATTTAGGTACACGGAAGCTCTCACAACCAGGGCAATTATGCAAGCTTTCATGAATATAAATATCACAATCAAGGCAAAACTTTTGGTTGCATTTTGGGCACGAAACACAAGGACCTAATGACTTTCCTGCTGCATCAAATATAATAACATATGATCATCATTTAATCGAGCATAGTCATAAACAATATTGCATACCACAGCTTAACAGAGTTTGTCGACAACCAAAGCAATGCTTTCCAATGTTGCGAGGATCATTCGGGACATCATCGAAGAGAGTTACGGGAAATAAATGGTGATACGATCTCGCTAAATGGGGTGACGAAACAAGGGTTAATCCACAAATTTGGCATTCTGTTGGCAATTCACACACACGAGCTTTGCATCTTGGGCAAGTGTAGCCTGCACCAACTTTAGCTTCTTTATGACAACAACATATTGAAATTGTACCTTCTGCTGCTCTTTGAGGAAACCCCATTTTAATCAAGTTTGCAATAGCTAGTTCTGCTATTGCCGGAGGTGGTGGTGCGTGTTCGAATATCAACTCCTTTAAGTGAGACTGCATTTACATATTTAAGATTAATAACTATAATGCTGTAATTTAATGTAATGTAATGTTACTTACCTCGTCTAATGCGATAAAGTATGATCCACCGGTTTCTTGAGAAAGATGTTTGCAAATGTAGAGTTCGGCAGAGAGACCAATAACCGAGCATCTAATCTTTGAAGCCTTGCATTTTTGGATTGCTGCCATAATATCACCGGGATCGCATGTGCTGAGAGCAGAATACACAACAAAAACTTCACGATGACCAAATGTAGGGACTTGATTCAAGAGACTGTGAACAAGTTCCAATCCATTTTGGAGGGATGCATCACCTGAGCAAGTCAATTTACCCATTAATGCTTTGATATGAGACTCGGGACGTCCTCCTAATTCCGTTAGGCAATGTGCAACGCCATCTTTCAAGACCACCAAACCTATTTGACTTAGTGGATTTTGATCGAAGAATTCCCGTACAAAAGCTTCTACTTGTCGTGCAACGACAACCATTCTGCTCGGTTTATAATCCATCTCTCCAGCTGCCTGCAGTTGAAAAATCATAACAAAACAACAAAATTGCTCAGCATCATACTTAAGTCACACTGCACAAAATCAATGTACCTTACCCGGGATAGATCAATCAAAATATAAAGATATCGAATAAGTCCTTTCTGAACTCGAGAAGCAGCTTTAGTGCGAAGGCGACGACGATAGTGAGCATGATAAAGAGTTCTGTTGTCAATAGGACGAAGGAGCCCAGACTCATCCTCCTGAAGCGACTCCCAAGATCGCTCATCAGCATAAGCTCTCTCCCATGCTTCAAGGCCTTTACCATCTCCATAATCATCTTCCTCCTCCTCTTCATCTCTACTGAATTGCATTTGCTCAGTTTTACCTTCTCCTCGCAGCATATCTCCAACTATTATAATAGCCAAAGCCTCATATTTACCAGTTGAAATTTATAAAATCCATTCTTACAAGAATTTGAAAAAAGGGAGCACAATGCACAGCTCCAACAACAACATAAAGTGTAGCATTCAGCCAGGTGACAAAAAAGTGTATAAATCAAGAGTGTTCAAGAAAGATCAAAAGCAAGTTAAGTGTAAAACTTACTTTTCATACATGATTAATAGCCCATTAGCCAAGACGCACATTAGTCTTGCTGCTGCGCTCTGATTTCACAACCTCAAAACAGGAACATGATATAATATTTTCTGTAAATACTTACTTGGAACGAAATAATGTAGAATAGTATTTTAGAAAATATTTTCAGATGCTATTTCCATTAAATTCTGTTCAATACAAATATGCTTAAAACATTAAGCGGAGCAAGAAACCCACATCTCCAATCCCTTCAAATTCTTTATTATTAAATTTCAAATAACAATAAAATGTCAACTTCATTGAAACTCAGGAAATTCAGCCCCAAAAAATGAATCAAACTTGAAAATGACGGACAATTAGTTAGAGCAGCGTAGCGAAACTGATTGAAAAAGGGAAAAAACAGCCACAACAAAATCACCTTATAGGGAGTTCCGTTTGATATCCAAAAACTTCTAAGCAACAGTAGAACAACTGGGGAATGTTGGGGCCAGCCGGATCCAAAGCTTGGGTTGGAAATCGTCCTGTAATAAGACTAGAGATTTGGAGGGAGAAGAGGAGGAACGTACAACAAACTTTTTTATACTCTAACATTAGCCTTCATTCTTGGGCTTGGCTTACAAAATGTGTTCGGCCCAAAATCCTTCAAGTCCATAAGATTCCTTTACTATTTACATATAATAATTAAAATTTTAATTAATACTAAATTATTAAACATAGGTTTGTCAAAAATTGATCATCAAATTAATGTCAAATTTTAGAAACATTAAATATCATTTTTGTCAAAAAATCAAAATATGATAATTAAATATTCCAAATTAAAGTTTAAGACAAAATAACTAAAACCTCATTTCCTCATTTAAAAATATTTTCATTCAATCAAACTAATTAAAAAAACAATATTATCCTAAAGTTTCAGTTCGTAACATGTTCAATATAAATGTAACATCATAATTTGTAGTTCAACTCAAGCCCGTGGAGAAGTCGTCTCTTGAATCACCACCTGAACCAATTCACCATTTTGATGGCTCTGTGAGGAACCCAACTGATTCCTGCTCAAAGGCGTACCGGAGCTTTCCGATTCCTCCCCGACCATACGGACATGTCTAAGCAGCCCCGGTAATCTAAGCCGGTAGCTTTGGCTCGGAGGCTGGTTCATGGCATATCGAGTAATGGTAACCATACTGTTAGAAGAAGATCGTTCTGTGTCTGTATGGATGCCGGAAAGTGCACTTAGATCGAGGTTAGGGAAGACGGAGCAACGGCATCTCGGGCATTTCACGTTTAAACGAAGCCATTCGTCGATGCATTCTACATGGAAGTTGTGAGCACAAGGAAGACCACGAACCTGCGAAGTTTAATGACACTTTTGTACAAGAAGCAACATTTCGGGGTTCCATGAATACGCGGTGTTAAAACATGAAGAGATAAATGTTATTCGGGTACCTCATTTCCGACGTGAAACTCCTCTAAGCAAATTGGGCATTCACTGCAATCAGTAGGAACAGCTTTCATTCTGAACTTTGGAAGCTCCTGAATAAGAGCTTCAACGGCTTCCCTCTGACAAGACGAAGTAGAATTCTAACATGTACAAATGTACCGAAGAACAGTATCGAAAAGTTTTCAACAGCAAATAAAGCAAGGCTTCTCAATGACAAGACAGTAGAATTCTAACATGTGCAAATGGAACGACAAGACAGTATCGAAAAGGATTTAACGACGGTGTATAGCAAGCAACTTCAATATTCCTTCATGATTTATGAATACAGATTACCTGTGCAGGGGTCAAGAATAGTCCAGGCTGGTAAGCTGTGGCATCTTGCCCCATTCCTCTCATTTCTTGACCTGCAGCTTCGATAGCCCAATCCGGAACTCGTATCATGTCAACAACAACCTAGAACAAGGTTAAATAAACCCGAAATGATAAAGATATTGTAAGCTACTCGACTATCGTATTCCAAGTTTAACAGTATTGAAGGGAAACTGAGTTTATTAAGCTTACTCCCAATTCGGAAACTGGGATCCCCTGTTGAGCACGGAGAAGATGTACTCGCCTTCTTGTTATCCACTGCAAGTGAAAGAAAGCAATAAATCTCTAAAAATGAGCAGAGGAAAAGGGAAAGAAAAAGTTGAAGGTGAAATCAACCTTTCCAGTGAATACGAAAGCCATGCATAAAAGGCCACAATAGCTGAAAACCAACCAAATAAGAAAACCCCACTTTTGACCTTCTTCAGGCAACTGAAAAATACAATTTATAAGATATTGGATACTTTAAAGTAAGATAACATGTAGTGTAAAGAGAGTGAGAAGAAACATACGCAGTATTTAGAACGCATGAACCAAAATGTCCCAATGCCAGTCCAAGCAGTAAGGAATGGATATAGAAGCAGAACAAGAATAGTCAAGACAATAACTCTCCCACAAAAACGGGCATATCTCTGCTGGGATCCAAGATCCCTGTAATTATGTCAACAATTTTAGTTTAAAAAGGTTAACTAAGATCTTCACAAGCTCAAGATTTTGAAATGATGGTAAACTTATCAGAAGGGGAAATAAATGTCAACATAAATATAAGAACTCTTGCAAATCAGAAAAAAGGTCCACAACTAAACTAGAAACTTTAACTAAGAACAAGATTGCTTACAATCCCATCCCGGCAGCAAATCCGTTGTCTAGAAACATCAAGAGACGGAAAAAAAACACTGCAGTATAGTCGACCTATAAGCAAGAAGGAAGATAACAACATCTTCTATTAAGATCCAGAAAGTATTACATAATTCATAAACATCCATTTTTATCTTCTAACAGCTTAAAAAATAGAAAGCATACCACAATCCATATGTGCAATGGGTCCCTACAAGAATGGTATTTCTCCCAATTAACAGCCACAATTATTCTAGACATCAGTTAAGATATTATACAAACCCATGATGAAAAATTAATATTAACTACAATCTCACTCTAATGGCAAACTAGACGAAGAAGAAACACTCCATAAATAAAGGGATTAAAAATTCAAGAAAAGGATACATGCTGGTGGCAAGCATAGACAAGAAGAAACCATCATACCTGCAAGAAAATCCCACATAAAAAAACCATTAAAATCAATAGAAAGACGACGAATTCCAAAATCCTAACCATTTGAAATCGACACCCTTGATTGCCATCCCAAATAAAACTCTCTTAACAACCAATAAAAAAATCTGCCTCCACTCGCTACACAGGCCAATAAGGCAACAAAAACAACGTTCCAACCCCCCCAAAACAAAGTGTATTTTAGGAAATGAAAAAAGTGGTATTCCGCCGGCAAGAGTAAAAAAGGTCAACGGGAAGTGCGGCGGCGACAGATTTTTTAAGAATAACTCCTAGTGCGGCGGCGACAGATTTTTTAAGAATAACTCCTGATTCGCAGAGCGAAAGGCGAAATGCAGTGAACAGATCTCTGCTGTGCTGCCTCTCTAGCATACAGGTGTGGACGGCATTTAAAGATGTATAAAAATTGTTAGAAATAATTAAAATTTAAAATTACAAATTGCATTTATAAATTAATTATTATTGTTTATATTTATATATAATCATTTTAAGTGATTATAAATGTCAATGAGTTTGACTATAGAAAGTGCGTTAAGGTTCGGTAAGATCATCAAATCGTGATTTTTTTATGATATACAAAACATAAGTTTAATTACGATATGATAATCGTAAAAAATAACGATTTTATCATAACTGTTAAAATCAGCTATAGCTCATCGTAGTTTTGGAAAATACTATTTTACTCCTACTTCTATTAATTATAATATAATTATATTTTTTTTATATATATGAGTATATTAGTATTTTTACATAAATCATGATCATAATATCATGATTTTATCAAAATATATAAAAATTCACGATGATCATATCTTACCACACCTCAATTTTAAAAAGTTAAACCAAACAAACTCAATATTCATGCAAACAGATTGATAATAATTCACAATCTTTTATAAAAAACAAACTATATTTAATTTGTTTATTCCTATCCAAAAATTTCAACTCCAAATACACTATTCATAATTTTCGATAAAAACGATATGCATCTTATTTTCTTAAATTCATAAATGTTTTTTTCAAATATTTTTCTAAAACATGATGATAAGTACCATGATTATCTCATCGTTTGGTACGATCAAGAGAACTCACTGAATTTTAAAAAAATAAATTAAGCATTTAAAATAAACAAAATTGTGCATATTTAAAGCAAGTACAAATGCAATATATATTTAAAATAAAAATAATAAATATTTTAAAATATTAATGAATATTATCCAATATTTTTATTTATCCAACAATTTGTTGGATTTAATTTTAAAATATAAAAAATGTACCAATATTCTAAATTGATTATAAATAAATCAACACAATGATTATCTATTAAATAAATCAATATAATTTAGCACGTTGTTTGACATTTTAGTATATATTATTAAAAAATGATAATAATCACAAAATTATCATATAATGTAACGTTCTTTATGAAGACGCCATTAATTGTAACCTGGCGTCAGCTTATTACCAGGGACAGCTACCCTTTATTTTTTATTAATATTAGGATAATATTATATATTAGTAAGAATGTTGTGTTTTGTATCCTTTATTTTTTTAACAAAATATAATAAAAATGAGGATTAAAATTCTCATTTTGCCTCTTCTTCTGGGCATACCAATTTCTAGTGGAACATTGACTTTCATAGAACTCTTATTAGACATATTTTTATTTTAATATTTTAATTTTTAATTTACTAGAAATATAAATGATTATGATTTAAATCTCATTTAGCATACAATAAAAATAATAAATAATAATTTATTATTTATAAGATTTTATTTTATATTATATTAAATATAACTTTTATATTGATGCTTATCAATAAACTTTTATTTATTCATTATCGTTTTTCATCAGGTTTAGCATAGATTTTGAGATCATTAATTTTTTATCTACTATTAAAAAAGAAAATATCCAAAAAACAGTGTAAAACTTGAAAAAAATCAATTACAACTAGGGGGATTTAAGCATTTGTACATTGCAGAGACAGGTGGTTTGTATGTTGGAATTGTAGCAGCATCAACAAATCTTACTTCCCCTGGACTGAAAGCAAGATCATGGTGCCTGAATTACAACCACTAAACAATTAGTTTCTATGTTTCCATGTAAATTTTATACAACAATGACTTGCCTGCGTAGATCGAGTCCCAGCAAGCCAGCTTCAAGCACAGATAAGTTATCAGAATCAGGGGATATAATGATCACAGTGTCCCCTGAATACTGCGTCTCAAGGATTGACATGAGTTGCGTAATACGTACAAACACGTCTTGTACACTTTCATTTGGTGTCCCATCGTCTATTGGAGGAGGCTTCGTGTTCGGAGAAACGAAATCTGAGGCGTATACCTGGAGAAAAAATGCATTGTTATAGCATCTCTAGCAGAGAAGGGAGATGGCATTCATTGCCTCTGAAATCGAGCTTAGTTTTCGCCCTTCGTATGCTCCGAGTCCACGAGCATCCAAGAAGCTGTACTCAGGAACTATATGGCTGCAGCAATAGATGATCAGTCTATCATCATTGTGTTAAAGCAAACAAATGAGAAAACTCTTTGGTGATTACCTTCGATTGATTCCGTTAACCGCAGTGATAATTTCTGCAGCTTGATAAGCTCTTTGGGTAATGGAAGGCCAAATCCAGCAATTGTTTTCACATGCTCTTAATGACTTCAAATTCAAAGCAGCCATAACTGCTTGTTTCTTCCCATCTTCGGACAATCCACTGTCTATTGATGTTTTAGTTACTGGATTCGTGTTCACTATTCCAATGCTCTCATACTTGGATTCCCCGGCTCTTACTAAGTAATACCTTATTCATACCAACCCACAAATTTGTAAGGGTTCACACTAAAAAATGTCCCATGTTCAGTTCTTGACTTCATGTCTAATTAGGTAAAGTCGCTGATTAACATTTAGGGCACAAAATCAAGAAACAATGAAAATTCAGGGAAACTGAAGTAGAACAAAATCAAGCAAGCTTTACTTGCGCATTAAATCAAACAGATGGCAGAATAAAATTTAAACAACGCAAAAACGAGAGTTTGGATGAAAACTAGACGGATGATTTACCTGTTAACTAATCGAAATGGAGGCATTCGAAAAAGCCCGCGAGCTTCAGAAACGGGAAGAGAAATGAAGTCATCAGCACGGTTCCTCCCTTGAGGAAAAGCTAGAAACGGAAACACAGTAAAAGACAATGAAGTAAGAAGATCTCGCCGGCTAAAAGGAATCACCGGCAAGTTCCATTCAAACGGGGAGATTGAGGATGAAATTCCATACGAAGCCGGAGAAGACGAAGATGCAAGAGTTGTCCCAAGCATCTCGTCTGGCCACAGAATTTCTGGTATAAAGGTACAAAATGTTATATTTTTTTAAAAAATTACAATTTATTAATTTAATTTGTTCTAAATATCTAATATTTAATTGTAATTTACCTAATATATACTCCTAAATATATTTTTTATTATAAATATATAATGACATTGTTTTGTTTCTATAATATACATAAAATTCAATATTATATACACAAATGTAACTTATTTTAATTATTGGATAAATATATTTATTTATAAAGAATTGAATTTCTCCACCAAAATTCAAAATTGTAACATTTGCCCGGTGTGTCGAGCAATTTTCCATTTTGTTCCTTGAAATAAATATGTTGTAGTTGACTGCTTATCAATTTCTCATTTCTGCATTTCCTTCGCCAGTTTTCATTGATGTGTAGGGAAACCGATCGGAAGCGGAAGCGCGGCCGTCGGCCAGAGAATCTGCAGGCAGAAACAGCTGTTGATGAACCAATCGGAAGCTCGCAGCCAAACAATAATGCTGCCGAGAGAGAAGTTACGTTTGTGGTGGCTAAGGTTGAATGTGTGAATCCGAGTCCGAAGCCAGCTTCATCCGATCACCATGGGCGCCGTCGTGGCCGACCTCGAAAAGGTCCAGAAGATGAGCCTCCTGTGAATAATAATTCCAAAACCCTAACCGTGCCGGTTCCTTCAGGAGTTAATGATCACCATGGGCGCCGTCGTGGTCGGCCCCGTAAAACTGTTGAAGAGGAGCCTCTGGTAAATAATAATTCCAAAACCCTAGATGTGTCGGTGCCGTTACGAGTCAATGGCGCGGTGACTACAGCACTGATAGATGGAGATTACTCCGTGGCTAGGGCTCTAACTGCCATGGACGCGGTGGTGAAGGTCTTCTGTGTTCACACAGAGCCGAATTTTTCTTTGCCGTGGCAGAGGAAGAGACAGTATAGTTCTAGCAGTAGTGGATTTGTCATTAAGGGAAGGAGGGTTTTAACAAATGCGCATTCAGTAGAGCATTATACACAGGTGAAGTTGAAGAAACGAGGTTCAGATACAAAATATGTTGCTACTGTGCTTGCAATTGGAACAGAATGCGACATAGGTAACATTGTGCCGTCTTTCTTATTTTTTCTTTCCAAATTTTGTTCTTTTGTTTAAAAGTTAACTTCTTGTGAAGTTAATTTATCAGACCTCTCTCGTAGTTATGCTGCCAAATGTTTTATCAGCTCAGCCGTTTTTTCCAGTAGATGAAAGAACTAACTTTATTGAACAATATGACTCTAATTTAATGTTTTTTTCTGGGGTTAATTTTAGTTTTCACGATGTTGCAGCTTTGCTAACGGTAGATGACAATGAATTCTGGGAAGGCGTGGCACCTTTGGAATTTGGAGATCTACCTGCACTTCAGGATGCTGTTACTGTAGTGGGTTATCCGATTGGCGGTGACACGATTTCTGTCACCAGTGGAGTTGTATCACGAATAGAAATTCTTTCTTATGTTCATGGATCAACTGAACTTCTTGGGTTGCAGGTGTTTATTGCATGCTGTGTATGCTTATCATTATTTCTTTTGATGACATATTACTGAAATTTTTATTATTTTTATCTATATTCTTAGATAGATGCGGCTATCAACTCTGGAAACTCTGGTGGACCTGCTTTTAATGACAAAGGAAATTGTGTTGGCATTGCATTTCAATCTCTCAAGCATGAAGATGNAAACAACGTTCCAACCCCCCCCCCCAAAACAAAGTGTTTATTTTAGGAAATGAAAAAAGTGGTATTCCGCCGGCAAGAGTAAAAAGGTCAACGGGAAGTGCGGCGGCGAGTCGAGGCACTTCCTGATTCTTTAAGAATAACTCCTGATTCGCAGAGCGAAAGGCGAAATGCAGTGAACAGATCTCTGCTGTGCTGCCTCTCTAGCATACAGGTGTGGACGGCATTTAAAGATGTATAAAAATTGTTAGAAATAATTAAAATTTAAAATTACAAATTGCATTTATAAATTAATTATTATTGTTTATATTTATATATAATCATTTTAAGTGATTATAAATGTCAATGAGTTTGACGATAGAAAATGCGTTGAGGTTCGATCATCAAATCATGATTTTTTATGATATACAAAACATAAGTTAATTGCGATATGATAATCGTTAAAAAATCACGATTTTATCACAACTGTTAAAATATTATTTTACCATTATTTTTATTAATTATAATATAATTAGATTTTTTATTTTTATATATATAAAAATATATTATTATTTTTACATAAATCATGATCATAATATCATAATTTTATCAAAATATATAAAAATTCACAATCTTTTATAAAAAACAAACTATATTTAATTTGTTTATTCCTATCCAAAAATTTCAACTCCAAATACACTATTCATAATTTTCGATAAAAACGATCTGCATCTTATTTTGTTAAATTCATAAATGTTTTTTTTCAAATATTTTTCTAAAACATGATGATAAATATCACGATTATCTCATCGTTTGATACGATCAAGAGAACTCACCGAATTTTAAAAAGATAAATCAAACGTATCAAATAAACAAAATTGTACATATTTAAAGCAAGTACAAATACAATATATATTTAAAATAAAAATAATAAATATTTTAAAATATTAATGAATATTATCCAATATTTTTATTTATCCAACAATTTGTTGGATTTAATTTTCCTACCGAAATTTTAAAATATAAAAAATGTACCAATATTCTTAATTGATTATAAATAAATCAACACAATGATTATCTATTAAATAAATCAATATAATTTAGCACGTTGTTTGACATTTTAGTATATATTATTAAAAAAATGATTATAATCACAAAATTATCATATAATGTAACGTTCTGTATGAAGACGCCATTAATTGTAACCTGGCGTCAGCTTATTACCAGGGACAGCTACCCTTTATTTTTTATTAATATTATGATAATATTATATATTAGTAAGAATGTTGTGTTTTGTATCCTTTATTTTTTTAACAAAATATAATAAAAATGAGGATTAAAATTCTCATTTTGCCTCTTCTTCTGGGCATACCAATTTCTAGTGGAACATTGACTTTCATAGAACTCTTATTAGACATATTTTTATTTTAATATTTTAAATTTTAATTACAATTAGGGGGATTTAAGCATTTGTACATTGCAGAGACAGGTGGTTTGTATGTTGGAATTGTAGCAGCATCAACAAATCTTACTTCCCCTGGACTGAAAGCAAGATCATGGTGCCTGAATTACAACCACATAAACAATTAGTTTCTATGTTTCCATGTAAATTTTATACGACAATGACTTGCCTGCGTAGATCGAGTCCCAGCAAGCCAGCTTCGAGCACAGATAAGTTATCTGAATCAGGGGATACAATGATCACAGTGTCCCCTGAATACTGCGTCTCAAGGATTGACATGAGTTGAGTAATACGTACAAACACGTCTTGTACACTTTCATTTGGTGTCCCATCGTCTATTGGAGGAGGCTTCGTGTTCGGAGAAACGAAATCTGAGGCGTATACCTGGAGAAAAAATGCATTGTTATAGCAACTCTAGCAGAGAAGGGAGATGGCATTCATTGCCTCTGAAATCGAGCTTAGTTTTCGCCCTTCGTATGCTCCGAGTCCACGAGCATCCAAGAAGCTGTACTCAGGAACTATATGGCTGCAGCAAAAGATGATCAGTCTATCATCATTGTGTTAAAGCAAACAAATGAGAAAACTCTTTGGTGAGTACCTTCGATTGATTCCGTTAACCGCAGCGATAATTTCTGCAGCTTGATAAGCTCTTTGGGTAATGGAAGGCCAAATCCAGCAATTGTTTTCACATGCTCTTAATGACTTCAAATTCAAAGCAGCCATAACTGCTTGTTTCTTCCCATCTTCGGACAATCCACTGTCTATTGATGTTTTAGTTACTGGATTCGTGTTCACTATTCCAATGCTCTCATACTTGGATTCACCAGCTCTTACTAAGTAGTACCTTATGCATGCCAACCAAGAAATTTGTAAGGGTTCACACTAAAAAATGTCACATGTTCAGTTCTTGACTTCATGTCTAATTAGGTAAAGTCGCTGATTAACATTTAGGGAACAAAATCAAGAAACAATGAAAATTCAGGGAAACTGAAGTAGAACAAAATCAAGCAAGCTTTACTTGCGCATTAAATCAAACAGATGGCAGAATAAAATTTAAACAACGCAAAAACGAGAGTTTGGATGAAAACTAGACGGATGATTTACCTGTTAACTAATCGAAATGGAGGCATTCGAAAAAGCCCGCGAGCTTCAGAAACGGGAAGAGAAATGAAGTCATCAGCACGGTTCCTCCCTTGAGGAAAAGCTAGAAACGGAAACACAGTAAAAGACAATGAAGTAAGAAGATCTCGCCGGCTGAAAGGAATCACCGGCAAGTTCCATTCAAACGGGGAGATTGAGGATGAAATTCCATACGAAGCCGGAGAAGACGAAGATGCAAAAGTTGTCCCAAGCATGTCGTCTGGCCACAGAATTTCTGGGATAAACGTACAAAATGTTCTATTTTTTAAAAAAATTAACAATTTATTAATTTATTTGAATTAAATATCTAATATTTAATTGTATTTTACCTAATATATACTCCTAATTATTATTTTTATTGTAAATATATAATGACACTGTTTCTATAATATACATAAAATTCAATATTATATACACAACATCTAACTTATTTTAATTATTGGATTAATATATTTATTTATAAAGAGTTGAATTTGCTTCAAATTCTCCATCAAAATTCAAAATTGTAACATTTGCCCGGTGAGTCAAGCAATTTTCCATTTGTTCCTTGAAATAAATTTGTTGTAGTTAACTGCTTATCAATTTCTCATTTCTACATTTCCTTCGCCAGTTTTCATTGATGTGTAGGGAGACCGATCGGAAGCGGAAGCGCGGCCGTCGGCCAGAGAATCTGCAGGCAGAAACAGCTGTTGATGAACCTATCGGAAGCTCGCAGCCAAACAATAATGCTGCCGAGAGAGAAGTTACGTTTGTGGTGGCTAAGGTTGAATGTGTGAATCCGAGTCCGAAGCCAGCTTCATCCGATCACCATGGGCGCCGTCGTGGCCGACCTCGAAAAGGTCCAGAAGATGAGCCTCCTGTGAATAATAATTCCAAAACCCTAACCGTGCCGGTTCCTTCAGGAGTTAATGATCACCATGGGCGTCGTCGTGGCCGGCCCCGTAAAATTGTTGAAGATGAGCCTCTGGTGAATAATAATTCCAAAACCCTAGATGTGTCGGTGCCGTTACGAGTCAATGGTGCGGTGACTACAGCACTGATAGATGGAGATTACTCCGTGGCTAGGGCTCTAACTGCCATGGACGCGGTGGTGAAGGTCTTCTGTGTTCACACAGAGCCGAATTTTTCTTTGCCGTGGCAGAGGAAGAGACAGTATAGTTCGAGCAGTAGTGGATTTGTCATTAAGGGAAGGAGGGTTTTAACAAATGCGCATTCAGTAGAGCATTATACACAGGTGAAGTTGAAGAAACGAGGTTCAGATACAAAATATGTTGCTAATGTGCTTGCAATTGGAACAGAATGCGACATAGGTAATAGTGTGCCGTCTTTCTTATTTGTTCTTTCCAAATTTTTGTTCTTTTGTTTAAATGTTAACTTCTTGTGAAGTTAATTTATCAGACCTCTCTCGTAGTTATGCTGCCAAATGTTTTATCAGCTCAGCCGTTTTTTCCAGTAGATGAAAGACCTAACTTTATTGAACAATATGACTCTAATTTAATGTTTTTTTCTGGGGTTAATTTTAGTTTTCACGATGTTGCAGCTTTGCTAACGGTAGATGACAATGAATTCTGGGAAGGCGTGGCACCTTTGGAATTTGGAGATCTACCTGCACTTCAGGATGCTGTTACTGTAGTGGGTTATCCGATTGGCGGTGACACGATTTCTGTCACCAGTGGAGTTGTATCACGAATAGAAATTCTTTCTTATGTTCATGGATCAACTGAACTTCTTGGGTTGCAGGTGTTTATTGCATGCTGTGTATGCTTATCATTATTTCTTTTGATGACATATTACTGAAATTTTTATTATTTTTATCTATATTCTTAGATAGATGCGGCTATCAACTCTGGAAACTCTGGTGGACCTGCTTTTAATGACAAAGGAAATTGTGTTGGCATTGCATTTCAATCTCTCAAGCATGAAGATGTGGAGAATATTGGTTATGTTATCCCTACTCCTGTCATCATGCACTTCATCCAAGATTATGAGAAAAATGGAGCATATACTGGTATTATTATTTAGTTTTTCTAACTTATTTCTGGTTTTTTATACTGCGTAGTGCAGAGTCGTGGTTATTGTAATATTTTTTAGTTCATTTAATCTATGCAATCAATTTACCTGGTACAGAAGGAGCTAGTGAAATTCCTATAGTATTGTTTCAAGAAATCGGATTGTTCACTACTTCACTTTTTTAAAAATTTCTTTGTCAGGATTTCCTATTCTTGGAGTTGAGTGGCAGAAAATGGAAAATCCAGACTTGCGGTTGTCATCAGGGATGAAACCTGATCAGAAGGGTGTACGTATAAGACGGATTGATCCCACTTCTCCAGAGTTCATGGTTCTGAAACCATCAGACATAATTCTTAGCTTTGATGGTGTTGATATAGCTAATGATGGAACAGGTACTATTCATTGGGAGATTCTGAAACCACGATAAAATAAACAGATAAATTTTACATTCTGTAAATCATTGCTTATGACCTTGATTTTCTATTGTTGAGTGAAAGATTTCCTATCCACAACTCACCTTTTCTTAGTTAGGGTTGTACGCGAATTATTATTTTGTTCCAAATGAGAATAAGGTTCATTTGTTCATTGGTTGTTGTGAAATGATTTAAATTTGATCATGTCTTGCTATTTTACATGTTTATTTTTTAAAATACTTTGTATGAAGAGTGAAGTATAGAACTGTGAAGTTTTTTGACTAGTTATTTAATCTAGTAAAAACTGTTTCCGGAATGTGGTATTTACTTATGTTTTTTTATTTTCGTGGTGTATCTTCTGAAAGAACCTCTCTGTAAATAATTTAAATTTATCATTCACACTATAATCCATATGCTATTTATGCAGTTCCATTCAGGCGTGGGGAGCGCATTGGTTTTAGCTACCTTGTATCCCAGAAGTATACTGGTGACAGTGCAGCAATCAAAGTTCTCCGTGATTCCGTGGCGTTGAATTTTGATATAAAACTTATTACACACAAGAGATTGATTCCATCCCACAATAAAGGCAGACCTCCATCGTATTACATAATTGCTGGATTTGTTTTCACGACAGTTTCTGTTCCATATCTACGTTCTGAGGTTTGTATTCGGTCACCTTACATTCTAATATTTAGAGCACATAATATTAGAATGTAAGATTATGAGTATGAAGCTCCAGCTTGTGGTTGTGATTAATTCTGGTCTTTGTACAGTATGGAAAAGATTATGAGTATGAAGCTCCAGTTAAACTGTTGGAAAAACTCTTGCATGAGTTTCCAGAATCACCAGATGAACAAATTGTTGTTGTTTCCCAGGTAAAAAACTGGACGCTTCTTTTGCTTTTAATTGTGCACCCTTTTGCTAAAACTCTTAAAATTTCTTAAAGGTGCTAGTGGCAGACATTAATATTGGTTACGAGGACATTGTGAACACTCAGGTATTTAGCATTCCTAGATTTATCCACAGTTACTTTCTCACGTGCGTGCTCGTATTTAGGTTCATGCCTTCAATGGGCAGCCAGTGAAGAATCTAAAGAGCTTGGCTAGAATGGTAGAGAGTTGCACGGACAAGTACATGAAATTTGATTTGGAATACCAACAGGTCACCCCCTTTTCTTTACATATTATATAATGGTACTTGTTGAAATATGAGAATAATTGTCTCACATCGGAATTTAGATGTGGATTGGATGAGTTTATAAGAGGGGATGTGGATCATATTAAAGGATTTGTTCAAGCCTTTTACGATGTGATCTCCTCCCTCTTATACTTTATATCCGAACACATTCCCTACGTAATTGACCAGATTCTAGAAATTTAACAAAACTTTCATCTTTATTTTCATCACTTTTGTTATCATTCATAGGTTGTGGTTCTCCAGTCGAAGAATGCAAAAGGTGCGACATTAGACATTCTCTCGACTCATTGTATACCTCGACTCAGCCATATCTGAAGATCTTAAGGAATGATTCAGCTATTCATTTTCTGCTCTCTTATTTTGTCTGTGTATCAATTGAGTAGGCAATTTAGTCATGTTGTTCAAATTTTCCATCATTTCTGCTGCCAAATTGTATTAGCAGACTGTTGTTTGGGTCGTATTTTGTTACTTTTATTGGCATTTTGTTGAAATTTAATTAGAAAGATTTTTTATAGGTTTATGAACTGGAAGTTTACTATTTTTGGGAAAATTGTATCTCTAATATATTAATATAGCAAAATCGATTCTAATATTCTTATGTTTTGGAAAATTTGGTCTGTAAAGTTAAGTTTGTATGGTATAATTGGTTTCAGAGTTTTTAATTTTAGTAATTATGATATTCGATCAAAATCAAATTTTAAGGATCGATTTTACCACTAAGAGAATTTGATTAGTCAAATATTGTAAAGTTAGATGATCAAATTTATTAAAACTGTAATATTTGATAACTAAATATGTCATGGGTGTTGTTTGGAAGGGTGCACTGCCGGTGTGGTCAATCGACCGTGGTTCTATTCCATATTAATAAGAAATCATTAATAACTAAGCTCGTGCAATGAAGAAAAGTACGGTGAACTCACAGTTCATTAACCCAACGGTAGAACACATATGTGAAATACCCATTTTGCATTTCAAAAATTAGGATTATTTTAAAAGTAAAAGAAAAATAATCATTTTATGAGATCACAATAAGTGATTATTGTTTCAAAAACAATTTTTTAAATTACGATCATCTCGCTTCACAGCACAGTACAATCATCCAACTCATCAAAATTTATCTAACGATGTTCCAATCGTATTCATTATAAATTATGAAAACTAAATTTATCAAAAATTTGAAATTTTGGAGAGGAAGTTGGCATTTTATCATTATCTACTTATTTAAATACTGGTGATTGTTTTAAGATCTTACGACGTCGTATGATTTATTTCGTTATTTATACAGCTGGACCCCTAATATTGTGGAGCAATTCAGGTTTTGGGCTACGGAACTGAGGATCCTCTCTCAAGTAACGATCTCTGTTCGAAGCAATCCTTTCTTCTGGTTCTAGATTACTGATTTAATATATTTACATTATTTTTGTATATCCGATTGGATTTAAGTTGTATATCGGGATCAAAATGGCGACGGAGCAACCGAAGACTGCCACCGAGGAAGTGAAGAAGATAGATCTCTTTGAAGACGATGATGAGTTTGAGGAGTTCGAAATTGGTCAGGGTAGGGTTTTTTCATTTTGTGCTTTACTTTTTATCCATTTTCCCACTTCCGCCAATTAAATGCTGCACTTGATTTTTTATGAATTTAGTTCGGCCCAGGATTTTTGCTTGTTTATCAGTGTCGTAATTATAAATTATGATATGTTCTTCGTTAGCTGTGTTGGATTTCATTTCTTCTCAAGATTTTGAACCAGTGTATTAACTGCGATTTGCCAGCTTATATATCCGTAGACTAGATATTTGGAAACATCCATGGTTTTTTTAACATAAATCGAGTTTTATAAATTCAGGAATAACAAATCGTTATTCCTTCAAACAAAAGAGTTTGCATGCCAAAACCTAGGCCAATGCGTTCAAAACCGCATGCTTAGAGCCATTCACACAAGTTCAATCTATTGATCCTACCCCGATATTTAACAATGTCAAATGAATACAATTGTAACCCATGAAAGCTTAGAGCTGGGCAAATTTTTCCTTCATTGAATAGGTGTTGGTTTCTGCAGAACCAATGCCTTCAAAGGAAATGATACGACCACGAACTTCATAACCTTGGAAACATCCATGCTTACTGACTATATTTACCCGTTTATTTAAATGTCATTTCTGCTGCTAAGAATAAGCTATCTGAAACATCACATACGGCCATGAAAAAAACCAGTTAGTATTTCTATGATGATTTATGCAGCTTGACATATATAGTGCAATAGTTATTTTGGTGCATCATCTTTAATGGATTTTTTCCCTTACAATCATGGCACTTTTAGAGTGGGATGAGAAGGAAGAAGCCAAAGAAATAACTCAGCAGTGGGAAGATGATTGGGATGATGACGATGTCAATGATGATTTCTCCCTTCAGCTTAGGAGGGAACTGGAGAGCATTCCTGATCAAACCAGCGCTAAGTCTACTTGATTCTCTTGCTTATGCTTCTTTTGATCATCAGAAGATTTTAGCATGTGATGCTTTATGCTTACTGATGTCTGTTCTGGATTTGATCAAATATATTTTTCATTAGTTGATGAATATTGAAACTTGCACAAATTTGTGTTCATGTTTTGAGTGAAAACTAGCTTAAAATTGCAAATGTAATATTTCTTGATATATCATTGCTATTTCGTTGGTATTATTATTCTTGTTTATAGATCAATAGAGATTAATGGTGAATATAGAATGCCCTGCCTGTGATGCTAATTTCAAATTTTGTTAGACAGCATCCAGACGATGCAGAAAGACAACCTTTTATTTCAAGCAAGGAATAGTCTGCAAAACAACAGGATCTCCCTCTCTACTCTCGCCCTGTATATATATACAAACAAGAAGGATTCCCATTAGCTTCACTTGTTCCAAAAGGGAAGAAAACCATGAGGCAGCTTATTAACATTGAAGGTATCTTGTTATATCTTGGACACGGCCTTTCCGAGCGATGCGTTTTATCAAGAAGCACCATCTCAAGACGCTTAATAAAACGCTCCATCCCTTAGAGCAAGGCAAGAAAGCATTCATGGTAGCTAGATCATCAGATAGTTCCATTTCAGGACCTGGTAGCAAGCAATCAGTATCGAAATATAGTTCTTCGTTCCCACAGAATGATCTGCTCATGTTTTTCAGGTCACATAGCATGAAATCTGATTCTCCAGGGTAACTTAAATGATGATCATATGTTCTACTCGACGTATTCACATCCAGGAAGCAATCTTCGAACGTGCTTACACCCCCAACCGAAACTAATGGACTCAGATATTCTATCGAAGAAGATACCTTCGCCTCTGGCTGACTACTCTTTTGTGAGACTAAAGAAGACTCGGAAACTGATATTCGCAAGGATGGCGACATCTCTTCATCAATAGTGATGATCTTCTCTCGATCCGAAAAGGCTCGTATAACCATCTGACGAGCTATGTCCTGAAACAGAGACATCACCGGTATAATCTCAATCCAAAGTGAATATGTTTTAAAAACTCAGCTTACTTTTTCTGATTCAGAGAATCCATCTGCAGGTATATATACACCATTCGAATGAAGCCCTTTCACTCGTCCAACAACATCGAAAACAATCGCATTTGCTTCAGATAAGCTGTAAATGAGCAGTTTCTTATCTATAACACAGGTTCGAGCATGATCCACTGTGACATTCCACATCTTAGTTGACATTCCTGTCCCGAAAATCTGCAGGTTCCACAACACTAAACTAAGTTCTACGAACAGAACGGAGTTGAAACATATAAACCGTGACTCACATTGCGTAACTCTACAGGATCCATGTAAAGTCGAATCAGAAACTCCTGCACAGTGTTGATTCCTTCCTTTTTCAGACGTCTATGTACAGCTCCCTCCTTGCCGATTTTCTCAAGTCGCCATACTTCATCGACCAGAGACGGAGGGTAATGTTTCTTGTACACTGCATCAAATAAGGTACGTAAAGTGAATACAAACTCATCAAAATTAACAACTTACATTCTCCACGATGGTCTCTAACAGCGAAAGGCTCCGATATAGCCTCTCGTACTCTACATCCTCCATTATCATCGTAAAGTTTCGCCCCAAGTCGGAACTTACCACTTCGAGTCCAACTCGAATTATCAGTGAAAAAAACATCAGTAATGGAGCCTCTACCATCTCTAAGAGTTAAAACGACATTTCCCGTTACGACGGGCTTTCTTCCTTCACGTGCTCTCACTACATTAACCTTAAACTCTTCTTCGCTCCAATTGCCTTTTTCATCACCATCAAAATCACCTTCGAGAACAACAATTTCGACCTTTGAAGAAGACGAAACAACAACACCTTTACTGGAATCAACTAAAGAAACTTCAATATTTGAACACCCTTCTCCATCAATACAAGTTCCAGTGAAAACTGGTTGAGAAATAGAATTTAAGAACTTTAGCTGTAAACTCCTAGATTCAGAAGCTTGTATTTCTTTAATCGAATTCCTGGAATTAAAAAAATACAAATTTGAAATAAAATTAACAATAAAATACCTTCATAATCAACCCTATTTCTCTAAAGGCAAGAATTCCCTACCGTTCCATAGAGATGACATATTTTTCTACTGCTGAATGTACTTCCTCTTTCACCTATGATCACAAGAGAAATTGTATCAAGCTAGCAATTCTTTTGAATAGAAAGTACATTAATATAGGAATAATGGGAGGAGGATAGATGTTAGAATTGTAGAGTCCGACTGAAAAAACGATAAGGATAGCGTGAAGAAACGAGTTATAATGGGAGGAGGTCATACTGACCAAGTCATTATATGAACCTAATTTATCACAATTTCATAAGGACAAATTCAACACTTGAAAGGTTTGGAGTTGCGAAGTAAATTGAATTGGATTTCATGATAATACCAACTCTAATACCATGCTAAAATTACAGAGTATGACCAAAATTACAGAGTATGACCAAAATTACGATGGGAGGAGACCATGCTTTATAAGATTTGGAACCAAATTATTATATGAAGACATTCATCATACTTATAAACATAATCTATCACAATTTCATAGCTATTCAGAAACTAGCATAAAAGTTTCTAAATCTACAAAGGTTGTGGTGAAACAAGAAGGTGCAATTTAGACATATATTTTGAAGATGAACAAACAAGTTAGAAGGCATACAAAAACCAGCAACCAATAGATGTCATTTAAATATTAAAAAGCTTATAGAACAGGATAACAGTTTGATGAATGGCAAATACTTGTAATAAATAAAAGGCTTACAACACGACGAATCAAAGGCTCGAGAGCTGGCACGATAAATTTTTGTAATCGGTGAATGTTCATCACGTCTAGAACCAGTCTGAAAATGTATGAGGAAAACAAAAACCTCAATTGCACTATCATATTTCTGAGCAGCATATTTTCTAGTCAAAAGTAAGAAATTCGAATTCACCTAAATCAAAATCATAGTAAACCCCTTACAGAAAAGAAGAAGAAGCTACCTTTTGAAGGACGGTGGCTTCTTTATACGCCCATCATCGGAAGAGTTACCCTCCTCTCTGTGCAGGCGCTTCAGAGGCATTTTCCCAATACCCCACAAACAAAACCAACCAAAAGATGTAAGCTTTCACAGCTGAGGCTTTTCAGAATCAACAAACTCGAATCAAGAACAAGAATATTAATGAACTATCTCAGGAGAGTCAAAAAACCAATATGTGTGGGTCTCCTGAAATATAATTGAGAGATAAGACCGTGGACGCAAGGTTTAACAAAACCATCGGCTTTTTCAGTAAGATGGATTCCAGATACTGTTAGAATGAAATTACTCCCAGTAAAACTGCCTAAACCGAAATAAAGAGATGTGAAGATAAAAGTCCAAAAACCAAACTAATTTAGGTTTTCAAGGCTATGATCCGCAATACCCATAACTGGGATTGGAAGAATCGGAATACTCCGTCAACAAACAAGTGAAACGACATGATGACGCCCACTGGCCAAAAACAAATTATGCTCTTAGCCCAATTACCCACTCAAAACCGAACCGTGTGGGGAAGGGGAAGGGGAAGGGGAATCATCGTTAAAGTGCCACATAAATATTATGCTTACAGAATCTCTGTTTCACTTTCATCATTTCTTTATTTTTAAATTTATTATAAATAAATATAAAAAGAGATGTGTCTTGAATGGTGAAGAAGAATGGTGCAGCGGTTGTTGCATCGGTGCAGGACCATGAAATGTATTCTCAATCAGTCTTTGCTTCCTAAATTTCCAAACTTATTTGATAGCCGTGGAGTTTTAAAGCCCATTTCTCGTACGCTTGTGCGTTTCCTATCCTCATATTCGATGCTTTCTTTGAACGAAATTTCGGCTGATTTATGGCTTTATTTATGTATGTGATCAGGATTTCTCAAACTGTAGGCCGGGCTCTTCTCTACGTGAATTTTGTTCAAGGGTGAAATCAATGGCGTCTGCTAAGATTGCGAACGACCCAGAGTCTATATCTTACTTGAACCAGAGGGAAGCGGCCGAAATTGATGAAATTTTGATGGGTTCTCTTGGTTTCAGCGTTGATCAGTTGATGGTTAGTTTTTTGTGGGTTTTTCTTTTTTGATATTTTGATTAAATGTTTTGATTTGAATTCAGAAGTTTTGTACTACAGGAATTGGCTGGTTTAAGCGTGGCAACTTCAATAGCCGAGGTAAACATTTGCAACACAGTCTGAGACGATTTTGGTTTCTGGATATTAATCTATCTCTTTGTTAAATTATTCCTAAGAAGCATAGAAACAAGTTGGTTTTTAGTGATTCTCTTACGGATACTTGTCGATTTTTGGCCTGGTCAGTAAAATAATCAATACTTGATTATTTTATTTTTCAGGTGTACAAGAAAGATGAATATAACCGTGTTCTTGTTATATGTGGCCCTGGAAATAATGGTGGTGATGGTCTTGTGGCTGCTCGTCATCTATATCACTTTGGATATAAACCATTTGTTTGTTATCCAAAACGGACTGCTAAAGTTTTGTACAGTGGACTGGTATCTCAGGTATATAATTTGATTAATGTCAGTATGGAAAATATACAATAATTTTTTCAACACTCGTTATTAATGAGTTTATGCAGTTAGAGTCACTATCCGTTCCATTCCTGTCCGTGGAGGAATTGCCAGCAGATTTTTCAGAAGGTTTTGACATAGTACTGGATGCAATCTTCGGATTCTCGTTTCATGGTAGCTCCTCTGATTCTTCTCGTTCTTCTTTCATTTTATGAAGATCCAACTCTCTAACCAAACTCTTGTATCTTATTTAGGCAGCCCAAGGTCTCCATTTGATGATCTGATTCAGAGACTGATAGTTTTGGGTAATACTGATAAAACAATTCACAAATCACCTGCTTTAGTATCTATAGATATACCATCTGGCTGGCATGTCGAAGAAGGTAACCTCGGTGATGATGGCATCAAACCAGATATGCTGGTACCAGAATTTTCCTTTCAGTTTCTCCTCTTTCTAATGCGTAAAAATGATCATGATTCTGCTAAGCTTTTTCCAGGTTTCCTTAACTGCTCCTAAGTTGTGTGCCAAAAAATTTAGTGGCCCTCACCATTTCCTCGGAGGCAGATTTGTTCCACCGTACATTATAGAAAAATTTAACCTTCAGCTTCCTCCATATTTTGGAAGTTCAATGTGTGTTAGAATAGGAAAGCTCCCTCGAGTTGACATATCAGCTCTAAGAGAGAATTATATTTCTCCTGAGTTTTCTGAGGATCAAGCTGAAACCGATCCATTTTCTCAGGTACTTTTTCTTTGCTTGGGACTGCATATAAGTCCCAATAAATTATGCTTCTCCAATTATGCGAAATCGTTTGGGAATTAATTTTAAATCACTTTCGTAATCCATTAGTTCCAAAAATGGTTTGATGATGCCTTAGCAGCTGGCTTGAAGGAACCTAACGCCATGGTCCTTTCTACAACTGGCACGAATGGGAAACCGTAAGTAATCTCCACAAAGGGCCTGTTCTCTACCTGATTTTACAAAGCAAATTTGTATAATCTAGTATAGAACAAGTCATTTATTATGCTATCCAGCAAGCTCTGCCAAATGATTGAGTTTATTATATTACATGAATATGATTATGCTATGTTTTAACTTATTACATTCTTTGTCTAGATTAAAAACTTATTTTACTGTTACATTAATGCAGTTCAGCAAGAGTGGTGTTGTTGAAAGGAATTTACGAAGATAGTTTTGTCTGGTACAATATGATATGACCCTGTTTGTATCTCATTTTTATTGCCTGGTTGCTTTACATTTGGACTAAGCTTCTCAGTGTCTCTGATTAGGTACACAAATTATTTAAGTCAAAAGGCTCATCAATTATCAGAAAATCCTCAAGCTGCTCTGTTGTTCTACTGGGACGCTATGAATCGTCAGGTACTTCTTTGTTACATTCATCTTTCCTCATGCAGAGTAAGACGAAAATTTTAACTTCACTCATTCTGAGGCGAAGATCTCCATATAAGAGTCCAGTTACATCATATATGCCCGTCTCTAAATTAAGATTGAATTTGCGTTATAAATTCAGGTAAGAATTGAAGGGCCTGTGGAGAAGGTCTCTGAGGAAGAATCGGAGCGTTATTTTCACAGCCGTCCTAGAGGGAGCCAGATCGGGGCAATAGTCAGCAAACAGGTTATTTATATGCCATTTTTCTTGTAGATTTAATTTCACACTTAACTGTTAATTGTTCTTTGTAATGTTTGGTAATATTTTCGGTGTCAATTCGAAACACTCCCATGATCAGTTTCTGTTTTACCTGTTTTTGCTACAGAGTTCCGTAATACCAGGAAGGGAAATTCTCCTCCAGAAGCAGCAGGAGCTTGAAGCTCAATATTCAGACGGGTTCGTTACTCTTACTCGAACATTGGAAAAATAGATTCTTGCATTCAGTTTACTGTGTTGTTCTGCACATCTTGCGATTACCAGCATTCCTCTCCTCTTGTATAATAATATTTTTACGTTGTTACATATGGTTTGTTAAGCTTATTCGATATGTGTTCGTAGTCTAAGAGCACGACTTTGTGTAACATTCAGAAGCTTGATACCAAAACCAGAACACTGGGGAGGATACCGACTTAGACCACAACTTTTCGAGTTTTGGCAAGGACAGCCATCACGCTTGCATGACAGGTACGCAATAAATCTCCAACTTCTCTTATTTAAATAGAAATTTCAATACAAAATCCGATGAAATCGAAATATAAATAGATGAACTAAACCAGTTTTATGCTACTTTTGTACCGTTAAGAGTGAATCTAAAGCACTTTTGCCATGTTGCATCATTTTTCAGCTTCTGCTATCTTCCTCATTTGATGTCTCGTTGCTTGAGCCTTTTTAAAGTTAGATCCGAGTTTAAATCCCGCTCCATTTACATGAAAACGTGCCTGATTTGCAGATTACGCTACATCCCTGTCGATGATGATGGAAATAGAGCTTGGAAAATAGAGAGATTATCTCCATGATTATTTTTGCTACCCCTGCAGAGTATGAAAAACATTTACGGTATCTCCTTCGTCTAAACATTAAATAGATCTCTGCAATATACTTCTCATTTTGCAAAGTAAACATTCATTGTAAATGCAATTGGCTCAAGTCAACTGTGTTGTCCATGGAAGCTAACAAAGAAAAAATCACTTACAATCAATCAATCAATCTGCTGCATTGAACTAATGCAACCTTGCTATGTTAACTCCACAAATGAAAGAGGAAGAGTTTTCACGATATTAGTTTTGTACTATTTTTCCCTGCAGCTTCAGTGTACCATGATTTCCAAGCTTCAACAAAATGTGAGAAGAGATCTGTTAAGTCTGAACGAAAATCATCACTAGTAAGCATCAACTACTCAAAGCATCATTGATTCAGTTTTTCTTGCAAAGTACCTTGGTTCTGGTATCGTGGCCGATACACAGAAGCCACATTTTCCCAATCAATGTCACGTCGTTTATCGTTCTCGTCTTTGATCTTTGAGACGTTG
This sequence comes from Utricularia reniformis, assembly GCA_009725065.1. Taxonomy (NCBI): domain Eukaryota; kingdom Viridiplantae; phylum Streptophyta; class Magnoliopsida; order Lamiales; family Lentibulariaceae; genus Utricularia; species Utricularia reniformis. The sequence continues at coordinate 716,270 of RWGZ01001025.1, forward strand.
ACAGGAGCAAATGGACCAAACTGATAGTTCTTTGCAGCAGCAGCATCAGTTTTAAGCTGTTTTGGATTATGAGGCTTTAGAAGATGAACCCCATCTCCTTTTAAGTTCATCTTCTTTCCTATTGTATTTGTAATATCACTTCCAAATACCCTCTTTTTAGAAACGGTTGAATCTTCTGTAAGAACACTCTTGCCAGTGTTTGAATTCAGACCAAGCCATCTGAATGCAGGCTTCCTTGTCTCTGCTTGATGTGTCTGAGTTCGTTCATCAAAATTGTATTTACATGAGGATCTATATACAAGAACCAGCAAACAACGCAAATTGAAGAATTACCTTCTCTATAAAGTTCATGGAAGACAGCACATTAGCAATATCATACAATCTTCTGACTTTTGCTGCACACAAGAAAAATATACTTCAAAATAACCATTTTTGTGTTCTTGGAAAACATAAAAGGGAAGAGTTAATACTTCTTGTGGTCATTGAGGTATGCTTGCCGTTGCCAAGCAGAAGCTTTGCAGCATCATCAAGAGAAATCGTTTCCATCTGAGAAGAACTGATTAATACATAAAGAATGGGAAAAATGAAGTTATGTGTTGCTTGAAACTCACATCAGTGCAAAGAAAAAGCTTAATAAAATTCTGAGTCAGAAGCCCAAGAGACTTTTCCTTTCTATTTTCACCTGTTCATCAACAAAATTCAATAAATTGTATTGGGAAAACTAGCATAAGCAGAAGCTTAGGATTAGTACTACATTTTGATGGCACTGAGGCTCTGGTAGTCGAGCAAGACTCCGACTTTTCGTTTTGACTTGAGCTATTGAAATCAGACTCATCCTCATCATCTGAAGCTTGAAAGTTTGTATTTACTTTATCATAGAAACTTGTATCCGTTGCTGAGCTATTCTTCTCTTTAAACCCCTCTTTCTGCAGCAGTGTTAAGATTCAAATTCAAATTCAAATTCAAATTCAAACGCAACAAGCCTTTGTAAACAAAATATTTACTTTCAAGTCTTCTAAAGCCTTTGGGATCGCTCCAAACCCCTTCCATGTGTATTGATTTTTTGCCTTCTTCGCAAGAACCTGAAATTAACAAACAGAGATGACGAATTGTTTAGATCAGCTTCATCATTATTATTTGTCTACTTGTTTGTTGCTTACACCAACGCTCTCCAGAACATTCACAATGTCATAAATCCGTCTCCTCTCAACCCCTGCAAAAATTTTACCAAATTTCATCGAAAACTGAACTAACAAATCACTCACTACTCAGATAAGGAGGTATTGCAATTGAATACCTAGACTTGCAGCTGCATTGTCAAGACCAATGGTTTCAACTCCCTCTCTATTGTACAAGCTCAAGAAACTTTTAACAAAAAGTGCAAATCCACTCAGTTGATTGATATACACGACACAAATCTTAACCCTAATACCCAAAACACATACTTGGAACATAAAAGGCCGAGAGACTTCTGTTTGCGGCAATAAGGCACTTCTTTAGATCTTGAATCAATGGCAGCCGTAGATTGAGTCGGTAAGGACATCTTCCGGTGAAAGAAGAGATCGAGGATGCAGTGAAAGTGGTCTGTAAATATAGGAAAAGACTAAAGAGCGGTTGGCGGGGAAGCGGGCCGTTAATAAGGGAAGTATTGTTGCGGTGGCGAGGGAAGGGGGAGGACTTTTGTGATTCTTAAGGGTTTCGAAAGTTTGAAAAATAAGCCATGCAGCTATGAGCGGGAGTTTGCTGTCAAGCGCCTACCAAAGGGGTATTTCTGTAAATCCATTTACTATCACATATTTTCATGATTTTTTGAATTTTTTTATTTCTTAATTAAAGACTTGTAAAATGCATATATTACTCTTTAGCTTTATAAGCTAATCCAAAATACATCCCAAATCCAATGTGGGATAATTTGCTATTTCAAATTTTCAGCACAAATTAAATAATTCACTACAAAGTTAACCAACTTTAACTGAATCAATCTGAAGCTAAAAGCCTTCAAGTAAGCAGCAAAACTGTAACCAAATGAAAGTATAGAAGATCAAATTTCACTTCTCCTACAAGCTACAGCTAGACGTCTTCGGTTCATATGATCCGAATACTAACAAAGATTTGTACGGGAATAGTGTATACGAATCTTTTAACCTGCAGGAACTAGAGTTTCATGGTTCTGTGTAGTCTGAGAGGGATATAACCGGCTGTCTTAGCCTCCGAAGATGATGAGCTATTTCGTTTAATAGCTTCGTTCCCTCGTCACCTTGTTGCGTTACCATAGCTGCATGTTTCAAAAACTCTCGTTCAGCTTCAATAGCTTTTATTCTCTCCCTAATCTCAGTTACTTCTGTTAAGAGACTTTCATTCTTTTCAGTTGAAAGTTCTGAAGAATTGAAGATTTTGATCGTAGGGTCATTTAGTTTCTCTTCAAGCTCCCTTAAAAGGCTAAGAAGATAACATCTTTGTCCCTCGAATACCGACGAGTTCTCGTTGTTTTCTCTTTCGAGCTCAAGTTCGATGTGTTCTGTTCCATTTAGCTCATGGTAGTAATCTTCATCAGCATCAACTTCACAAATATCGCTCCCGATTTTCCGAATTTCCCCGAATCGCTCTCTATAAGCTTCGACCTCAACTTCTAAAGCTTTGAAATCTTCTTCCCTTTTCATCAACAAATCTTTCATAACTTGAAGAGCTTCTTGATCATACTCAGCTTGTTCATCCATCATTCTTTGGTACTGCAAAGCATCCATTTGAACTGCAGCTTTTTCGGCTTGTAACCGTGTGATCATTGCCATTGCATTGTTCGCTGCTACCGCAGAAGCACTTCTTTCTTCGTCGAGTTCCATGTGAAGAGCCATTAACGATTTTCGATACAAATGAACTTGGCTTCTCAAATGATCACCATCTATCTCAGTTTCTTCATTTGGTTGAAACATAAAATCTAGTTTGCTGCCTGAAGATAGCTTTCCTCCGCCTCGATAATAGTTCCTCGGACTCGCTTGGGCCGAATCGGATAAAGGGATACCGAAAAACTTGTTACCCTTTGCAAAAATCGGTGTTCTCGGAACATCATCGGAGTCTGATAACAAGGAGATGGAAGCAGATTTGGCATCATCCTTGCTTCCTACATGAAATCTTATAAACATCTTAAAATAAGAAGGAATTCGTACCATGACACTCGAAACTCACCACGATTATCAGGATGATCTTCGTCGTCGTGAATTTCTGAATCGGTATCTGGTATCAGTTTAAGTTCTGTGTACCTGAGCTGTTGAAGGACCTTACTGCTTCCATCTTCGTTTCGATTAGCGAAAAAATGAACTCGAGGGGAGGGAGCGGGAGTCGGAATATTTATCGACGAACTTCGGTTATATCTAGATGAAGATCTGGAGTTTATGATCTCCCCACAGCAAGAACACTTGAGAATTTCACTCTTATCATCAGGAACAGCAAGTGATTCATCTTTTTTCAATGGTTTTAGTAACGATTTCATATCATCATCAAGCGAAAAATCGACATCTTTATGCATGATCCCAACTAGGGTTTTATACTTTTCTGCTGCGAAAGAGAGAAGACAACCCTGGCACATTGTACGAATATCAGAGAGCTTTTTATGAACATTACAGAAGGCAAGAGATGAAATATCCTTCTTATGAACATCACAAATTGAACCATTGTAGTAGAAATTGGGATTCCTGTGAACAAGTACGTGATCGATTCTGGTGCAGAATAAACATGGGATTTGAAGCTCGAATAAAGCGGCGATTTCGTTTGATAGAAACGATAGAAACCCATCAATAAAAAGCAAAACGATGATCACCCATTCGAGAAAAGCGTATATAAGAAAATGTGGTAACTTTCCAAGCTTTTCTTCATCAAATTTCCAGAACTCACTCGCCTGCATTTCGATGAATTTACAGAATCCCAGAAAGCGTATGAGATTTCAAAGTAGCGAAAGATCATGACCATTTCAGGTATTCAAGACCCCCTGGATTGGATCATGATCTCTCTCAGCCTCCTTTTTTCAATGTCGTTTTTTTACAAGGAAACGACGAATTCAGGAACAAAATTTGCCAATAATCTTTAACGGTGATCTAGTTTTGGACACGATGTACTCTCAAGCTAAGATTCACAAAAACCTGAATTAACGGTCAACCACTCTTAGAAACGACGTCGTAAAAAGATTTTGTTGAAATTTCAAAATCAAAATTGATTTTTTTACTCTGAGAACGGAATCGCCGCCAATCCGTAAGCTGGTTTCGTCGGTGAAACCCATTTTCAGACTGTAAGTGCGGCGTTTGTTTCTGTGCTCTGCATTACTTTTCTTGAAACCTAGAATTTAAGAAGGGCAAGATCAAATTCAACTTGTTTGCAGCTATCAATCAGTACACACAAATGGCTGTAGCAGCTTATGCATCCCTGGTTTCTTTGATGCAAGATATTGATAACATCCAAAAGCTACACGCTTCTCAAAGATTAATCTTGGATGAGAAACACGTTCTTCAATTTCAACAGAAAGTTGAAGTCTTTCAAAAGTTTCTTGAAGATCGTTCTCAAAGCTTGAGCCCTGAAACTGATACATTAATTCGTGAAATCCCTGCTGCGGTTGCTGAAATAGAATCCCTCATAGATATGGAGGTCGTTGGGCAGTTTAATGGAAGCTGTGATGGGCTCTTATACTTATGCCAATCTTTGGATAAAATGATTATAAAACTTGAGTTCATCACAAAAGAGTTGCTTGTGGTGAATCAAGAGAATTCTTATCATGCTTATTTTTCCTCATCAACGACAAACTCCATTGAAAAAACAAGTGTTGTGGGATTCGAACAACACGTGGATTGGTTTATTCCCAAACTTACCAATTCTCAAGAAAAGAGTCTTCAAGTTTTTCCAATTGTTGGAATGGGAGGCATTGGTAAGAGTACTTTAGCTCAATGTATCTTTGAAAACCCGAGTATCAAAAATCGATTCGATGTGCGTATTTGGTGTACAGTATCCCAAAAATATGATGTGCTCCAAATCCTTAGTCAGCTTTTACAGGATGAAACAGCAAAAGGAAACCAATCTGAGTTAGGATTGAGATTACACCAGCAATTGCACAGTCGTAGGTACTTCATCATTCTTGATGATGTTTGGACTTGTGATGCATGGGATCAAGTGATTCAGCACATACCGAAAAAGTTTACAGGAAGTCGAATTATCGTGACAACAAGGATGTCTACCGTGGCTAAGTACATAAATTCTTATAAACCATATAATCTAAGTTTGTTGGATGAAGATACAAGTTGGAATTTACTCCGTGAAACAATTTTCGGAGGAGGAGATTGCCCTGATGAGTTAATAGAAATTGTAAAACAGATTGCAAAGAGTTGTTGTGGACTTCCGATATCATTAAGTACAATTGGTGGTCTTCTCCGTAAATCCAATCTATCTGTTCAGTATTTTGAGAATGTTGCAAAGAATGTAACAAAAGTAGCTGGTTCCGGGGACGATGAGCATTGCTTGAAAATTTTATCTCTTAGTTACAATTTTTTGCATATTCATCTTAAACCTTGCTTCTTGTACTTTGCAGTTTTTCCCGATGAGAAACAGGTAAAAGTAACGGATCTGATTCGTTTCTGGGGTGCACAAGGACTAGTAAAACCAATAGCAGGCAAATTATTAGATGATGTTGTGGAGGATTATTTGAATGATCTTATCGATAGGAACTTGATTATTATTCATAGAATGAACTTGCATGGACGTGTCAGTTACTGTCGCATTCATGATCTTTTGCGAGAATTATGCTTTAGGGAAATGAACAAAGAGAACCTCCTTGCTATTGCTGCTCCAAGGCTACAGAAATGTCCAGATAATTTAATGCTTCTTGCAAAAAAGTGCATTTTCTGTGATGAGATTGTGTCCGATGTCGTAAGTAATGAATCGTTCTCCGTTTTTCTCTTAGGATCAATGTCCGGTACAGATATCCGAGTTTGTAAGCATTGCAGGATCAAGTATCCATATCTTGGTAGATCAAGTTTTGTGAATCTTATTTGCATCAAATGTGGTACAGATTTTTGTGAACACTCGCTTCCGATTGCTACTACATTACGGCACATCGAAGTTAGTAGCACATTATTTAGATCTCCTTCACCATTACACTATCTCTGGAATCTCCAGTTTCTTGTGTTTCGAAATATTATCTCGAAGGAACAGGCTTTTCCGGCTGAGATTTGGGAGATGCATCAACTTAGGCATCTTATTTTCAAAACATGTACTGTACCGGACCCGAATACAAGATCGAGTGATGAAAAAAACACCATGGTTCTGAATCAACTACAAAGACTAACCATTTTGTCACCAAATTGGAGCAAAGAGATCACGATGCGAATACCGAATCTGAAGAAGCTTAAATTAGTCTGCCTCAATGATATCGAAAGCTACTCGTTTGATAACTTGAAGGACTTTAATCAACTCGATTCTTTCCATATAGAAGTATTTTCAGGAACGTTTTCATTGAACAGCATCAAGTTCCCACAGTCATTGAAGAGATTATGTTTAGTGGGATTACACCATTTCGACTGGAACGAAATGACAAAAGTCGGTTCATTGCCGAATCTCGAATTCCTCAAGTTGGTTGGAATGTTCGGTGGCTCGGATGGCGTATGGAACCCCGATGACGGAGAGTTCTGTGAGTTGAAAGTGCTGATAATCACTGATACAGATCTAAGAATTTGGGAAGCAAATGACTCTCATTTTCCTAAACTTGAGAAGCTTCTGCTCAACAGGGCAACATATTTGGAGATTCCTTTAGCTATTGGTGATATTCCTACTCTACGCTCGATTGGTTTACGACGATGCGATGCGATCACTATCAAAACGGTACAAGAACTCCACAAGCAGCAAGTTGATTATGGTAACACGAGTCTTGAAGTATATAATGGTGAGAAATTAATGAAAGTTTCGAATGAGATTTCTGGTGACAAGGGACTTGTTGAATATCTTCATCTTTTTTTTACAAGCATTTGCAAATGTTTCATAGGTGTTGATGAACAGTAAATGTATATATATATTGTTAACATTAACCAATCGTCCAAATTTGGATTTGTACGCTAAATCTTGAATATTTTGCCCTATTTGTTGTAACGATTCGTCTTCCATTTGTACGGTATTGTTTCGTTTTAGAGTATGCTAATCTAATGACTTTTACCTAAGCTTTACAGGCTTACTTTTTCCCTAGATATTAACTTCTCATTATATCACTATCTTATAGGAGTGAGCATTCGCTACCAAATATCGAACCAAACTAAATATTGAAATACCGAATACCAAATCAAACTAAATATTGAATACCGATCCCGATCCAATAATTTTTTGGCACCGATATCGAAATACCGAAATAATTTCGATATCGGTATCAAAATACCAAAATTAAAAGTAAATAAAAAAATTGTTTCGATCAATTACATATAAAAATATTTTTAAAAAACAAACATTGATTAATTGATCAAATTACTCTATTTATATAATAATATAATCTTCAATTATTCTAGTTTCTACTCCAATATAAGTGTAGAATGTCCTGAAACTTTAGAAAGCAAATATGAAAAATAATTATTATAAAATAAATGAGAAGTTGATAGTTTACTCATGTGGAAACTAAATTGATATTCTCAAAGTTATCTTGCTCATATTGATCTTCTTCATTATCATCATAATGTAGTGCACGAAGCCAATCTTGAGTGCATATAAGTGTCTCCACACTTTTCAAACTCAAAGAACTTCTATAAAAATTAAGGACTTGTCTACATATTATAGTAATAATATATGGAAATTAGAATAATGGCATAAAACCTTACATTCAATCTAATATTAATAATTGAATTATCTATAACCCATTTAAAAATTTAAAAATATATATATTTTAAAAAAATTAATTTGGTATTCGGTATTTACAGAATTTTTATTTTTATTAAGGAATATCAAACCAAATACCATAATTCTATAAAATCAACTACCAAACCGAATACCAAATATCAAATAACGAAATAACAAAATTTTGGTATGGTATTTGGTATTCCAAAATTTTCGCTCACCCCTACTATCTTACTTCTGCTCCCGAATGAACACGCTTAGCTTTATAGTTCTAATTAGATACTTGTTATTTTGCTAGAAAAAATGTAATATTATACTTAACATATAATCGTTTATCATTTATAGGTGAGGCTGGGATTTGTCTAAAATGCCTTGGCACCCCTCATGGGTTTTACAATCACCATTCCTTATAAACTCAATGTTCTCACTAAGGTTTGTCTCATACACCGATTATAACCCGGGTCCTACTCTAATATCAAATGTAACGACATGTCTCTCACTTGCACGATATTATCTGTTTTAGAATAGATTAGTTATAAACTTTCTAGTGGTTCACCAATCTAGCTTCTACACTCTAGAATCAACACGTTTAACTTTTGGATTCGAATGAAATTTTAGGTGAATCATTATTGTTGTGGTTCAAAAACTGGAGGTGTCAATAATCGTCCGGTTTGTTGCAAGACGAACTCGATTGTAATTTATTTAATGTGTTGAGGACGATTATAAATCAAGTATAAAAGAGACAAGACAGTTTTAGAGTGGAAAACCTCAAAATTGAGGAAAAAACCACTTGGATAAGAGTTGGAAATACCCTTAGTCGATTTAATAAACAAGATGCTAATCACAAATATCATGTTTGTTCTTTAGACAACAAGGGGAAGAAAGTTTATCGAAAATAAATCGACAGATGGCTAAGTAAGAAAACTAGCAAGGAGAATCGGAAGAGAATCTTTATCTTCGCATCCCAAGTGTCATTTTTATACGCATATTGTGCTGGGTGAACAATGATGTGTCGTTTTGTGTTTGTCCTCTGCTGCTAGGTGGCTCGTGTCAGACGAAACAGCCGCCAGACATAACTTCATAGGGCTGCACGGCGTTAGGCCTTTCGGCGCTACTAGCCGGCTATCTCTAGACTAAGGGAGACTCATATGACTCTGTCGGACCATGCCTCTGACAGAATTGTCGGAGGTTGTTGTTGCATGTTGAGGAAATCGGATGACCCGAAGCATAGCCTGTGAAATGTGGACCGATTGATCCTGGTGAGAGGGAGAAAGCTGGACACTATCGATCGGGACCGATCGTTATGAACGGGTAATCGGGCCCAACTGGCCAATGGATGGACCGTCCATTCACGTGAGTTAGATCTGAACCTCCAAATTCGGCTGATGTTATTTGGGTTGATCTGACTAAGTTTAACATTGATCAGATTCGGGGTAGTGGGGATCTCATCCATTATACTTAAGAGTACAAAAAGACATTCGAATTTACCTAAGATAGCTCCACATCCGAGTGATCTTGCGACCAGTGAATTAGAAAAATTGTTTGAATTCATTAATTTGGCTTTTCTTACAAAATTGCAATATCCATATCTCATTCTTAGTTACAAACGCTACAAAACATCATTTACAAATGCAACAAAGCCTCTTCTCCAGGCAATTAAAATCTTAATCTTGATTCAATGCTGAGCAATTTTGCGGCGTTTCGGAAGAGGCGATAACAGGCCGGAGTAAAGAGCTTCTCCGGCGGAGCATGGCTCATGATCGTCTTTCCTTTTTCTCTTGCTGGACTTCTGTGAACTGGTCTTGTAATTGTTACACTCCCTTGCTCCTCCTAAAATGAAGTTTCTTAATCTTTCCACATCTGAGAGCTTTACTGGTTTTATAAGATATTCTTCAGCTCCTTGTTCCAAGCAACTTCAAGAAAAAAATCAGAATTTAAGCTCGCGAACAAGATGAATTATGCTACAAAACAAATACCTATTGATTCTGGTTAGAATATTCTCTGAAGACATTATTACAACAGGTATTTCTTTCAGTTTCTTCGATCCCTGCAAGGAATTACACCATCTAAGATCTCTGTAATAATCAAAGAACTTATGATTATTAGTTATTACAAACCTTGATCATTTTAAGAAGATCATATCCAGTCATTTCTGGCATAGAATAGTCTGTTATAATCAAGTTAACCTTCAATTCCTGCCAAAAAAACATCCTTAAATGAAACAAATACGCCCATGAAAGAAAGGGTTCTTGTTCGCTGTCTCTTACATCAAATTCAACAGAGCTTCTCTCGCGATCTAAGCCAAGAAACTGCAAAGCTCTACCCGCGCTCTCCACAGCAGTAACTGGAGATAGTAAAAAGAAAAAACCCATGAACAGGCGATTCAGATTAAGAGAGTCAAATAAGTACAGTACCTTTACATGAAGAAACCTTCAATAAACGCTCAATAACCTTCCTATCAACAAAACTATCATCAACAGCAAGAACATGGAACTCTTGGGACATTTTAGAGTCTGAATTGTTTGCAAATTCGAAAGATAACTGGGGAAAAAGAATTGGAAGTCGTTGTTTATGTATAGAGGAATTGGGAATCTGTGTTTCTGTTAATTCGAAAGATTACAGAGAGAGAAACAAGATCGGATCCACTTCTGGGAAACAAAAGAGAAAATCTTTAAGAATCCTTGCAAACCCCACTTGTCTTCTTTATCTGTCGACGGCTTGGTGTAATGAAGAAAAATCCAATGGGTATCTTTGCTTTTTCACTTTTTACCTACATTATTAAATCTACAGAGGTAAAATAAAATCATTAAATTTAATTCAATAGATTGACTGATCTTCATTGGATCCTGGACATTCATTTGACTTACTGCTACAAGATCTATAAACCCTAATTTTACATCATTACAAGATTTTTACTTGTCGTAATCAACGTTCAGATACGCAGGATTTTGTCAACTGTTTTGTTAATGAATTGTCAATTTTCATATTCTTTATATCTTATCCGATCCCACCATAAATATTTGTCCTAATCAACGTTCAGATACTGTTAATGATGAACAATAAGAACACCGCATAAGAGTAAGAACATATGAAATTTATTATCTTATTAGTACTTTGATATATTTTTTAAAAAAATATAAATGATTAAGATTTGAATTAATTGATATTATATTAACTAGTACATAATTTTTAAATCATATGAACTTGAAATAATCAATTGATAAAAATAAACAAAGTAAATTGTTTAGTATAGTTGGGGGTCAAAATCAAAATATCGAAGAACATGGTTCATTTTCTACTTCGGTAAACAATGAGAGTTAATTGTCCAAAATTTCAAAATAATAAGACACTATAGTATTAAATATAAACAATTTTGAAATATTTGAACGTAAACTATACAATTTTAAAATTTAATAGCATGATTTTTATAATTTTAAAATAATTATATGGACTTCAATTATTTTGTAAGTAATTTTTAAACTATAAAAATACAATCTTTATATTATTTTAAAATTTGAATTATATAAATTATTCATAGGGTCACTTATGAACTTCCTTATTGGAGGCCCAGTCCAGCCATCCCAATCCGAATAATCTTTAATATTATTTCGTAAGAAATTCTTCACCTCCAGGGTTGCCGTCAATGGAGGATGAAAAATTGGCTGAATACTACGACGATCTGACTCGCCGGGGCGGCGGTGCTGCACGATTCAAACAGGGTCTTGGTTTCTCAGCAGATGCTGAATCCTCTCACGGTGCACCCCCATCAAAGGGGTCCGCGCTTCCTTCCTCCTCGTCCTTTCTCAGTTCCTTCGTCAGAGCTTCCAGTTCATCGAAGACCTCTGAATTGGAAAAGCAAGCTCAGCTGAATTCTATTCAAAACAAGCTCAGTAAAAATCCGAATGAAAAAATCCATTCAAGCAGGCGAAGCAGTCGGAGTCGAAGCCGGGATAGGGACACAGATTACAAGAGAATTCGCCGGAGCCGTAGTCGAGAAAGGGATTACAGGCGTAGGAGCCGCAGTCGCGAAGGGCGCTCCAGGAGGAATAGGAGTCGAGAAATTACATCGAGGGGCAGGCATCAGTCCAGAAGTAGAAGTAGAGATAGGGATAGTGAAAGAACTCGCCGTCGACGGTCGCCGGAAGAACCTAAAAATAAGGATAAAAATGGCGGAAAAGCTATTGATTTTTCTAAGCTGATTAAAGGCTATGATAGTATGGTTAGTATTCTCTTTAGAATTATGTGCTTCAATGCTATACATTTCTCAAAATGTTGTGCATTTTTAGTTAAAAGATTGTAGTCTTGCTTGTTAACAAAATTTGTGCTTTTCATCTGTTTCTAGCCTTGTATTGTTCATTCGGAACTGGGCATTCCTGCTTTCTTCTCTGATTAGGATTCTGTGTTTCAATTGGTTTTCAATGTCAGTTATAATAGTGATAGCAGTCTCTATTTTATCTATTCTGAACAGACACCAGCTCAGAGAGTTAAAGCCAAGATGAAGCTTCAACTTTCAGAAACTGGTAAAAATCCTTAATTTAGCATTCTCTGAGTGCTTTTAATCATATAATTTAATGAAAATTGTTTGCATTTAATCTGTTATAGCTGAAAATGATGAAATGCTTGGAAAGGGATCTGGATGGGAGCGCTTTGAGTTCAACAAGGATGCCCCTCTTGATGATGAGGAAGTTGAAGGTTATCTTATTCCTTATAGTTCCCATTTTATATAAACTCATAGTAAATGTTTCCTTAATCCCAAGTGTCACATTTCCAGTTAAAGAAATGCTCTATGCTTGCTTTCAAATACATACATTAAACTGTTATTTTACATATTTTTCTTCGATTTTGTTCATTCGTTGTTGAAATGCATTAACTAGTAAATGTTTCCTTGATCCCAAGCGTCATATTTCCTGTTAAAGAAATGCTCTATGTTTGCTTTCAAATACATACTTTAAACTGTTATTTTGCAGATTTTTCTTGGATCTTGTTCTTTCGTTGCTGAAATGCGTTAACTAGTAAATGTTTCCTTGATCCCAAGTGTCATATTTCCTGTTAAATAAATGCTCTATGTTTGCTTAAAATTCATACTTTAAACTGTTATTTTACAGATTTTTCTTGGATCTGTTCATTCGTTGTTGAAATGCGTTAACGAGTAAATGTTTCCCTGATCCCAAGTGTCATACTTCCTGTTAAAGAAATGCTCTATGTTTGCTTCAAATACATACTTTAACCTGTTATTTTGCAGATTTTTCTTGGATTTTGTTCATTTGTTGTTGAAATGCGTTAACGAGTGAATGTTTCCCTGATCCCAATTGTCATGTTTTCATGTTAAAGAAATGCTCTATATTTGCTTTCAAATACATACTTTAAACTTTTATTTACATATTTTTCTTCGATTTTGTTCATTCTATGTTGAAATGCGTTAACTAGTAGATAAAAGTCTTCTGTTTTTATATCTATAGCTGCTGAAGATGATGCAGAGATAGTGAAGCACATGAAACAAAGCTTTCGTTTCACTGCTGTTGAGGTGTGCAATTTGATGCATATTTTTTGTTTATACAGCGACCTCACGGTTTATCCTTCTCCAAAGGCAAGGCGGGAACAAGAAATCAAGTCTGTACACGATGCAGCGATCTTCGGAGGGACCTCGTTTCCTCTTCCTAAAGAAGTGAAAGAAGAAGATACATCGAAAAACGAGAATGCTTCAAAATCGAAAATCTCAAGTCTTTTAAGCGATCAGGTAACATAAGTTTCGTTAGTTGTTTCATGGAAGTGACTAATTTGTTACTTGAACACTATGATCTACAGATTGTTAAAATGCAGCAGAAGGGCTCGTGGCGTGATCGTGTTGGTGAAACATAACTAAACTTGTTAGGTAACTCATTCGTATTTGAATATGTACATTTTTGTTTTAACCTCTTTTGCATTGGAATAGGGTTAATTTTAGGCGCAATCCGTACATAATTATTCAAATTTCACAACCACCGAGATTATCACATTTTTGTATAATTAACATTAGAGTTTAAATATTTGTTTTTCTAACATGAAATATATTTTTGTTGTCTTAATAAATTCTTCAAGGAAAAAACATTTTTCGCTTAGACCATCTTCAATTTCATTATCATACATATCAACATCAAACTTCTCTTTAACACGTCACAATTCTCATTCTTATATATCATTTTATCTCTTATCAACATAATTTTTTTCATTCACATCATTTCAAATAAAATGAATTATATATTATCAATCGCATTCATCTAATTAAATACAATAATTAAATATTTAATTTATATCATAAATATATATATTCGATGTTATATTAAAATGTTATGCAATATCTAATTTCGTATTAATCCAAATTTCGTTGTTTAATTGGATTTTTTTCGATATTTTATAATAATAATATTTATTTATCATTTTTTTATATATTTTTATAATAAGATTTTTATTAATATATTATATTTATAAAATATATTTTATTAAATAATTTAAAATAATAATTATTTAAAATAATAGTAAAATCATTATATGAGAGAAATATTTCTCTTTTTTAATCAAGACGCAACCAAAGCTGTCAGTGTGACAATTTAGCGTGGAAATACGGTTTTGGATACCGTAGCAGAAGACCTTACATGAGCATTTTTATCATTTTAATAAATATAGAAAATTGTGTGTTTAATTCCATACTTTCAGTTTTGTTTGGTTTCCATAATATTTAATGATATATTTATGTATATATTGATTTTGTGGGTTAGCCGAATGAACATGGTTAGGGCCTATTTTTATATCGGTCTCCTGAATTATATACCGATCTAGATTGATATGATCGTTGCTCTATACCAATCAGTACAAAATTTGATTTTTTTAAAATATTTAAAAAATAATATCTAATTATATTTTTAGTGTCGGACTCTAAAATACTCGGAATCCAACCCTAAAATTGGTACCATACGGTAGCGAAAAAAATATTGATACCGTATGTATTTGATAAACCGATCAACATACGCCCAGTATGAAAACATGAGTTAGGGGTTCTTAATCACATATATCTAGATAGCACATTTTTTTTAATTTGGATTCAAATATTATAAAAATATTCAAAAAAAGTACCGATCATGTTAAAAAGTGGTTAAACCGACTTCACATATTTTAACAAAGTTTGGGTGAAAACTGAAAATATGATATGTTCCGGACCCCTCTAATTAATAACCTAACTTCGTTGACATTTATTTAAAATGATAATACACAAAATAACCAAAACATGTTACAAATGTTTTTTTGATGATTAAATTTGAAATATTAAGAATAGACGCCATTATTTTTTTTAGATTAAATTTTTAGTTTACATTTGAGAAAATTCCAAGATTAATATTCTTGCAGCAAATATAATTACAATGACAACTTCCTTCAGACATTCAAAACACGATTCTCTTAACACTAAAATCTCATCTATAAATACCCACAAAACCTTCTTCACATTTACAAATCAAATTATCCACTTGTTTCTCATCAAAAATGGCAACACTATCAAAAAATCCAAGTAATGGGAATGAGAATGAGAATGAGAATGATAACACAAACATTAGCAGAAGTGATTTTCCTACTGGTTTTATCTTTGGAGCTGGAACTTCTGCTTATCAGGTAACATATTTGAGTTCGTATTCGGAATCTCGAATGCTAACGCATCGTTTGTTTAGGTTGAAGGAGCCTCTACTGAAGGAGGAAAAAGCTTGAATGTTTGGGATGATATGTCTCTCAACTCTCCATGTAACCAAACTATTTTTCTAGTTTATATATTATAAGTTTTTTACGATCGTTTCGTTGCAGCGTCGATTGGCGATCGATCGAACGGAAGAGTATCATGTGACATGTATAACAGATATAAGGTAGATTTACATCAACATATGATAAATATAGCTAAAATTTAACTCTTTATGGAAATTGTAGGAAGATATTGTAAACATGAAGAAAATGGGATTTGATTACTATAGATTTTCCCTTTCATGGTCAAGAATACTTCCCGGTAACACAAATCTCCGAAGCAATTCATTTCGTTAATGCGTATTTTCGATAACTTAACTACGCAAGTTGTTAAAAATAGGTGGGAGATTATCGTATGGAGTTAATAGAGAAGCGGTCGATTACTACAACGATGTAATTAACACTGTTATTGCCAATGGTAAGAACTAAACAAACTCATTGTATTTCTTTTGTTGTTGAATTATTATTTATAACTCTAAACCCTAAACTCTAAATAATGAGAACAATGGAATGTGAAATAGGGTTGCAGCCTTTAGCTACCCTATTCCATTTTGATCTTCCAAGTTGCTTACAGAACGAGTATGGAGGATTTTTAAGCAGAAAAATAGTGTAAGTTGTTATTAAAACATGAAACTCTTACGTTGTTTATGAAGAATAAAGGTTTTTGGAAATGCAGGAGTGATTTCAATGAGTACGCCGAGGTTTGTTTTTGGGAATTCGGAGATCGTGTGAAATTCTGGACGACGATTAATGAGCCGTGGACTTACTGCATCAATGGCTATGTGAATGGAGTTTTTCCTCCGAGGGAAGTTGCGACTACAACGGAGAGGGCAACGAGCAATGTTCCGGCTCATAGATTACCTACAAATTCAGACAATATTGCTCCATCAAAGACTAAAAAATTGTCTGATGTTAAGTTTGATAAATCAGATCCAGCTAAAGATGTTTATACTGTTGCAAGAAATATACTTCTTGCTCACTCGGCTGCAGTGCAGTTATACCGAACAAGATACCAGGTCAGTCGATAATTATCTCGCATCGTAACATAAAAGCAAACAAACGAATCGCACAAAAAGATGATCAGTTACATTGAATAATATTATTCAGGTATTTCAAGAAGGGAAGATAGGAATAGTTCTGAACTCACATATGTTCATGCCTTTGGATGAGAAATCGGAAGCCGATAAAGCTGCTGCACTTAGAGCTCTCGACTTCATGTTAGGATGGTATGAACAAATCAAACCAAGAAAACAAGCCATTTCTACTTCTGATTTTTTATCATGTTTGCAGGTTCCTAGAGCCTGTGTTATATGGGCGGTATCCGAAAACTATGACGGACAATGTTCCTACGGAAAATCTTACACATTTTTCACAACATGAATCACACATGCTCCAAGGTTCCACCGATTTCCTTGGTTTGAACTATTACACTACCTACTATGTCTCCAATTCCCCGGACCTTCAAGGCCAAGGCTTTGATGCTGATCAGAAGCTCACATATTCATGTATATTCCTCCACTTCTGAACTTTTAACTTGCTAGCATACTTACAAATATATTCCTACTACTTTTTGCAGATTCGAGAGACGGTAAACTAATCGGAGAACAGGTAATTCATGAGAAACCAGACACAAATTAAGATGCATTTTCACATTGATTACTAAGGCATCGTTTTTTGATATCTAGACCGCTTCCTCATGGCTTTACATAGTTCCATGGGGAATCTATGAACTTCTAAAGCATACAAATAGCACATACAAAGGCTTGCCTCCAATATACATTACAGAAAATGGTAACACATAATCATAATTCACTGCACAATTCAATTTATTACAATTGCTTCCTTTTAACAAACAGGTGTTCCACAAAGAAATGATCCTACGCTCACAATTGCACAAGCAAAGGTTGATCCAATCAGGATCAAATTCTACCAAGATCATCTTGCTTACATTCTAAAAGCCATCAAGTACGTATCAACAAAATTCAAAAACAAAAACGCACCGTTTTTTTATCACTGATACGCCATTTTTGTAGTGAAAAAGTTGATGTAAGGGGATACTTCATCTGGGCTTACTGCGACAATTTCGAATGGTCAGATGGGTACTCTGTTAGATTCGGCATAATGTTCATCGATTACTTGAACAATCAAGCAAGATATCCAAAGGATTCAGCTATCTGGTTCGCAGAGTTTCTCAAGGGCAAGAAGAATATGATTGCTCTTGCACGGAAGAGGCAAATCGATGAAGAAAACGATTCAGTGGGTGATGATGAATCCTTGGACAAAAGGCCCAAGATGATCAACTAATTCAAATTTAAATTATTTTTTAAGTATTAGGTTGTGATTTGTGATTTCAAACTTGTGAGTTGTACTTATTATTGTCAAATAAATTATTTGTGTTTTTATTGCATCATAAATAATCAATGTTTTCATATCGATTCAGAAATTCGTATATGTCCGAACCGTTATAAGCAGTAGGTCGGTTCGATACAAATTTTTTTATTAATTTTTTCCGAGTCGATCCGAAAAAACCTGATACCGGGTGGTACAAGTCCAAATAGAAGTACTGCTCGGTTTTTGTCGTACCGATCAGTATGAAAACATTGTAAATAATATTTTTTTAAAAAAATTACGATAATATTCAAATTATTTAGACATAAATTATATTGGATTGTATAAAATTTATTTAAATCAATTAAAATACACAAATAATTTAATCGATATTTATTTTCATAATTACATTATTACTTTAAAAATGGTTAGATTTATAAACTTTTAATCGATATTCCACGGTGGAATTTCCACCAACCCTTTTAAACTATTTTTTTAATAAGTATTTTTAGTAAATACTATATAATAATTATACTTTGTAAGTAACATATCTTATATTATATTCTTTAACTATAATGTCTAATTATTATAATTTAGCTATAAGTAAGCGTATTTTTATACAAAAAAGACATGGTATTCAATCGAATAATAACAAATACAATATTAGCATTCTAATCGTTCATATTTTTAAAGATTGTTAATGAAACACAGCATAAAGTTATTAATTCAATTATTTACTACAATTAATTTATTTAATGATATATCATTTTTAAATAAACAATAGTTTTTCAATAACAATATTTACTTCAAATATTTTTAATGACTATATCAATTATCCCATTTAGTCAAACACACGTGAATTTTTACTCGTAGTGAACATATATAATATATAATGAAAAAAATACGAAAATGATATTTTATTTAGATCGTCGGGAAAATGGATATCTCCTACAAGTATTTGAAGTTCAATTCTAGAACTTCAAGACATTATAGCTATTCATGATTTGGGCGAATTATCCGAAGAGGATGCCTTAAGTTTAAAATAATGTATCTACAATACTTCAAAGTTTAGAAATTATATATTTATTATCTAAAGTTTCAAAAAAATTTAAGAATAACTCTTCCGTTGATAATTTTCTGTCAAGTTTTCATAAACAAAACATACATATATAAAAAAAAATTAATACGTAAATAACATAATAAATTTAAACAGTGTAAATGCGATACTATAAATTTAAAAATTGTGTATTTATCATCCATAATTTTGAATAGTTTAAAATGACTCTCTAGCTCACAATTTGCAACCATTTTTCTATAAAAGATTTTAAAATTTTAAATTTAAGAGGTTAAATACAAATTTCCTATGTTGCACCAACAAGGATAAGAGGTTAATTTTTTACGAATCCGATTAGGGTGCATTAAAGATTCATTGATTAAAATAATATAAATATATTATTTTTTACAATTTACTCACTAATCAATAATATTTCAAATCATTTCGATTACTAATATGATTAATTGTATAAAATTTCATCCAAATTAATTAAAATATATTTTTTACATTTTTTATTTTTTTAAGAATTTTTACACCCTCCGCACTGAGTACGTTAAGTTGCACGAATTCGAGCGAATCGTGCAACCTAACAAACTTCATTGTATGAGACATTCCAAACTTCAAGTATCATTTACAAAACATAACTTTTAAATAATTTAGATAAAATATTCAAGTATAAAACATAATTTTGACATATTTTTAAAATTTTGAGATCAATATCAACAATTATAATAACTTCTAATATTATTTTGCAAAAAGAATATAACTTTTATATTGTCCTAAAATTTAAATTGTCTACTATTAACTAAATTGTAAAATAAATATTTATGATAATTTGATATTATTTAAGATTGTCTAAAATCTCACGTAACATGTTGGCTGCTTTAATTTTTAAAATATTTTATAAACTCTTGGTCCAAATAATCGTACCTTTAATACGAATTTCTCTACGTACGAGCGTGAGACTCAACAAAGGACAGTCTTCCTCTTTAATAATATTTCATAATTTGACTTTATTTTCTCAATTCAATGAACCAACTCACATTTTTTATATAGTGTATTATATTACATTACCTACACCAATTGTATTTATAAAACTTTTTAATTAACCGTTGACCAATATTAGCTTTACACTCAAACCCTTCAAATTCAAATTCAAATTCAAATCTATATATAATTCGGACATCATGATTTCCTATTTGATTTTTTTCGTATATTTGAATAAAACCACAAATAGGATGAATTTACGGTGAAAAATCGATATTTGAATTTACATTTTTAGCCTTAGACAGAATTATAGAGGAGTTGAAATTGAAAGGGTTTGATTATCAAAGCCAAAGGTCTAGACAATTTAAATAATATTAGGCAATTACATCATCGTTATTATTATTATTATTATTCAAATTACCGTATCATGACTTTCCCTACATAAGCCTTTTTACTTTGGTCAAACTCCTTATAACACAAAGAGTTTAGCCTTCACAAATTATCTACTTAGTTTAAATAAACGAAGTCATATACTAACGCTATCTATACACATGATTTATCGATATACCAGTTACATATCATAATTCATTTTCTATTTTTAATAAATAATTTGTAACGATTTTGGATATACCCGAAAACTGGTTTAATCGAGTTAGGTTATTTTAAGCTTCCTTCATTGTTTGAATGAAGCCAAGCTTTATTATGATTAAGGTGAGTTAAAAGTAAAAGACATTTGACTTTATTTGATGAATTATATAATTAAGGGTGGCAATAGAGTACTTTATAGATAGATTAAATTTATTCTTTTTTTCATGCCATGTAAATACGCAAATAATAAATAATTTATATTATATAGTTCTAATTGTCAATGACTGTGAAAACCATTGACCTTGTTTGGCTAAAACTAACTATAATCTAGCCATAAACCTTATCTCTTCATTTAATTAATTAAGAGCTCACTATACTTGTCCCCTTTGGCGTTCCATCATGATACCGGTCATCCAGTTGCATAACGACACACCTCCTACTTGAACGATATTGTTCTCGTTGGACTAGACTAATCTTAATGACTCACACCTTCTCAAAATCTTATTTTTTCCCTAGATATAAACTTCATTCATTCTATCTCTACTACAGGGTGAACACACTTAATTTTATGGTTTCACTGGAATCTTTATCACTTTGCTAGGGAAAGATCGCGTGTATACGATGGATGAATCATTATACTCATATGATATTTCTTTATCTATAGTTGATGATGAGATTTGCCTAAGGTGTCTTGCATTTCCGAAGGGTCTTACAGGCTATGGGTAATACATCGGTATTATACTGATCGATTCAGTTAATTGGATAGAGTTTTGGGTATGACTTCGAAACGTACAAGTCATTAATATTATATCGACTTTCTTGATTTCTATGCAGCCATCGGTCCTTATGATATGACCGATGGTGGGTTTAAAACGTAAATTGTGAAAGAGTAGAAACTTAATAAAGATATGTTTAATATAAGTGTAATATTACATGATTTTAAAAATATGAGGTCAATGAAAAGGACATATGATTAGTCAAGCTACAATGCAAGCTTTGGCCTTGATTATTTATTGCTTTAATTAATATAATATTGATTAATTTATCTGCAGCAATCCATATTTATCTATTTCATATACTTTATAAATTATTTAATGAAAAAGTCAACTCAATTTCGTTTTCTTCATCAATATTATATAATTTAGCAACTTTTTCAATGAAACGAATAAATTGGTAAATCCTTGAAATTTTTTCATGTGTGCATTCGATGAAAATGTAACGCATTTGACCAATCGTTTTTTTTCTAAATGCTCTAAAGGTCGTAGAAAGTAGAAAAGAACAATCGTTGTGGTAATTCGAAATGTGTAATAAGCATATGGATTCAAGTTATGATTTGGGAAAACGTGTGATTATGATTGTATGTTATTACATATTATGCACTAAACAATATAATTTTTGTTCCAAAATTAAATTTAATAATTAATCATAAAAACAAATATTTCCAAATCATAATTAGTGTTCAAATTCGATGTTTGTTCTATCTTGATATTACGAAGAACGATCGTTACACATGTTTACCATAAAACGAATGTTTTAATTATTAGAAATGAAAGCGTGGAAATTGTTTATAAAATTAGAAAACATAGAGTTTGTATGTATTTAGTGGTTGGTGATTGAATTGTTGAAAGTAAAATGGTACACTATTAATTAATGTGACTATTCAAAGTTATTATGTAACATAACATATCTTTAGTTTTGAGAAAATTGCATAAGGTTATATGTAATCTTGTACGGGCCCAAAACTATTCAATTGTATAAATCTCTCTACACATTATCATTTTCTCACATACACATCATATTCTATTTTCACTTCTAAAACTTCTCAGTTATCCACATCATTATTTATTTATTTTTTATCTGCATCATATTATCTCTTCAAATTTCATTTTATCTTTCTATCTCATCAATTTTATTTATTTACTATTCAATTTATCAATAAATATTACGTTTTAATTTTAATATTTTAAATTTCGATGATCTTGATGATTAAACATTAATTATTAATTTGATCATTATATGTATTATATTTCATTGTTTCAATTTTATATTTTTTTTATTGATTCATACTCGTTTTTAATATCGTCATTTCGAAACGATCGAATTTTACATAAAGTTATGTATTTATCTTATCAAAATAAAATAATAGGGTGATGTTTGCACACGACCCCCCAACTTACGGGCTGTGTAAAGGGTATGCCCTCCAAGTTACGAAATTGCAAATATGATACACTTTTTGAGCTAAAATATGCATTTTTAGCCCTTCAATTTAAGTTAAATGCAAATAAGACACCTCAAGTTTACAGTAATGTTTATCATTGACACTTTAACGAACTCGTAAATTTATAATATTTCATGCACAATTCTCGAACATCAAGGGTAATTTTTAGATAATTTTTCAATTGGGTCTTATTTGCGTACTTTGTGATGAGTTTTCAAACGGTTTTTAATTTACGGAAACCGGGTCCTAGAATATCATGGGTAAAAAACAAACAGTATTGATAACTTTATGTGTCATTCTTACAATTTCGTAAGTTGGAGGACATATCATTTATATAGCTCGTAAGTTTGAGGTTAATTATGCAATTTTCTCTTTTTTAAATATTTATTTACTAAATTACATATTTAAATTATAAAATAAATTAATAAAACTAATATTTTATTTATATATATATTAAAATAAAAACTATATAATAAAAACCCTTCTCCGCAGACAAATCCTTGTCCACGGAGAAATCAGCGTCCATTTAACCATGGATGTCGATGTGACGGACATGGAGTGGATAAGGGTGTATAGAACTTTACATGTAGTCTAAGAGAGCCTAAGCTGCCCTCAATTTAGGAATTGGGTAAAGGATATATCCAACTTATGAAATTATAAGAATGATAAATGAAATAAGCATGTGAAATGGTGACACGAGAAACCCGAAGTTCCAGTACTCCTTTAACCAAACTTTGACCGTCTAAACCAATGAAACCCCAAACCACAACTCACTCTTGGAATAACTTTGACCGGTAACTGTCTGAACCCAAAATCTGCCTAACTTCCTACAAGACAAAAACAAAAATATCTTTTTTCTCTTTTCATGTGTTTTCAATGTAAAATGTCTTATGTTTGGCCAATCCCCTAATTATATTTATACATAAAATGTTATATTTGGTTCACAAAGCTTCTTGATTTTCATAAATTTTATCTCCAAACTTTAATTTGACATTCGTAGTCCTTGTATTTTGATCATTTGGCAAAAACGACATCAAATGTTTCCTAAATTTAGCAAATTCGATTACTATGTGGCAAAACTAGTTCTCAAACTTTGATAATCAATTTCGCCATATACATTAAATTTTGATAACTTAGTATTACCAAAATTTACAAAATATAATGATTAGCTTTGCAAAAAATTCAAAATACAGGGATTATTTAGCTTCAAAATACTTTTAGTACTAGATTTCCCAAAATTAAGAAATATATGGGATCAAATTCGAGATGCGAAGATGTAAGATTCGTTAATGATTAAATAAATACAATATATTATTTTTTTACAATCAAATAATATTTTAAATTATTTCGACATTAAGTGAAATTGCATAAAATTTCACATAAACCAATTACAATTTTTTTTAAAAAAAATTACACACCCAAAACACGTGTGTCACGAATCCGAGTTATCTCGGGTTTTAAAATCATGTTTTACTATGAGTTTTTAATTTATAGAGGGTGAGGGGTTAAATTGATATTTGACATATTATGACGAAAAGTAATAGATAATATAGAAGGAAAATGAAGGTGGGGACCGGTTCTTATTTCTTGCATGCAAAATATTAGTTACAAATTGTCGTCTCAAGGGACCTAAACGTTGAAATTGAATTCTTCAAGTTGTTCCGGGCAAGTAATTTATTGAACAGCCTATCAAACTTATTATATCCACAAATTCAAATTTAATTGGGGTATTGACATATTGAGGTAGCATCCATTTTCAAGTCAAACACTTCTGCCTCCTCCTCTATATACTCCATTTCCATTTCTTCATCCAACAACAAATACAAAAACGAAGAAGACGATCATGGAGAACAAGGCTTCCGAATCATGTAACGGAAGCTCCCTCGAAGAAATCACTCTTCATGTATTGTGTGCTTCTTCTTCCTTTTAACATATGTTTCGAATAGGGTTTTCTTACAATATGAAACACAAAGTGATTGGTGTTTTGAATCTTTAGGTTTGTGGTGTGGAAAATAAACAAGGAGATGATGAGTTGTTAAAGCCAGAATCTTGTAATAAGAAGAGCTTCATCTCTGGGAATATTCAGGCAAGAATTAACATGTCTTTTTCTTTTCGATTAATCGAATGATTTAGGGTTTTTGATTTGCGAAATTACAGAGAAAGACTGATAGATCATCGCCTGAATCTGAATCACGATCCTCTTCTTCAACTAAAAGGAAGAAGGTTTAAATCTATTTTTATTATTTTAGTTGACTTTTTTGAACTATGATCACTTATTTTACATAATTACAGATGGACGATCAGCTGAAATCGACGAAAGTTGAAATGGATCAAGTGATGGAAGAAAATCAACGGCTGAAAAAGTATCTTGATCGAATTGTGGAAGATTACAAAACCCTGGAAGTGAGGTACATGGATGTTGTAAGACAGGAGACAAATAAGTCTGATGTGAATGAACATGATGAACTTATAGCCCTCAGTCTCGGTAGAACTTCTCCTGGTGAAAAAACGAATAAAACGATGACGAATAATGATCGTTTTGATGGTGATAATAGTGAAGAATTGAAGCTAGGACTTGATTGCACATTTGATGTCCTTAAAAAGTCTCCTGATAATAGCACAGACAATAGTGTAGAAGAAGTTAAAGACGACTTTTCCGATCCCGGGAAGACAGTCGAAGATACCGGTGTGAATAACGAAATCTTACAACAAAACCCGATCAAGCGTGCTAGAGTTTCGGTTAAAATGAGATGTGATACACCAACGGTAAGTGATTTCATATGGTTTTATATCTTGTTTGCAATGTTTATGTGAAGAATTTGGATTGTGCAGATGAATGATGGATGCCAATGGAGAAAATATGGACAAAAGATTGCAAAAGGAAACCCTTGTCCTAGAGCTTATTATCGTTGTACCGTAGCATCTTCGTGTCCGGTTCGTAAACAGGTGCAAAGATGTGCCGACGATATGTCGATTTTGATCACAACATACGAAGGAACGCACAATCATACGCTCCCGATGGCTGCCACAGCTATGGCTTCCACTACATCAGCTGCTGCTTCGATGCTGGTCTCGGGCTCGACAGCCTCAGCAACCGGACAAAGCCTCTCGTCTTCCGCAGGCCTCAATGGACTAAACTTCTACCTTTCGGATGCTTCTAGATCAAAGCCTTTTTACATACCGAATTCATCGATCTCAACTTCTCCTTCATATCCTACAATCACTATTGATCTTACCTCGAGTTCCTCGTCTCTTTTACCACGAATCGGAACACCGTTGGCTCCTCGATACTCGACAACAAATCTGAATTTCAGCACTTTGGATTCAGGAACTCTTCCTCTTACATGGAGTGATGGAATGCTAAGTTATGGAGCTCATCAGTCAAATAACAAGACTCAAAATATGGATTCTAGCTCAATGAGCTTTGGTCCTCAAACACAAGAATCGTATTTCCATTCGTACTTGCAGAAAACTATACAGAACCAAAGACAGCAATCTCTTTGGCCTGATACCATTGCAGCAGCAACAAAAGCAATCACTACAGACCCTAATTTCCAATCTGCACTCGCAGCAGCATTGACATCGATCATCGGTGGCAACGGAAGCGCCAATTCACTGATAAACGGAGATAGATCAATTCTCAACAATGGTGTTAAAGCAGTTAATGAACCATTTCCCGTATTATCGAGCTATCCTTCGCAAACATCAGCTGGAAACAAATGTTCTTTGAGCTTCATGAGCAAGCCACCGGCATCTAGTACATCTCCACCAGGCG
Organism: Utricularia reniformis; assembly: GCA_009725065.1. NCBI lineage: Eukaryota > Viridiplantae > Streptophyta > Magnoliopsida > Lamiales > Lentibulariaceae > Utricularia > Utricularia reniformis. The sequence goes on from RWGZ01001025.1 coordinate 742,829, forward strand.
GGATGATCCTTATTTCGCCACCATTTCCGGTTTCTAAGTCGAACTCTACACATGATAGCAGGGATCATGTTGATTGATTTTCTAGTGACAATTCTTTTTGAAGTTAATATATGTCTAGAAAGCTCTCGGTTTTTCATGACTAGGGAATGGACAAATTTGTGCAGGATAGCCTTCGGACAAAGATGTCTTATACAAATGAGAAGTATGTAATAAGTATGTAATCTTGTTCTTTTTTAGTAAGTTATTTTTAAAAACCATGACTAAAGAACATGCAATAAACTTGGTCATGTAGTGCTAGATTGATATGTTTTTTTTGAAAAATAATATAATTTAACTATATGATAAAACTAAATTTATCTAGTTAATCATCATAAAAAACATAGATCTTATTTATATAACAATTACAAATTATAAAAGTTGGTTTTTTAAGTCCCAATAATAATGTAACATATGTTTGGAAATCTATCAAAGCAATATCTCTTTCTTCCTCGAATTAATAGTCACAATGATTCTTTTGATAGGGTTATTTTCACTTCTTTAGGTTAAATGAGGTTATAAGACCGAACTTATTGTATGCTTAGGCATCATCAAAATTGTTATATCTTTCATAAATTGTCCCTTTTTTATATGTATTAATGGAATTGACTTGGATACCATATGTAAACATATAAAACAATGATTTTGGATTATCAAGATTTATTTTTGACTTGTTACAAGTTTTTGCAATTGTTTGTGTAAGTTATAAAAATAACAATTTAATAAACATTACACTGCAACTGTATTTAATCACAGTACAAAGGACGTGCGCATTTGACACTAAAATTCATTCAGAAACACCTGACCAGTCGTTTGACAAAATTCTTATACCACTCAATGGGAAAACAGTAATAAAGTAGAATTGTGAGCGACATATGATTTGTTTGGTATTGCTTTTTAAAGTTGTGGTGTGATGAGATGTGGTGAGGTGAGAGATGATAATTGTGAATTTTTAAATATGTTTGGTAAAATTACGGTATTATGATAATGATTTATGTAAAAATAATAATATACTCTTATATATAATTAATAGAAATATAATTATATTATAATTAATAGAAGTAAAGGTAAATTAGTATTTTTCAAAATCACGGGATGTCACAACTAGTTTTAACAGCTGTGATGATATCATAATTTTTTAATGATTATCACATCGCAATTAAGTTTGTATACCATAAAAGATATATGGACATCGCATCGCACCTTTAATTTGAGTTCCACACAAAACCAATAAAAAAACGAAACGAGGGAATAAAAACTACTTGAATTGGAAATGAAAATAAATCACTAAACTACGCCCATAAAAGGCCTCTTGCTTAGTTAACCAATTCTTCACCTTTGCACTCATGCTAAAAGAAAAATACTCAATAGGTCATGCATTAAGGCAACAAAAGCTCCGTCTATCGTGGATGTGGGTGCAGTGCGGTTATGATGCGGGTTCAATGCAGTGCATGAATGTGTTCATGTGTTCATGTGTTCATGTACAAGTGGTCAACAATTCACCTTTCATTTTCCTTTTCTTTTTTGCTCTTCTCCTCTTCCTATCACCCTTTGTTAGCTCACTTTCTTCTTTAACATCTCCTTTGCTGGAAAATATTTCCTCGGGAGCTAGCATTGCAGCATCAGAAACAGCCACAGGCACAACCTTAAAAAAGCACATGTTCGCTCAAAATCCAATAAATGTATGAAAAAGGACAAGTAATCAAATGTCTACCTCTTCAATTGCAAGGGCAGCAACATTTGCTTGTATGGACATATCCTCAATAACCTGCACAACATGATGATGCCATTAACAGTTTTTCAACAACAATAACCAGATCAAGAAGCACTACCGGCCTAGGAGTAAAATAGTAATGCGATACAGCATCAAGCTTGCCACATAATTTCTTGAACAATATGGATGCCTGGAATTTTTGCAGCAACAATAATTCAAACAGCTAAATGCAGAAAATGTATGCCTCGCATTGGGGAAATATGATCAAGAACAAATTAGCATAGTAGCATATGTTATAGATTACACAGTCTTAAGTACGCACTTCTTTCTTCTGCTCATCGGAAAAAGAAAGTGCATTTGATACAAGGCCAGTCTTCTCAACATATTCGTCCTGCATTAAACCAGGGGTAAAGGTATGCACATTATTAAGAAAAAGTGTTGGGTGAGATAGAAAATTCTAATCAAATTTTTAATTAACAGCTAACCTCATACAGTTCGGCAATGCCCTTTTTGCTCTTAGACTCATCCTGTTTTTATCAAATTCATTAAAAGAAATTCAATTAAAAAAATAGAGAAAATTTCAGGGTTGAATTAACACCAGCTCAATTTTCTCTCTTGGTGCCTTGGTTGGCAAAGATGGACACCTCTTTATGTCATCAAATCGCCCCTGAAAACAAGAACATAAAATCCATTCACCGGGTTGATAACTTAAAACAACATGAAGGATATGGTACGAGGCTTGATCAACATTTTTTCTTTAGGAACAACATTGAATAGACAATTGACGTAATGGAAGAACGAAATTTTATTTCACGCAAATGTAAACCATGGCAATGTGACCATGAAAAATAAATTCAAATAAAAAGGTGCACAAGAAACTGTACCTCAGCAATACGTTCTCCGATTAATTCTTCAAGAGATACAGTAACCTCCTCAGTGATTACAGGAACAGGCCTGACATTGTGTTCAAAATCAAGATCAACTTCAAGAGCACTATTTTCAGGCCTTTTAGCAGCTGTAATCTGTATCATATCAAATTCAAAAATTCATAAAGAATAAAATAGATGGTAAGCGAGTATACAGGAATGAGTATAAGTGGATCATTTTAAATAGAATATTACCTCACCCTGCATAGTCCATGTTTTTGGTTCCAAGTTGGCTCTCTCCAATTTTTCTATCTCATATTGCAGTATCTGTTGCTCCTTTTCATGTGTCGAGAGAGCTTTTCCCTTATTTATAAACTGTAGTTAGATGCACGAATGGAGATAACATCAGCGAACAACAAGTATTGTTCAGCTACATTAATGTCCAGAAACAACATATATTACCTGATCATCAGTGCGATCCTCAGACTGATTATCCTTATACATCTCTGATCCAACAGAAGATCTAGAGCTTTTTTTCATCATAGTTTTTCCATCGTCAAAGAAGTCGTCGTATCTAAATGCATAAGCAGACAAAATATAAAGCTTGGTGACGCAAAAAAGTGCCAAGAGAAAATACAATGTTGAATTTTAAGAAAAGAGACTATCCCGATGCGGAGAATATATTTAAACAGAGTACTATAGCCGAATGTTCGAGTAATTGAACTAGTGATGATTTGTGTAGGAATATGTTCATTAGGTCCAGCTTTTGATCCTACGAGTTTACTATACCAAAAATATAATTAACTTCAAGCATAATAGCACAAACATGAAGAAAAAGGACCCAGACCACAGTCCCATTTATACTGTAGATCACTAGAAACAAAACATTGAAAATTAATGAGCAGAGAAAAGCAGACCTTGCGTTTTCCATCTCAGCACCTTTATCACCATCAAGTCCCATCATAAGTCCAAACTGGCATGGTAATTAAAAGAATGAAAAAGTTGAAAATAATATAATGCATATGGTGGAAAGTCGCAAAAATCACATGTAAATGCTACTAAACTCATTAGGAATAATTGGACTTTCAATTCATACCGCATATTCATCATCCTCATCAGCACTCTCTTCATCTTCATCCATTGCACATCTCTTCCTCTTACTCTTCTTATTTTGCCCAAACTCTCTGTCCTCATCTTCCAATAAGTAATCCTCCAGCTCACTTATTTTCAAGAAATCATCCTCGACTATATTATTCGAACTTTGTTTTGCATGATTGTGCATATGGTGGAAAGTCGCAAAAATCACATGTAAATGCTACTAAACTCATTAGGAATAATTGGACTTTCAATTCATACCGCATATTCATCATCCTCATCAGCACTCTCTTCATCTTCATCCCCATCCAAATCCTCGTTGGCATCTGCAATTTTGCCCAAACTCTCTGTCCTCTTCTTCCACATTAAACTGTTTTGAAATTTCGTCAGCCTTTTTCTCGAAATACCTTACATGCTGCCGGAGTTTTGACAGCAAAGGTCGTGCCTGAAGATCAATTTGCTGCCATATCTGCTCCTCGTCAAAACCTTCAGTATACAGGCGACATAGCGAAGATTTGGGAGCATAAGGTCTGATCATGGCGAACAGGTATTCCGAGGCACATTGGGCAGCCATTGAAAGATCTAGGGTTTAAGTAGAGCAATGGCGTAAGGTAGAGCAGAATATAATAAAACAGTAAAACGAGTAGAGATAGATTCGAAAAAAATGACATCTACCACCAAAAATCTATCCATCACTACATGCATTCAATTTAACTCTGTCACGAAATAAACCCTAAATTAACTGCATCTGTCGTCTAGATATTCCGATGGAAATTAAACGTACATGGAAGCCGCACGAAAAACCATAACAGGTTGCAGAATCAATTGAAACAAACTTTCTCACGCTGGTTAAACAAAATCAATAAGACACAAAAGAAGCAACATAACCAAATTAAATGAAAAAGAAAATAGAATTACCTGAGAATCTGAACGGTCACTGCGCGATTGTAGAAGGCTTGGGCTAGGGTTACCGTAAGATAACACGATTGCAAACCTTAGTTCCAAAGCCTTCACAGCTCTCGTTTCTGATCTGGGCGAGAGGTTTGCGAGCCTTATTGAAACCAATCGATTTTAAATACAGGGCGAGCAGCTCTCGTTAATTGAAACCAGCTCTCGTTTCTGATCTGGGCGAGCAGTTCTAGATTCCAGGGTTCTTGCTATAGCTGAACGTGTTACTAATCCAATCGATTTTGCGCGCGGAGTTCACTATTTCATAGATGTGCCGCCGTATGGAAATCAGTGTTTTGAAACGCAACAAATATTGCTGATCTGTGCTGGGGATTGGGCCCATCAGTTGTCCCATTGGACGGAAGGAATCATGGCCAACAAATTTTTAATATAAAAAAAAATTAAATGTTTTTTATAATTCTTTTTAAAAATTAAAAAAACATATTTTTAATTAATATAAATAAATTTAATAATATTTTCAACACAATTCAATAACGATTTGATCACGATTCGACAACGGTTTAATAAACTGTTAAAAATTCCAATTCACCGAACGAATTGTATTTAATAATATTGATGAAAATACGACCTTGTCATCATGTGGACGCCCATGCCTTTCACATGCGGATAAATAGTAAATATTGTCCATGGAAATGGGGTTGGGCATCGGATGCCGGATGGTTCTACCTCCTTTTTGCTGATCGCTTGTCCCCTGCACGTCGATCGTCATTTTAATTTCTTGATTGGTCGGCTCAATCTGTCGTCATAAATTCATGCATTAACAGGTTTGTAGGTTATTCAAGAAATATTTATAATTATGATTTTCACCTCTAAATAAATTTCATCGAATTTCCAAAAATCTCGACCGAGACCGATATTTTTCATGATATGTTTTTCAGTTTGGATCGAGTTTTTAAGGTAAACAATACTTTCAAATATATTTATATATATTAGCCAAACTTCTTACATATTTTATGATATTACTTGTTTTTTAAATAAAAATTTAATATAATTCAAAATCAATGATTCATAGCCATTAGTATGTAAGTTGGGTAGTATAGGTATGTAGTCGGATAACACATTTGAGTTGAATTGAAAACATTTATTATTTTAATTTTTGATATTAATAATACATAATGTGTACATTATGTTGGTTGCTGATTCAGTCATAGATTGATAATTGGTAATGTAGTATTTATCATGACAATAGTATTTAAAATTTAAATAAAATAAATCGTTGTTGCATATTCATGAACTAGTGCGTGATCACTTTACAATTTTTTGAAAAATTTGAATACCCAAAAACCGTATAATTGGAAGGTCGAATGAGTAAGTTTATTTATTTAAAAAATATTAAGAAAGTTGTCATAAAATATACATCTCTTTTTCTTTTACTTCATACATCTCCCTTTTTGTACAATTTCGTAATATAGGAGTAATGAATATGACATTAAGCCCAGATAGATTTGATATACCTAAGGGATTTATAATATGTTGTTTCATATGTTACTTTTGGACGGATCATTTCTCTATTTTGATAATATTTTAATTATGTTATAACAAAATATCTTATTGATAACAAAATGTTTGTGTTATGAATTTTTGTATTGTATAGTGAGACTTAAGAACATGCATTTTAATGTATTGTTGGGCTAGAATGTTCATTAGAATCATATATAATGAGATAGAATTATCACAAAAAAATGGAGATTTACATACACTTAAGCAGTAATGATAATATCATTATATTATTTTCAATGTGAAAATGTATATATTGATCTTAATCGTTGATCGTTCTCATGAATTACATGTTCTTCTATTAATTTACTGTCTCTTGAAATTGTGAAATGTATTAAAAATATGCTAGTAAGTTAAAATGTCAAAATGGATAACAAAATATTTGTAAGCTAAAAGAAATTTAAATTAAAAAAATTGTTGTTGAAGATTCGTGAATTAATGCATGAGCACTTTGGAAATTTTGGAAAAATACATATACCCAAAAATTGTATAATTTGAAAGTCGAATGAGTAAATTTATTTATTTTAAAAAAATATTAAGAAAGCTGGCATCTCTGTCTTCCTAAAATTTCGTAATATATGAGCAATGAATATGACATATCAATATGAATTTGATCAACCTGACGAATTCATGTAAGATGTTAGAAGATCCGCATTAACAAGGCTCACGATTTTATGAGGCTTTAAAAAATCTTTAGTTACACATGATCATTTTTTATGTTGTCAAATGTTAATGAATTCAGAATATGTTGTTTCATATGTTATTTATATACGGATGATTTCTCTATTATAGTAATATGCTACTCATGTTATAACAAATTTTCTTGTTGATAACAAAATGTTTGTGTTATGTGGCGAGACTTGAGAGAATACATTTAATGTTATTGTTGGGATAGAATGTACATCACAATCATATATCATAAGATGAAATTGTTACAAAAGAAATGGAGATTTACATGTACTTGAAACACTAATGATAATGTCAATTATATTCTTTTCAATGTGAATATAAATGCTAATGAATTTATAATATTTTTTCTGTTATTAAATGCTAATGAATTCATAATATGTTGTTTCATATGTCTTTTTTGCATGGATGATTTCACATAGCATGTTGCAGGTAGATTTCTTGCTTAGTAGATGTGAAAAAAATGATGTTTTTTACATAGTCAATTGATGATTGTTGAATTCTTTAATAGATTTCTTGCTTAGTAGATGCGAAAAAATCGAATCAAATAATTACATAGAAAATTGTTGATGAGTGAATTATTGATTATATTTTCTCAAAACATGAAAATGTTCCTCATTTATAAATATGAATAATAAAGGTTTTGGAAATTGATTTCATTGACTACGCAATATTTATGGATATTGGTTATAATTGCTAATTGAGGAAACTCTTTAATATGTTTTATCTATCATTCACAAATTATGCTAAATTTATGTGTAGAAACTCCTCAATTAATTATCTTATTGTATATATCTTATTGTATATACAATAAGATATATCTTATGTATATATGTGTACAATAAATTTATATGTGTACAATAAATGTTTCAAAAAATTTATTGTATATATCTTATTCTTCTCATTTCTCACATTAACATAAATAATGGTGTACGTTGTGTTAGTTGTTGGTGTCATTCATATATGTAATGATCGTGAGATTAGTTTTTATTGTGTCAATAATTGTTAGCAATTAAATAAAATAAATCGTTTTTGCATATTTGTGAACTAATGCATCAGTATTTCGGAAATTTCCGAAGAATTTTGATACCCATAATCGTTGAAGTTCGAATGAGTACGTTTATTCATTTTTTTATAAAATATTAACTCAATTGTTATCACATATACATATATTTTTCTTTTGTTTTAATATATTTGTTTTCCTACAATTTCGTGATATACAATGAACCAAGATGGATCTGATTTACCTGATGGATTTATGCTAGTTGTTGCAAGATCCGTACGAAGAAGACTTAGGATTTTGTGAGTGTTTCAAGAATGTGTGTATTTTCTTTTTGTTAAATTCTTATAAATAGTTCATAACATGTTTTTTTATGTTACTTTGTACAAATTTTTATTTGTTTTGAATTGTGTGATTTCTCATGAATTGCATGCTCTTATATTAGTTTACCATCTTTTGAAATGACATGTTTTTGACATATTTACCGGTTCAAATCGAAATACAGAAGAAATCTTATATAATTTTCATGACAATCCAGAATTTCTTTCGGAAACAGATCGATATAACGACATGTTTGGTATATCACACATTGGCAACGACATATACTTGCTGATTGGAGAAACTCTTCAATATGTTTTATCTACCATTTCACAAATTATGTTGTTTATGTGTAGAAACCCCCCAATTAATTATCTTTATATGGTTTCATGGTTTCAACAAATTTGTTGTATATATCTTATTATTCTCATTTCTCACATTAATATACATAATGTCCTACATTGTGTTAGTTGCTGGTGTCATTCATACATTTAATGATCGTGAGATTATTTTTTATTGTGTCAATAGTTGTTAGCATTTAAATAAAATAAATTGCTTTTGCATATTTGTGAACTAATGCATCAGTATTTCGGAAATTTTTGAAGAATTTTGATACACAAGAATCGTTGAAGTTCGAATGAGTACATTTATTCATTTTTTTATAAAATATTAACTCAATTGTCATCACATATACATCTATTTTTCTTTTGTTTTATACATATTTGTTTTCCTACACTTTCGTGATATACAATGAGCCAAGATGGATCTGATTTACCTTATGGATTTATGCTAGCTGTTGCAAGATCCGTATGAAGAAGACTTAGGATTTTGTGAATGTTTCAATAATCTGTGAATTTTCAACCAACACATGTGGCTATATCGATTCATTTTCAAATGGAATTCTAGATTAGCATGCAAATCAGATAAGGTTTTTTCCTTGTTTCAATTTAAGCTGGTAAACATATCAAAACATGTTACATATTCAAGAGACGTAGAGCAGGTCATTCATGAGAAATCATACGATTCAAAACAAAGAAATCATTCGTACAAAAGTCTTAACGACAAAAAGACAACAGCATTTCACAGCATGTTATGAATTATTCATTAGCATTTCACGACAAAAAGAAAATAGACAGATTCTTGAGACGCTAACAAAATCCTAAGGCGTCTGCGTGCGGATCTTGCAACCACTAGCATAAATCCATTAGGTAAATCATACTCGTCTTGACTCAGTGCATTGTTCATTCCTGCATTATCACAGAATTGTAGGAAAACAAACCCGTATAAAACAAAAGAAAAATATGTATATATGTTATGACAATTTTTTTAATATTCTTTTAAAAAAAGAAAACTTACCCATTTGACCTTCTAGTTACACGATTCTTAGGGATCAAAATTCTTCGAAAATTTCTGAAATGTTCATTCATTAGTTGACGAATCTGCAAAAATGACTTATTTTATTTAAATGTTAACAATTATTGACACAATAAAAACTAACATGACAATCATTAAGTGTGTTAATGAAACCAGAAACTAAGACAATATATGTCATTCTGTATAATTGTTAATGACAAATTATCTGAATAAGACATATACAATAAATGCTTTGAAAACATAGAAACATAATTAATTGATAGTTTCTACTTTCTACATATAAACTTAGCACAAAACATAGTAAAGGGTTTCGGAATCAGCAACTACCATCAATATCCATAAATATGGCCTAAATCAATTTCCAAAACTTTTTAGTGTTCATATTCATAAAGAGTAACAGTTTGAGAAAATATAATAAAGAATTCACTCATGGTTACGTAAAAACATCATCAATTGTTTTGTTATGTTACCATCTACAAAACAACAAATCTAATAAACAATTCAACAATGAGCAATAATTTATTCAATAGGTATCTACTAACAAGAAATCTAATAAAAAATCACCAATCAACAATGGGCAATGTAAAAACACCGCCAATTCATTCGATTCGATTTGTTTTCGCAACTACTAAGAAGCAAATAAATGTAAAAACATGAACAATTCATTTCATTCGATTAGTGAAATTATTGCTCTATACATATGCTAGCCAATATAAACGCAAAAGCGTTATAGAAAATAAACGAATAATACTATTCACTCCAAACAAATTTGTTATAGATTTTTTGTTAAATTGAATTATTACTAAATATATTTTTTATAAACAAAATAATGAAATCAAAATTAATAGTGGCACTTTTTTAGTTTTTTTAAAACCAATGGGAGCTCGAAAGTCAAAACTTCCCCGTTTTAAATAATTAGTTGATTTTGAATATACAGATATAACAAATATCATCCCATTAAATTTCCAAATAATGTTAATTTGAATTTATTGGTATATGATTTTGTTATAATTAATTAGATTTCACATAGAATGTGTTTAAAGATAGAAGCATGTTGAATGTTATGCACTTTTGGCATTGTATAACAAATATTCTCAAATACAATTCATTCAATAATCTATGATTTGATAATGTAATTGAATCATTATTGAAACGATATTTGATAATTTTTGTAAATATTTCTATTTTATAAATTGATTGAGGTATAAATAGTAAATATTTTAAATTTAAATAGAATACCCGAAAACCGGTTATTAAGTTAATTATTTATTTTAATCATCTTTTCTCCCAAAAATAGAATGTTCTTAAGTTTAGATATTTAAGTTATCTTTGTAATCATCTTTTCTCAAAAAAAATACACAAAGTTATTTGTTACAATCCCAAATAACTTTGAATCAATTAAAATATTCATATTTTATTAAAGGTTTTGATATAGTCCAGTCATATTTTTGTAACTTGGATATCTTGGGAATCATCTGACACATTTTCAAAGGTATCTTGAGATTTTCGAGTCAAAATGACGTTGAGTGTATTTTCATAATTTGTACACCATAGTTCGTCTGGTTCATCTAGGTGTGTTCACTATTTGGTAAAAACCGAATACCGATTTTTTTACCAAACCGACACCGAATTATGAAATCAGTTTGGTATTCAGTTTTTAAATTTTGGCCATTTAGGTATTCGGTTTCGGTTCGGTAAAAAAATTTGATATTCGGTTTTTACCGAATACCGAATTTAGACTTTTGTTTAATTTAAATTAATATTTTTGTATATAATTATATAATTAAATATAATATTAATTATTATGATTAAATTTTATTTAATTTGATTAAATTTCGGAAAATTCGGTAATTTCGGTAAATACCGATACCGAACCTAAACAATTCGGTATTTACCGAACCGAAAAAATTTGGTTCGGTATTCGGTAGCTAATTTTTTTACTTATTTGGTAATTGAAATTCGATTCGGTTCGGTAATTACCGAATGAACACCCCTATGCTCATCTTTGATGATGTTTTCGACTCGAAATCAAGTTAGGGATAATTTCATGATTTGGAATAATTTCGTCTGGTTCATCTCTAATGGTATTTTTTAATTTCACAACTGATTTCAAAATGAAGTGTCTTCTAGGATATTTTCGTAATTTGGACATCATGAGTCGCATGACAAGAATCCAATGATATTTTGAGTTTTTCGGATGATTCTTGGGTGAAATGGTGTCATATGTATTTTCATAATTTGGCGACGGGAAGTCGTTGCGGCGATCAGCGATAGATACCGCCAAGTACCGGGTTTGAAATACCGATATACCGACCGATATGTTGAAAATCGAGCAGCACTGGTATTTCGACATGCACCCCCGGTAACGGGTCTTCGGGTCGACCTTGAAAAATAAAAAAATAGTTTTTTCTTTAAAATAAAAATTTTCTGTACCAGTAAAAAACTAATTTTTTTAAAAAACAATTTTAAAAAATAAAATATAAAATATAAAAAATTGAAAAATTATTTATTTTTTTAAAAAAACAACTTATTTATAAAAATAAACATAAATCAGTATTTCCAATACATGGATTTTCCGCAATCGACCCGAAAATTTTAAAATTAATTTTTTTTTCAATTCACAGAAAATTTTTTTTGTATGTGTATACCAATTTTAATAATCATATCGGATTGGAACGGAATTCTGAACATGTAGACCTCCCATTATGGAAAAATATTGCGGAACTTATATTTTGAACGGTATCGAAAAGTCTTCGTCAAAATATAAATTGTCGGAAATTGTCAAAATAAATTTCAAGAAACAATTATATCGAACTTCGACAAATATATCTAATCGAACATTAGTAAAATTTAAGTGTTGGTGTTATCGATGCTAAAAATCGGCAATAACAAAATTTAGACCACTTTTACGGGCAGGGATCGAATTAGAGTTAATATGAGGACAACAAGAAAAAAGACGCGATTTTTGTAGGTGGAAAACATTTCTGTAAAAAAAAGGATAAAAAACCACAAAGACCGTAGTCTTTGAATCCACTATAAACATCAAGTTTGCATATTTACAGCCATATAATAAGATGTCGAAACTAAAAGGAAAAATGTCATCTTTCGGTGGCCATGACAGTAGGTTTTCCGGCTGGAAAATAAGAGGATATCGGTCTCCTCCTTATGTCATCGATAAAACCCTCCATTAGGTCAACTATCAAAACTCTCTTCTTTAATTCTTTAACAATGTTTATATAGATTATTAGTCAATCCAATTATAACTCTCTCGACTCATCAATAATGAAATCCAATAAATAATAGTCAATTAATCTCTAAATTAATGATCCATTAATCTCAAAATTAAACACAAAGATCTACTAAATAAGTAACCAGATCCAAATACCACGAAGAGCTATAAATAATGTAAATCATCAAAATATCTCGATCTGTTTCATTTCTCGACTTGGGAATGACTATATAGAAATATATGTGTCTTCGAATAATAAATTTCTCAGTGCGATATCAGTTGGTATTCGGGATACAAATTGGTATCGTTGTATTATGTTCGGTCGAAAATTACAAATTGGATATAACTCGCCGTCTTCCCGAAAAAGTCAATTTATGGAAGATCAGTTTCTTATCGTTCGTGTTAGAAAATCAATTTTCATACGTATCCGTATATACTTTCATCAATTTTGTTATCATGAAAATCATATACAAATATAATGGTCTTCAAAAATAACATTTTATTTTGATGGGGATCAATCTGCCGAATTATGTAAATTTTGGGGACCAAATTAGTCATTCAAAAGTTTGGGAACTAAATATGCCACATTTTGCAAACTTTGAGGACCATTAACACCGTTACAGACTAAATTTACCAAAATTCCAAACTTTGAGAACCAAATTTACGTAATGTTACTTTGAGGACCAATTATGCCACATACACAAAACTTTGGGAACTGGTTTTGCCATTTTAAAACACCAGAGACTTGTTTTGCCAAAATGTACAAAGTTCGGAGACCAAATTTGACAAAATTTGAAACTATTGGGACCCAATTTAATATAATATGTTGGTTATTATATTAAATTAATTTAAAAATATTTTAATGTTTATTTTATGGTATATATGAGATATTGTTTATTTAACAAGGTATAATTTATATTAAAAAAAGTTTAAAAGGGTTGTTGGAATTAATATAACTCTAAATCAAATTAAAAGTTTATGAACCAACCCAGTTTTTTAGTGTAATAATGTAATTATGAAAATAAATTTTCCATAAATTATTTAGGTTGTGTTCTGCACAAATTATGAAAACAGATTATGCATTATAGAATGCATAATCTGTTTTTTGAAACAGAACAGTATCCATTTTAAATTCTAATTATAAATTATAATCATAATGCATTCTGATTTTTTAACTATAATGCATAATCAAGTTTATACTTGATTCTGAAAATGCATTATGTATTCTACTCANGAGCGGATTATGCTAATGTATACTTGTCAAGTTTTTAATGTTTGGTTCACCACTCTTATGTATTGCAATTTAACACTTTCTCGAAGTTGTTCGATTACAATTTATTTTTTGTATATCTTATGAACACCAAGAGGATTATAACTGATGTATATTATTTCAATCAAACGTCGACTCTAATATCATGTAGAAAATCATAGGAGATTGTCTTTTAAACCCAATTTATGTAGCAAACATATATTCAAAGACTTAGGCTGTGTTCTGCACAAATTATGAAAACAAATTATGCATTATATAATATATAATTTGTTTTTTGAAACAGAACAGTATCCATTTTAAATTCTAATTATAAATTATAATCATAATGCATTCTGATTTTTTAACTATAATGCATAATCATGTTCATACTTGATTCTGAAAATGCATTATGTATTCTACTCATTATTTTTTACGAGAAAATTACGAAATTGGCTCCCAATGTTTAAGATAATGTAAAAGCGATGTTCCCAAAGTTTGTAATTTGCATGAGAACCCCTTGAAGTTTCAAAACCGTTTAAAAATGACTCTCGGGTAAATAGTAATAGTTTTTCGTATAAGTGGTTTTGATAATTTATGCATTATTTTTAAAATTTTCAAAGTTTAGAAACATTGTCATTTCATTATTTTTCAAGGTTAATTGATCAATATAAACTATTGAGACGTTTAAAAAATTAACGAGTATTATGATTCAATATAAACGTTTTTGGAAGTTCGAGGATCAACAACGCAATTTTGAAGCATGGAAGCCAAAATCACACATTATATCAACTTCGAGACTTTTATGCAATTTACAAATTTTGATGCACCTTCTTACATTGTTAACTATATTTTTCATATATATACATTTTTTTCCGAATCAAATTTTCATCATTTGTATCATAATGAATTTTTTTTTTCTAAAATTTGGTATTTATATTATCGCTTGTTGAATTTCTTATTCGACAATATCTTATTCAATATTTTTGTTTTCTCTTTATTATATGATTTTTAAATAAAAAATATTATTAATTTATTTTGTAATTAAAAATATTATTTTAATATAGAATTATAATTTCAAATTTATAAGAAAGAGAGATAATTATTTTCTACAATGTAACTCAATTAAAATTCTACATTTCAATTACAATATTTTTGCACAACGTTTTTACATTTTATAATTCATTATATGTTTACACAGACATAACATATTCTAATTATACATTTTGATTCTGCATTCTAATTATAAATTCTGATTATACACGTTACTAAATTAAACGAATTGTCAAATTGGACACGTGGTTAGGGTTTAGTAAATTAAAGCAGACGATACGCCAGCAAGCGTCATGGTGAATCGCGATCTATTATATAAATTCTAGTTTATCTCTCAATATTTGTCCTTTTCTTTTCTCCCCTTGTCACGGTTCTTTCCTCCGGCTGTGCTTCTCCCCTACTCACAGTTTCTGCGTCAGTTCATCGTCTATTCCCCAGCGTGACAGTCACAGATTTCTTGCATCAGTCGCTAATTTACGTGAAATAAAATTATCTGCTTGAACGGGAAGTAATTCTAGTCTTATGCGGATTGGGGATTTTATGTTCACCTTTGCTAAAATCGTTGAATAATGTCTCAATTTCGATAGATTTTGTGAAGTATTGGAGAAGGTATGATCTCTCTGGTATAGGGTTAGCTTCTAGTTATACCATTGACAAAATCCTCTATTATAATTTAAAATTGATTTTTTTGACTCAAGAAGAACATGCATTCTACCGTTATTGCATCAAAATCACATGATCACCGCAAATCTGTAAATCCAAATCCAATGAAATTCATGAAACAAATGTTGGACTGATTATTGGTTCTCAGTTAATGTTTGACAAAAACCAAAACATACTTTTTGTGTGTATTACTTCTTATGTGAAAATAGTATGATTTTTGCTAAAGATTGTTTTTTGTTTTCTCAGAAATCATGACAATGAGAAAAAAACAGAAGAATGATGAACTCTACCTCCCACAGCATATCATTGAAGCAAAAATATTTTCCCTATTGCCAATATCTAAGGTTTATTCAGTCTCGATATTATCCAAGAGTTTTAAAAATTCATGGTGCTGCTGCCGTGATGTTATATTGGACAGAAAATTCGCATTGAGGGCTTCCCGTAAGCAACTCAAGTTGGTGATTAATGATATTATTTTCGGTCATTCAGGTTTAGATGGTCGTAGATTCCATCTCTATTTCAAACCCAAGAGTAATACAAAGCTGGTCACAAGTTGGGTGGAAAGAATAGTCATCCTTGGCTTTCAAGAAATAAACATTGTTTTCTCTAGAGCAAAGAATGTTGTAGTTCTCAGTGACACAATCTCATGGTCCAACAAGTTGATTAGCCTTAATCTTTGGCGATGTGATCCTAACCTATCGTTCTTGACACACTCCAACTCACTACCAAACTTACTTGATTTAACTCTTAGAGATATCATCATTTCTCAACGATTAATGGATGGTGTATTTGCTGCATGCATCTCATTGCAGTCCTTGAAGCTTATTGATTGTGAGAATAAGGATAGTGATCTCGTGTTTAGGACACAAAACTTGTCAGGATTGCGGGAGATTGTGTTCGAACACAGACAACCAAATAGGATGGGGTCTATCTTTGTAAACAGTCCTCCTTCGAATTGCCTCAAATTTTCTAAACATAAATTATTTGATGTGATGCTTCGAATGGCACTCCCGCTTTCAGGTGATTCTACCATTATTCATAGTTATGATCGTCTGGCCAACTCAGTAAACAGAAACCTGTGGATACATAGCGAGATCTCAAGTGAATTTTGTTGCTCCCAAAATTTTCGATAAAGGTAATAACTATAATTTCTTTTGTTGTTTCATTTATTTGATTCTTTACTTGTGACATGACGAACATGGAGTGATTCCTAATGATAATGTAATTATACCTATCATAACTGCTGAGGAATATCATATGAATATACTACCTTTATGGGAAGCAAGAACATTTCATGTGCATTATCTTTTATGGAATGTTGAGGAATTTCACTTGCAAGTCAAGCGCAGCAATGCTGTGGACTATTTTCACGTTATAATGTTTCTTCCGAGGTGTCGGATGATCAAAAAGGTTTATATCGATGTGAGTCATTCTATCTCTTATTGTTTGCTATTAGGACATTTTCATGAATTGTTGTGTTTATGATTTTACAGTGTGAACCAAATTTCGTAATTGGAACCGAGAGTGTCGTCACATATGAAACTTTGGGTATGGCCTCCAACATACCTGTCAAGTTTGAGCATTTGAATTATGTAAGAATATCGGGAATACGAAAATATGGTCCACATTTTTTACTGATTAAATTCCTTGCTACGAATGTGGATACAAGATGTTTGAGAGACTTCATTGTCATCAAAGCTAAAGGTCTTGATAATCACAGAATTGCTGCAGATTGGCCATGGATCCGTTACTATAATCATGATTCTTTCCGGGGTGATGATACAAATTAAAATTATTGCTGAGAAGTAAAATAGTAAGAATAGAGCTTCTTGTGTTTGTTAATGAGGATATTTATAAGACTATTTAGTTGTTGTGTTATTATCAAAATAAATTGGAATCATATAAAGTAACTCCATGGGTGTGGTACAGAGAATCATATAAAGAAACACATTAGAAGTTAGCCCATCCAACAGCAGGTTGAGATTCTAACTTACTTTCACTCTTATTTGCACGCTGAGAAATCTTCAATTCACCAATGGATCTTTCTGTTGTTACCTTGAAACTCTGAGTTTCAAATTCCCATGATTTTGTTCTCTTCGTATCATCATCAAATGCATGCCACTGACTAGGCGATGATGCTTCGTCGAAGAAAGCTTGTTGTAGTTCCAACACAGATCCCACAATCTTATCATTCTCCTTCACAAAAAATGTAGATATTATTAAACGAAAGATTAGTAGCTATTCAGAGTATGTGTACCGAAGAAGGAGTTGCGGTTCCTTTGGAGAAATCCTTGGTTGGGGTTATTGCAGCTAAAGCATGCTTGAGCTCTTGTATCTCTTGTCTCTGTGACCGACAAATTGCGACCAGTTTTTCACATTTGGAAGTCATATCAGCCTTCTCTGCAGTCACATCTGCAAGTTGTTTCTTCACCATTTGTAACTCAGTTTCCCAAGTTATTTCCTTGCTTACATGTCTTAGTTTAGTGAAATCAAATTCCACAGCAGATGCATTCGAAGCATCATTCCGAAAGGCTCCATTAACATCTTCGGGAAACAGATTAAAGTCCACCGAATTTTTCGGTATAGATGGAGGTGTTGCGGCTTTGAAATTCCCAGATGTCTTGTGTTCAGTTGCATGCTGAGTCGTCCAGAAAGCGCCCAAGGGTGCGGGACTACCACTTGCTCTAGAGTTAATTGTCGATGAAACTTGAGGTGAACTGGAAGGACGAGGCACTGAACTAGTCTTATTACTAGAGTTTGAGATGCCTGCAGATGCAACATGTAACCAATACAAGCAATCATTTAGTGTATAAAACATATATTTTGGCACAAATGAAGAAGTACCTGCAAAAATGTCGCCCTTAGGTGTATCAGGTAATGATTTACGCATGCTTTCTGGTAAAAGATCATTAACACGAAACCATATCTGTAAACAAAACAAGATAGAATTAACAAGTGAATTTGAGGTCAGACTAACCATGATGAGTGTAGTGTCAGGGCCATAAAATTCTATAACCAACCTAAGTTGGGGGTGAATGGCCAATCAAGCAAAATGCTTGCCTGCGTGATATCTGGTCGATTTTCAGGGGAAGGTTGAAGCATATCTTTGATAAGATCAGTCATTGATTTATTGTACTTTGGCAAATCTGGGATACGATAATTCCCGTTTAGAACCTGCAGCTTCGATTCGCCATCAAATGCTAACTTCAAGTAACATATGCGAAAAAGGAGACACCCAAGAGCCTGAAGCAAAGCAGATGCATGAATTTACATATTTTTTCAGTCCAATTTCATGGCAGAGAAACAACTTACCCATATATCTACTTTCTCGTTTATAGGATCCCTCCGATATAAATCCCACATCTATCATTGAATGGAGGATAAGAATTAAATTTCACAACATTGCAGTGTATGGTAACAGCATAAGATAGGATCAATGATCTACCTCAGGAGCTCTGTATGCAGGTGTCGTGTGTTTCCTTATGATGTCTTCCTCAATTCCCATTTCTTCAGGTTTCTCAAATCGTTTATGGTTGGTAGAAGTGCTACCAAAATCACACAACTTCCACAAACCATCATAGCCCAGCAAAAGATTCTCAGCCTTCAAGTCTCTATGCAATTTAACTTAAAAAATCAATGAAAAGGGGAACAAAAGAGAAGGGTGTAACATCTAGTTTATCATAATTCAAAAATCTACATCAATAAAAAATCAAGCATTAGTGATCTTCATTGAAACGGCCATAAAGAATTTTGTTCAATCACATAAGCAAAAATGAAAAAAATAGCAAGTTTCATTTCGGGATTGATTTTTAAAATCATTTAATTTGATCAGAACTCTAAAAATATTTCATAGGGAACCGAAGCCTTAAAAAATTGATTACCTGTGAGCAATAGGAGGGTTTTGGCAGTGCATTGCAAAGACAGCATTGCATACATCTCGGAAAATTGCAAGGGCCTGCTTCTCCTCAAAGAACGCAGCCCCTCTTCCATCAAGCACATTAACCAATGACTTCTCACAATATTCCATAAGAAGTAAAGCCTCCTTAGTACGGCCCATATCGAAAATAGTATGTGAATGAAGCAAGACAATATTTGGATGTCCCGAAAGTGTTTTCATTACTGAAATTTCTTTCATCACTAGCTCTAGTGATTCTGCATCATTGCATATCATGTGTTTTAGTGCATATTGCTTTGAGGCATGCGAAACATCTCGAGCTGAGTAAACACACGAAAATCCGCCCTCTGCAATCACATTTCGAACTTGAATTTTGAAACTTCCAATATCCACAATACGTCCTTCTAGTCCAGCTTGTTCCTTCTGTGTGAAGGGTTTGAATTTCCACATGGTTTTCTGGATAATGACAAACCATTAAAAAACTAAAAATCATATGATTCATTGTCAATTCATGAAAATAATAAAGAAAAAAATCAATAAACACAAAGATTAGAGCTTTCAAACCCCTAAGCATAGCTGCATTGAAACAATTTCCACAAACCTCAATACCAATAAAATCAAATTGAAACATCTAAAACTTCTACGTTAAATGGAACCACCAGAAAAGACAAGGAAAAAATTACGTAGAAATGGGCATAGGTTTTTAAAAACTGATTAGAATGTAAACATCCAACGAAAGTAAATAGCACAGACGTACCAGAAAATACTTTAAAATTAACTGATCAACAAAAATGATCCAATACTCGAAAGCAAAAATACTAAATTACACAACCCCACAAAAATGGGCTACAATCCGATTACCAACTAATTGATAACAACAATCTCAACAATTTATTTTATATTACAATTTAAGAATAACAATAATAATGATAAACTAAGGAAGACCAGGAAAAATCCGATCTGCAGTACGACCGAACTTGAATTGATGCGATCTGTGAATGCTGCTGATGGACAGAACCGTTCCGAAAAAAATCGAACAGATTTGTGGGTTGCGAGCACGGTAAAAAAGAAAGGAACGAAAACAGACAAAACTGCTTTGTACGCATTTGCATAAGCATTAGAATTTCAATTGGGCCCTTATAAGGCTTTCAGTTCAGAAAATGGGCTCCATTAGACGGTCTATAATGATTGGGCTTCCAATAAATTTTTGTTGGACAATTGAATTCTCATATTTTGTAGTGTGATATAACATAGATTTGGAGCAAATAATTAGTTTGTAAGTATACAAATTGGATTTGTTCTTGATCTTTGAGATAGAAACCTTAAGATTTTGTTGAGGACTTGCTCATTCCATAGGGTACAAATAGAATGGACCCAAATACTAATAGATATATTGATATTGATTGCAATTTTGTATAAATCCTTCACAAAACATGTTTATTTATTGAGAAAAATGCGTAGATGATCCATAATGTTTAAAATAGTGTAAAGGCAATACTCTCAAAGTTTGTAAATTACGTGAGAAGCCTCCGAAGTTTCAAAACCGTTCGAAAATGACTTTCAAGTGAATAGTAACGGTTTTCGTCTTTTTTCGTATAAGTGGTTTTAATAATTTATGCGTTATTTTTAAAATTTTGAGACATAGTCATAACATCTTTTCAAGGTTAATAAGTCAAATATAAATTATCGGACGATTAAAATATTAACGAGTATAATGGTTAAATATAAACAGTTTCGAAAGTTCAGGGGTCAACCACACAATTTTCAAACTTTGAGGGCACGGTGTTTACAACATTTAAAAGTTTGGGGGCCAACCGAGTACATTATATCAATTCCAGGGGTTTTGTATGCAATTTACAAATATTAGGGGTACCGTCTTTACACTATTTTAAACATTATGGGTTAATTACAATTAATACTCTTTATTTATATATGTGTTATTACTAGAAACCTAAACTTTTAATTAATGTACAATTTCAAATTTTAAAAATGATATAAATAACATATTAGTTGGCATAATCATACAAATTGAGAAGTGTAATACTCATGCCCTCTATACGTAATAATTGTATATTTGACTCTTAAAAAGTTAATTGATCTTAATGTAACGTAGTTACTACTAATAGAGTGGTGTTTGTTTTGAACCATTAACTTTAAAAATATGTTATATGACTCGAATTTTGTAATTCTAAAAATATCACATTGAATTGTCAAAATATTCAAAAATAGATAGAAAAACAGCCTAATGTATATTCGAGGATCCTTCTTAATAAATTTTAAATTTTGAATGTTAAATATATAATTATTAAACTTAATAACTAAAATTAAAAATAATATCAAGTTGAAGTAATTAAATTATAGTATTTTAAATAAAAAGTATTAATTATGAATATAAAAAATTGAAAATACTAAAACTAAATATATATATAATGGTGCTACTTATTATAAAGGAAAAATGCAAATCAAAAACACGATTTTGAACACCTCATCTTCTCTGTCGGAGATTGTGGGCTGGACCACGCCAATCAGGATCAATAAATTCACGAATACTCCCGCCATTGTTTTCGTCTTACAGAGAGTCCCCACGTCACTTCCTTCTTTCCATAACTGGCAATGGAGATTCCGGTTGTCGATCTTCAGCCCTATTTGGACTTCGCCGCCTCTGATTCGGGCGAACCCGACTCTGGGCTTAGAAGCTTATGCTCCAAAGTCAGCCAAACACTTCGGGAGACGGGTGCTCTGCTAATTAAAGATCCTCGGTGTACTGTCGATGACAATGATCGATTCCTTGATATGATGGAGAAGTACTTCGAGATGCCCGAGGATTTTAAGCGTGGACAGGAACGACCCAATTTACATTATCAGGTTATTTAACTTGCTTGATGTACAAAAGATTCATTTTTGTATTGTGGGCACGCTGCTTTCGGGGTTGGGAATTATGGGTGCATGAGAGGTTTCTTGTTTATTTATTTATATTCCTGTATTTAGAATTTGATCAATTTTCAAAATTTAACGGTTGATAAGTGATTTGAATTTGTTATGCATTTTATTAGGGATTTTCTCATTTCATGAATTTTCCCTTCTCGTTCGATGACAAGGCTTTTTAGTATCATTCAAGTTTCAAAGCTTCAATCTTTTGTATGTTTAGAAATTGGCAGGATAAAGATATGCACGAGGATGTAGTGATTTTTGAGTTTCTGTGTGGTGATTTTGTGTTCACACAGGTTGGAGTGACACCTGAAGGAATAGAAAAACCACGTAGTTTATTTGATGAAGATATACAAGAGAAGCTAAAAGGCATGCCTATTGAGTTTAAACCATCCATTCCAACAGGAGCAGATCCTAAATGGCGTTATATGTGGAGAGTTGGTCCAAGACCACTTAATACCAAATTTAAGGTAACAAAAATGTTACATATTATACCATATTTGTTACTTTTTTTAACATGCTTTTGTTTCAGGAACTTAATTCAGAGCCTGTAATTCCTGATGGATTCCCTGAATGGAAAGATACTATGGATTCATGGGGATTTAAAATGATATCTGCAATTGAGGTTTACATCATCATATGTTGGAATGTTAAATTGGGATTGGTTTATAAGAGGGAATGAGTACAATAGTAAATGACTTGTTCAAGTCTTTACGGTGTGATCTCTTCCCCTTATACGTCATATTCGTGTACACTCCCGTCATAATTTCTGTCAAACTCTATAATTTCAACAGTTTCAACATCGTATACTTATACTCACTCTTTTTCCTCAGTTCTCATGATATTCCTCTTTTGTAGATTGTTGCTGAAATGGCTGCTGTTGGTTTTGGCTTGCAGAAGGATGCTTTTACATCTATAATGAAACAGGTTAGCTTTCGTAAATCTTCCCAATCACTATAAATTAGAATTTTTCTACTTCTCAGACAATATTTCAACACTCCCCTCAAGTCGAACTGATTTTGGTTCGGTTCAGACTTGCTTCAATATCCTCAATAGTGCTCGAATCATAGATTGATCTATTTTTATCGCATCACTTTTCTACCATAGTTTTTTTATCTAAACTGCTATGGATCAACCCAAAACCCACTCTACAGCTCCGATACCATGTAGAAATTTAGTACTCAATGACCTGGGAGAGTGTCGGTGTAACCTAATAGAAGTAGGTCATATTGAAAAGGAACTACTCATGATATCACATCCCTTATAAACTATAATTATTTTAGTTTCACAACCGACGTGGGACAATATTTCAACAAATCAATGATATAAGAAAATCGTTAAAACTAAAAGTGGGCAAGGCAATTCTTCGTGTAACTTGTGAATTTAAATTCTGTGGATTTTTGGGATTATTTGTACTTCTATATGGTTTTGCTGCATTGCTTTATTTCAGGGGCCACATCTACTAGCTCCAACCGGAAGCGATCTACGACGTCATGGTCGATTAGGCTTGGTTTTCGCTGGCTATCACTATGATCTAAACTTTCTAACAATACATGGAAGAAGTAGATTTCCAGGACTAAATATTTGGCTAAGAAATGGACAAAAAATGGAAGTTAAAGTACCCGTAGGTTGTCTCCTTATTCAAGCCGGAAAACAGGTACATTAATACTCGAAAAATGATCATTTTTCTTCATGAGATCATTAGAACCATTGTTGTTTGCAGATAGAGTGGTTAACTGCTGGTGAATGTATGGCTGGAATGCATGAAGTTGTTGTAACTGAGCGTACAATCAATGCAATAAACTTGGCTTCAGATAAAAACCATTCTCTGTGGAGAGTTTCCTCTACGGTTAGTTCGTTCGAAAATCGATTTACTCGGGTCGGCTCGGGTTGATAGTTGCTAATTTTGGATGTTGAATTTGTAGCTATTTGGTCATATAGCATCAGATGCGGTTCTGGAACCTTTGGGGCATTTTAAAGAGTCATATAATGCTGACAAATATCAATCTATTTGTGCTGGAGAGTTTGTGGAACAAGAGCTCTCTGTTATTAATCTTAAGGGAAATAATAAAAAGTAGCTGCATTTTTTCCCTTCAATATTTTACTTGAATTCAGACAATAGATCTCTTTCTTTGTTTCTTATGTTGTAATAATTTTGCATTATCTCACTCTTTTCATTGATTTCATAATTATGGTCATCAAATTATTCTAATTCTCAAAGTATTTAAAAGTAAAATTAGTTCACTATATCGTAATACAATTACCATCCCCAAATTTGATGTCCACAAACCCTAATTTGTGTTTTGTTTTTGACTTATATTTGTCATCCTTTGCCTAAATATAAAGTGCAATCGAACAATATCATCTTTTATAAAGTAAGTTCAATAATTATATATTTTGTATTTATAAAAACATAATATAACCTCATTCGCAATCACATTTATAAAGATGTACTTAAATAGTGACACAAGTAATTTAAAATATTTTATTGAAAAATATCATATCCATCAGCGAAGAACATTGATTGATGAGTCAAATAAATCAATTGTTCAATACCACACAAATTTAATCAAACTTTATCTTCCTTGTATTAATTGTATATAAGATATTCACAAATATATATAACCAAAAATGAAACATATTAATCTAAATATAACTATAAATGATGCTATTAATATATTTAAGAAATAAGATTGCAAACAATTATGAAATAAAAATTTAAAAGAAACCGTATTAAGTCATAGAACAAAAATAAGAAACCATAATTCTAAGCATAACAGAAGCAAATGGAGAAAAGCAAAGCTCAAACCTCATCATCAATGACTAGGGTTCCCAATCCCTTTAAACTTCCATCTGGGATTTCAGCAACAGTCACCAACGAGTAGAGTTCCTCTTTAGCATCTTCATCATCATTTCTCTTACGAGAAATACGAACACGGATTCTTCTTGGAACACTTCGAATCCCACGGCTCCATATATGTTTGTTTAACTTTACATCAACTCTAACATCTGTTGTACCCATAGCCTTTTGTGCAAACTTCCTGATTTCTTTGATTGCCTTTGGAGCCTTCTTCTTGAACGTACTGCAAAGTTTTAGAGAAATAACTCAGGGAACAGTTTGTAAAGTAGATAATAGAGAAAAACAACCAGCTGAAGCAATTGGGTAAACAAAATATAAATGAAAAAGATGTAATTTAACATTAAATGCAAAAATATAAGAGTTCAACTCTCGTCTCCATCTGCAACTCTACAGTGGGAGAAGCATACAAATGTATAGTACTTGATGTGTGAGCCTATTTAGATATGAAACTATGACTCAGAGGCAAGAATTTCAACCTGTCGCTAAATTCAGACATGGGTGTAATTAACCATCAATGTTCTTAAAACAAGCATTTAGATTCTACGGGTGGTGACATAAACAACTTTCTACTTCTACGTTGCAAGTTAACTACTTTTTCCACTAAAATTACTAATGACGCCAATCGGAGGAAAATGAGCAGGAATCATACATATTCCGAGGTAAAAAGCAAGCAACAACCATGGATTCTTTTTTCTATCAACAGCCAGTAAAGCGGTAGATGGATGAACAAAAAAGAGCCGAAAATCTATTGAGAAACACAGATATCGATAGATCTACCTCCAATCACAAAAATCAGAAAATTCAAATGAAAATAGAAGACAAAGCTTCGCAAGTAAGAGAGTACCATCCATGGAGGCGCTTGTGGAGATTAATGGTGTACTCCATGGTGAGTACGTCTTCCTTCCTGGCCTTGTTACCCTTGACCACCATTTTTGCCGACGGAAGGAAACTCGTCTCCCACAACTTGATAACCTAATTTCTAAGTAAAATATTTATATAAAGCATTCGGGAAAAAAGGCCTGGTTTTTCCCATAATTACAAAATTATCCATTTATTGGCCCACGATACATAGGCCCAATACAAATTAGTCTTTCAAGATCTTCAAGGAATTATTTGGTACGCCATAATTAGTCCAAGTGGGCTAATAAAAAATAATTATTTCATTACATATTTAAAAAAATTATAAAGATTATTCCTTATAATTTTATGTTTATATTTGATTTATTATCCTTAAAAATTAATCAAAACTATGAAAATAACACAAAATTATAAAAAATACTCAATAAAAAATAGTCAAAAAAGTGCTAAAATATTATTTTTACACGATTTTAAAATCTTAGATGTCAACCACATATGTTAAATGAATTTTTGGCGTAATAGAATACGAGAAGTTCTACTTCAACTGCATTCGAAAACAAACATTCAACACAAGCCAACAGAGAGACAGATATTATGGAGTTGCAAGAACAAACTTCACATGAAATAATAACTGAAACACCCCACTAGAAAGATTAAGTGCATTTCGATATCCAAATCTAAGACCCAAAGGCATTTTCTGATTACCTCCTTAAACTTTCTAGTTAAGTGCATGGACAAGATAAAAACTTAACCTGGGATCTTTAGATCTTGTCTAGTTTGTCTGCCTTGATGACTGGATTAGCCTTGGCTATAGCTTCCTGGCCTGCGGAACGGTAGTCGAATGGGCATTCATGTTTGTCTGAGTATCGATGAACGGAGCAGAAAATCCCAGCACAGCGACAGTTGAATCCTGTTAGACCTACACGCTTCTTGCAGGAGCCACATCTTTTTGGACCTTTAACTTCTTCTGTAGGTGGCAAGGATGAAGAAGCCTGTGGCATTGCTTCAGTGGTTTTCAGACTCACAGTGTGTTCTGTTGTGGTCATTACAGCAACATCTGAATCCTTTTCACAAGCACTGGATGTGCCGTTAACGATGCTCTGGATGGAGGAAGCAGCCAACTTGGCTTGCTCCTGCTTCAACACAAGGTCTTTGTAGCATTTGGAGCACATGTTCATGGTTGATGTTGTTCCGAAGAATCCACAGTTGTTGATGCATAAGATAGTAGCCTGAGGAGCTTGGCAGCCAGTCTCATTTTGTTCCATTCTGAAAGAAGATCACTAAATCCTAGTGAAAGATTACACACAACAGAAAGTGTTCACAAAGAACAAAAAATCTGAGATAGTGAGTGCTACTCTTGCCTGAATAAAAAAACAAAAAACCACACATACAAAACCCACGTTCCTAAATTCCGCAATACATTGAAGAAAGCAATGCACTAAATCAGTACCCTGAATATGTATGAAGGCTCCGCTCTGAATACGATTATATAAGCAAGGTAACTGAGAAAATTGACAAAAATTCTTTCAGGATAATAAGAAATTTGACATATTCAAGCCAGGCACCTAGACACAGCAAAAACGGTCACTATGAAGTAATCGGAAATTTGAATCCATTACCCCATGAAGGAGCAAGTGATCAAATCCCAAAATGGACATCCTGTTTTTTTAAGCATATGGAAGAAATTGCAATACAAAGAAAAGAAGCAGAACACCACTAATCAAACTTGATTTATTTAAATGGTAGGGGATAGACCTAGCCACGAATATTAAAGACACAGCACTGATAAAAAAATATTTCTTGGAATGGTTAGAATTACAAGGAACACAAAAGACCATGGGAACAAGACCACATGCCTAAACATATCCTGCTATAAAGGCTGCAAATTTCAGGTGAACTTGATTTTATATTTTTCTGGGATCTTAAAAATATTTTAAGGACACAGGCGTGGATTTTTGGTTGAATAACAGGAGAATGGGCTCATGAAGACTAATAAAAACGGTATTCCCATCAAAGTAAAGGCATAAAATTCAACTCGATGCCGAATCTTACCTACAAAAATATCCTTCCCTATTATATGCAATCAGAAGATCAATCAAAAGACTTTCATGCACTAAAAAACAAAAGTTCTCCAAATCACCAAATACGAGGACTAAATAATAGGTCGCCGGAGAAACGAAAGACGCCCCGATGCGAAATACAATAAAAAAATAAAAGAACATAAGCGACAGAGCATGAATAAAAGAAAGCCACTAACCTCCAAAAACAGTCCTGAAATTAAAAACGCCCGTTAAAAAAGGAGACAATATTTTTATGGGCGTCTCGGCTCCTGATCCCCTGATAATCAATCAGCAGAAGAAAAATTCACAAAATAGATTGAAAAAAACACTAGTAGTACACGGAACATGAATCATACGAGATTGGCTAAGAAAAACTCCAAACAAAAAAAATAACGCAGGCTTACAGGAAGACAGGGAAAGGAGAGAACCCTAGAAGCGAAGACAAACTACTAGACGAAGAAATAGAGAGATGAAGAAAAGAAGAAAAGAAGAAATGAAGAATGAGCTGGTTATCACGTGTGGCGCGGTCCAGCTGGACCACATAAAATTCTCGCCGTTAAACATAAATTAATTACCAACCATTCCAATTCAAATGATAAATTAGAGATTCTATTTTAATACACATTGACTAGAGCTCCAGGATCCGATACACAAATCGATGGAGGCCCAAATTAGTTTGGGTCGATTTATGTGACAAGAGATGAACTTATGCAATTTAGAATCAATAATTTGATCATAATCCAATTACATAGAAAAACATGAAGGTCCACACACAAAAAATGCCCGAAACGATTGATAGGACCGAAGGGTAAAACTATCAATTGTCATCTTACACTTCAGGGACCGGCCCTAAGGATTGGTCCAACGATTACCGGCTGTGAATGAGTAGTGGGACGCTACTCCACATTCAATGGTGAAATCAAGATGTGCGAGTAGTGATTATATGGTGCACACCACACATGATGTCACACCTATAAATATAAGCTTTTAAGACTAGCTCATGAGAACCCTCTGCGTGCGCTAATACGAGCTGCTACTCAGTTGTTTTCTCTGCTGCGCATTTACTTTCAGTCTGTCATTTTCTTCAACTTTCAATATTGTGTAATCATCATTGTTTTATCGATTAATCAACTAAGAGTCATTTACGTTCTTAGTCCTATGATTTTTTTTCCCTTTCTTACGGGATTTTCCTCGTTAAATTGTTGTATCGTTCACTTACCTACATTTTATAATCATATGCCACATTACAAACAAATTAAAACATATTCAATTCAGTGTGAACCACTAATACCCCGAACTGTAGATTATAAC
Source organism: Utricularia reniformis (assembly GCA_009725065.1). NCBI lineage: Eukaryota > Viridiplantae > Streptophyta > Magnoliopsida > Lamiales > Lentibulariaceae > Utricularia > Utricularia reniformis. The sequence goes on from RWGZ01001025.1 coordinate 772,488, forward strand.
ACACATGTTCAATTATATAATATATATTAGAATTTTTATTTTATAATTTTAATATTTAATTCAATCAATTACTCATTTGATTATATCATATGTTTTTTAATCTATAACTCATCTATATTCTATTATACATATTATTGTATTATTATTATAATTAACAAATTTGTTTTTACTAACTCTGTAACAACATATAGCAAACATACTATAATCATAAAGTTAAGAGAAAGAGGATGAAATGAACTAAACTCTAAAACATATAAAATCAAATGGATCATCTTTTCTTATATATAATAATTAACTAGCTATCAATATACTCTACACTAGTCCAGCACAACGTCAATTTGCATGAGATACATAAATAAATAGATAAGGAAGCAACTGTGCACAGATAAATCAGTCTCTTGTATTCACAACAAAACAATTAGTCAGTACCTTTTTTCTTCAACCAGTCTGAGCTAACTTCATCTAAAGGTTACACTAACAAAGTTGTGTGTCGTGTCGTTCTGCCTGCACCCAAAAAACGATATAATAAACTCTAACTGGAAACTTCTTGAAATGAAATTAAGAAAAATGAGATTCTATCATTCTTGATTGCTGCATGTACAAGAACACAAGCTTCTATAGGAGTAATATAATAATGGACCTTGACTCTGGATTTAGATCTCACAAAACGAAGGTGGGACAAGTAATTTCTCTCAGCAAACTCATGTAATGTTCGAAATGAGTGTGCCCCTTCTCGTTCTTTATGAAAATTGTCCCTCACCAGTCTTTCGCATCCATCACCATCCTGCAGTTGAAGCACTTATATAGTTTTTATGCTAATGTTACTGTAGCGTAATTCAAGTCTTAATCAGACCTTAATTTATCTACATTTTTTCGTTTTAGTTTTCCTTTCCTTCATTGTGAAGAATATCATGCATACTTTATTATGCATTGTCAATTAATGTGATTATTAGGCTCTATTTGAGAAGAAAACAAGATGAAAGAATCACTGTACCTTCAAAAAATTCAACATCTGCTCTTCAATAGTACCATTCATTGCTAATGTTTCCACGTGAATGGGACGTATAGCACCCATTCGATGAGCACGACTAATGACCTGCTCCTCCATGCTAATGAATTGGTAGAATATGGCACAAAATTAGTATAGACCAGAACAAAATAGATACAAAAGAACTGCACGAAAAAATTCACAATAGACCATATGGTAAAGAAATCGATATGAATCTTAAAAAATAATTCAGCAAGAAGGGCTAACTCATATCAAGGTGCTCTTAAAAAGCGATAAGGGCTATACTTGTAAGGAAATCAGTTGCAGCAATACCTTCTATCCCAGATGGGCTCCATAAGATAGACATGATTCACAAAGCTTAAATCAAGACCAAGTGCTGCAGTTCCATCCATCAACAAAACCATACAATTTGGATTTTGCTGGAAACTAGCAAGTGACTTGATCTGATTCAACAAAAATAAATTTAAGCAATAAAGTATCATTCAGTGAACTAAAAAAGGCCCTACCTTGTTGCTAGAGTGCATTGGACTGTACAGTCCAGCAAACTGGATACCTGCAATGCTTAACTGGGATAGATATTTAATTAAGAAAGATACCAAAAAATAGAGGAAAATAAAATGTATTTTGTAAAAGTTACCTGTTGTTCAATGACATGGATGTGTTCAAGAAACTGTGAGAAAATAATAACTTTCTCAAAAATATAGCTACACTCGTTAGAAGATTTGGGGCCAGCTCCACTATATATTTGTACATTGTTGCTAGACACATCTACTTCCTCACTAGAGGACCTGATCATGCCATTCGATTTATGTAATTCCTTCAACTGACCGATTAGATATGTTACTTTGCTGCTTGATGTTGATTGCCAATGTGGGCTCCAGTCATCCTGCGTTTAACAAAAGTTTCCAATAAAATATATGCCAAAAGTAAGATGACCAGGTGCTTCATTGTATGTAGATATATGCTGAAAGAAAGATAACCAAGGTCAATGAGCATCTAATAAATAATGTGGACACTTCAGTATAGAGACATGCATGCTCTAAAATTTATCTGCCGAGTACTAGCTGTGTAACCTTATCCATCAGCCTAAACTCAAACAGAACTTGATTTCAGCAGCATCCTTCAGAGAATAATGAGTCATCATAACCAACACAAGTCTCCAAATGATACTAAAGCACTGAATATGAAATTACTATTTAAGCATGTAAATGTAGATATCACAAGGAAAAACAAAGTACTACATTGAAATAAAAATGGAAATACCACAAATATCACGATCAACCTGTTTATATGATGGCTGCAACTCAATGAGATCCTTTGGTACAGGCCACTTGGGGTTAGGATTCTCTGGGCGCGCTAGTTCTTCTGGACTCTGCATTTCGTACAAGTAATCACATCCAGGGAAAGAACATTTTTCAATCTCCAGTGACACACAGTCTAGGCATAAAAGATGCCCACAAGGCGTAATAACAGGCAAACGACACCATTCTAAGCACCTAAAAATTTAAAAACCAAGTAAAACGATAAAATCGCCATAATAAAATGGATACAACATCATCCAAGATGTTTTAAGTACCTCATGCAATTGCCTCCATACACGAGACTATGCTCTATATCCTCATGCTCTTTCGAAGTAGGATCCAGACCATAATCCACCAAAATTTGCATAGTTTCTTGAATATCTTGCTCAGTACTTCCAAGTGTTACATGACCAGCCACACAGCAGGACAACCTTAAATTTAGTATAGTGTTAGCACGGAATTTCCACTGTTTTGGGTTCAATAAACTCTCAACATGAGATGGATCATTCCAGTCGGCCATTAGAATATTTCTTCGAACTGTCTCTACCAGTTGATTATAGCTTTCTGCATGAACCACAGAAAAATCTAAAAGTGTTACCTTCTTTATGCAAGGAGGTATTGCTCTTAAATCTATCTTCCTTGCACTAATCATGCATCGATTAAGCAATTGCAGCAAACGCAACCTGCCTTCTTCCATCTCCACCTCATAAGGCTTGAGAATACCTGCTTCCCATGATTTCCGATGCAGCCCATAGACCTCTTCTTTCAGAAACTTCAACATTGGTTGAAGGTAAGAAACCTGACTACTAGGAGTATTTGGAGTCGGAGTACCGGTCAACAACCACCGGCACTGAGCAGTTAGCGAGATTGCCATTTGCAATTTGTTCGTCAAACTGAGGCTTGAGCCAAGAGTATGTCCCTCATCCAGCATCAGCCTTAGCCAGTGAACTTGCATCAAAACACTTCGTTTATGGGGGCTCCATTCTGAACTCAAACGATTGAAGGTAGTTATCACAATATCATAATCCCATGCCAAACTATGAGCAGAAGGCTTTTTCTTCTGATCACTCCATATGTAAACCCTCAACTGGCCTGGAATTACATGCCTTTCAATCTGAGTTTTCCAGTGATCAACAAGATTTGCAGGAACAACAATCAAAGTTGCACTAGATAAATACAGTCTAACTGAATCAAATGGCTCACAAAGAGCAATCCTAAGGGAATCTAGGTCAAAGACTAGGTTTTGAAGACCGGGGGGATAGTACCATCTCAAAGCACCCTTAACTACTCTTTTTGTAAGGCCAAATGCCAAAAATATTTTGTGATAGCCACGAGTAACTCTAGAATCAAATAATGATGTTCCAACAATTGGGCTCTTCAGTCCAATTGTTTCCATTACTTCAAGTTTATCAGGTGAAAGTTTAGCCAGCCATGTTAGAGCTTTCATATTCTCTGAAGTCATCAATGAACAGTGTTCCTTAAGCACACTGATGAAAAATGATATATTTTCCTCATGACTTCCGACAGAACCCTTGGCATGAAATCCAGGAAGGGACGTAATAGCCACATTATGATCCCATGATTCTTCTGGAGCAGTGCAAGTTTGGTATGAAGGGTTTTGGTTCATACGACAAAACCATGCAACAGAAGTATTTTGTATATGACTACATGCAACCTTTCGCCATTTTCTACAAGCATCACATTGAACCCAAGTTTCATTACAACCAACATCTTCTGTCATAGAACACTGATCCCTCTTCTTACTTGATGATCTACCATGGGAGAACCCATCTTGGTTTCCCTGTAATATAGGCTTCGACTCTGCCAAGACAAGTTTCTCGTTTTTTGAGAATCCCTCAGAATCAGAATATGCCTCTTCAAATGAATCCAGAAGATTCCTCTTTTTATTGCACCACCTCCTACTTTTCATCCCTTCAATTGCAGGTGTTGAATACAAGGGTGTATAAGATCTTGTCCGTTTGCTATTACATGGATCAGTTGATTTCACTGTATGCTCCATGGAACTCATATGTTTACTAGAATCTTGTACATTGCCATCAAATTTTTTCTTTGGGGTGAGATCATGAAGTGATAATTGTCCCCGGGGGACTTTTTTACTGTAGCTGATAGTTGGTTTGTTACCTTTGGTTACCATGTCAGAACTGACTTCATAATAGCCACAACTGCGGCCCCGTTCATTTGTAGACCATGTAACTAGCACGCCATCAGGTGCTTCTGCTAAGGTTCCTTGTTGCTTCAGAATAAGTGATAGAGCAGTAATAGTCTTTCCCAGTCCAGGCTCGTCACAGAACAGACCCCCACGAAAATCCCTAACTGAAGGGGTGATACCAAGGACAATATCACCAGAAACCATATTTATGTTAAATTCAAATCCTTCTTCAGTTTTGAAATCAAGGAACAGAGGATGTCTCATAACAGCATGTTCTTTTTCACGCTGTAACATCCACTTAACAGCAGCCAACTGATGGGGATAGAGCTTGAGTTTCATGCAAGGCATGACAGATGATGCCAAATATCGAAAATGACGGCATGTTAATGAAGCCTGGACCAGATCAACTGGCTTTAGGGTAGCAAGAATATTAGTCAATATATCATCTGAAAGATCGCATATGCCAGATCCCAATGACAAGTCCATAGGTTTTAGATTATAGGCATCATAATTTAAATCCTTTGTCATACATGATAAACTCTTAAAAATTTCCTGAAGTTCAAAAGGCTTTTTATCCTTGGGATTTACATGCACACTGCAATGCCATCCACAACGAAATGTGTGACAGTCAGCTACATTCCAAATGCCATGATGATAATCCGGATCTAACTTGAAAGACTTCAAGATCAAGTTTCTAGATTCCCACTCACAGCTGCAATAAATATGACAGAATCAGAGCCAAAAACGACCAAATAAATCAGAGACAAAGCATTCTAAATACATAGGTACCTCCATAGCTGCACAACACATAATATGAAACATGCTAAATACACAAACAATCATACAGAAAAAATCGAAAGACAGCATCATTTTCAGGCTACTAACTAAACAATAATTTTGAACTGGTCATGATGTCCCACATAATCCAAGAATATTTCAAAAACCATGTAATCCATCCGAGGCCTAATCTATTTACTCTCAATGAAGAAGGAAAAGCACAAGCTTTACGCAATAGCATGTGAGACAGTGTAATATGAATGCGCAAAAAAATAAAGAGCATTCTATTTGTCCAACAAAACTAATCCAATGAAACACCTCAAGTGTCTGAAAAGCGAGGCAGCAACAGTTCTCGACCGCGGGAACTGCCATCCAGACCAGAGAGCAATAGGCAAGTATACATCAACCAAGATCACAGCCCTCAGTTCTCTACTACCACTCCCCCCAACTTCCACGCCATTACGGGAAGAAATACTCACGACACGTGCCACAATTCTCACGCATTTATGCTTCACAAGTTCGTGCAGTTGATGCACCACACTAATTGATCCATGCACCATCCCCATTATCTTCTGCAAATTCCTCATAGAAGACCCAGCCTTCGAATCAACAGTATGAGTCCTACCGATTGGAATCATGTGGATGCCGTTTCCCGCAGCGAAATAAATGTCAGGGGCGACGCCGCTCAAAACGCAGATGGAGTATATAGGAACGTCGATTTCCCCCGGTACGGTGACTACCGCAAGTAGATACCCGCAAAGCTGGTTGTCCGGCGGTGGTTCGCCCATGGTTAGGGTCTAGAATTCACGTTCCAGGCTTCCAAGTTCCAACCCCAGCAGTCCTAATTTCGGATTTGGATTTCAACAATAAAAATAAAAATAAAAAATAAAGCGCTCCTCCCTATTTCCGAAACTCCTTTATTGCATCAATTGATCACTATTTATACTTTAAAAAAATCATACATAATTCAAGATTAAGAAAATACGTTTATTACCAACTATAGTAAAAAATAAGGGTATCATTTTTCAATGATTGATATAAATTAGATTAGAAAAATGATATTCAAATCGATTATCCAATTTACGTGATCCCAATGACTCTTAAAAGAGGATCCGATCCATTCATAATACGTAAATGAGACAATTTTAAAAATGCGACACTGAACATAAAGCTAATTCGAAAAAAGTGACACCTCTAAATGCCTGTACAAAGTTAAAGACAACACTTTTAATCTTCTGTATATAACCAGTTAATGTAATAACTATAGAGTCACAAACAGTTTTCAGAAACAAAATGTACATCTCCAGAGTAACACAAGGCACACAAGAAGATTCAAGCATTACTACCACCACCTGCTAATAAAACAAGAAAGGTAAACAAACAACAAACCTCACACGATCAGCTCGAAACATACACGAATGACGGTAAAAGCCAACCGTACGATCTTGCATGCTCGACATACAATTCAAACTTATCTTTAGCATTCGGAATATCAAGAGCGAGATCATCGAGCCCATCTTTGATCCTACTGAAACCTTTAGTCATCTGATTTGTAGTAATCAGCCCTTCACTGTAACATTCTTGTAGTAAAGTAAGCATTCTGTCGTTTTTCTTCTCCATTGCCATGACTAAAGCTTTCTTCACCACTTCATGATTGAAGAAAGGCATCCCAAGCTCACGAATACAACGACAAGCCTCGTTTACAACCCCTCCACATTCGTACTCCTCGAGAAGTTTCTGAATCTTGTCCTTCATATCCTCCACTGCCCAACCAGTCCCACCTCCCCAGCATCTGAGGACTCGTTCCCCTGCATGACGTGCTGCTATGAGTGATCGAGTTAGATACACGGTTTCGAGTCCACTGCAATTAGGTGGTAACATATTGGCGATCTCTTCGAGGTTTAAAGGTGCAAGGACATCATCAATAACAGCTCTAGCTAGGAAGAAAGCGAGTTCATCTGATGCATCCAAAATGTCAAGTGCAGTGTCTTCTGCATACTCCAAAAGCATAGCAAAGCCATTGACTATGTCTTCGGTAGAGAAGAGCTCCATATGCAAAGAAGAGAGTAAAACAGAAGCCATCTCTTTTTCCGTATTTTTTCGATCCATGGCGAGTGTAATAAGCTTCTTAAGAAATATTGCATTGTATTCAGGCATTCCTAGATCTTCCAAACTACGGATAAGCTCGGGAACATCGTACGAGAGGAAATACTCATGAATTATGGTGACAACCTCCTTCTTGTAATGCCTCAGCTTCACATCACTTCCATTCTCATCTGGAAATTTCGGGAAAGAAGCATCGAGCCATCCCTCAGAAACTGCCTGTGGAACAAGAGACTTGAATATTTTTTTGGCACAAGGAATATCTAACTCAAGATCGTCAAGACTCTCAGCCAGACGAGTAAAGCCTTTCGTCATTTGGCTAGAACTTATAAGTCCTTCATCTGCTGTTTCCTTCAGTAGATTAAGAATCAGAGGTTTTGCAGTCTGAGTTTCCATTGCTATTATCAAAGCTCTTTTTACAACCTCATGATGGAAAAAGGAAACACATAATTGTCTAATGCACCGACATGCTTCAAAAGTATCCCCACTATCTCTAAACTCTTTTAAAAGATCAGCAATCTTTTTCTTCACCTCGTCAACAGAGAGATGCGTGCTTCCACCCCACCTTCTTTCGATTAGCTCAGCATGATGAGGTGCTGAAAGGTAGCTTTTCTCAACTGTTTTCAATACTTGAAATCCTTTAGAGGCTTCAGAAAGCATTTTTCGGGCACGGGTTATAAATACTGGAGGCAGAATATCATCAACAACTGCTCTAGCAATGAATAAAGCAAGTACATCAACAGCATCTAGTATATCTACAACCAGATCATCAGCTGACTCCAACAACATAAAAAAACCCTGACTAATATGACCGGCATTTATAACATCAGCATATAGAGCAGATAATAAAACTGAAGCCATTTCCTTTTCTTTGTCATGTCTATCCATTGCAATTGAAACAAGGCGCTTTATAAAGTATGGATGATACTCATTAGATCCCAGTTCTCTAAGATCTGAAGCAGCCACATCCACATCTCCAGTACTAAAGTATTCCTCTATAAGGGAGACCACAGCCTTCTTGTATTCATCCAAAGGATCAGAGATTGCAGATCCAACAAGCTCATATGTCTCCTGCACAACTTGTGCAACAAAAATGTTAGATAAATTAGGAAAATGTTCATTCAAATAGTAAGAAAAACTGTTAGTATGCTGTTACCTCTGCACTGTCGTAGTTTGGATCATTTCGGTCAATAAAACAATCACCACCAGTATCAAGTAACTTCCCCCAGGTTCCTTTTCCTCCAGCTCCATCTATTGACACAACCATATTAACGAAGCATACTATTAAGGGAAAAACAATTTAACTAGCAAAAAAAATAAAAACCGTGCAGCTAATCAAAATAGTGTTGCACTGCAACGAATTTCATTGACTTAAAGCATATTATAAATCTTATAAGCTACACATTTGCACACAAAATTCGGAGGCGGGAGAACCTAAACTCATGTATCAAGTACTTCCTGCTTAGAATCATGGTATTTCATAAAAGCAATCACAAAAAATGACAAGATGTAAACATAAAAATATTCCTAATAATTGATATAAGAAATCTCACCCTTCTTAACCTTGATAAGTTTTCCGGAATGAGATCGTCTCACATGCCTGACTGCAACTCCGCCAAGAGCAGCAGACTGTCCACCACCAGGAGCCTTGACATGATGATGCTCTGCAAGCAAAGAAGAATTCTTCCCTGGAGACTTCGGACCAGCAAACCTCGGTGACAATGTCTGAGACAATGATGACATCAAATCTGCATTCTGGGTAGCAACTTTCAGCATTTCCCTCTGCTCATCTGTCAGAAACCCCTCTCGGCTAGCCATTTTATACTATTTTCAGAAAACAATATCCACCAAAGATAAGCATTCCGAAGAAAAAATACAACAAAAAATTCTCAAAATTGGATAAATGGAAACAATCGCAGATAAATGCATACACTCACAAAATTCCAACGTTAATCAGTCCAGCAAAAATCCTCCGTTCTTGGCTCGGATCTTGAGCCAAGACACGAAATTAAAAATAAAACGAGAAACAAATGAGAGTCCGATCTTAAAAAGCGACAAAACACCAAGACCTCTAGCCTGAGAGCGGTTTTCGATACTGCGCTGCCGCCGGCCCGGAAGTCGGCGTATAGAGGAAACTGTTGTTCAGGAGGGATAGCAGTAACGGATGAGAACGAGCATATAAATACAGAGGCTGCGGTTAGATGTGCACGTCCTCACCCAAATAAGGGTTTCCACGTGTCGAGAGACAACACTATTTGTGTCTTGTTAGAATTTAGGGCTTATTCATCATTATATCAAAAATATAATTATTTTGTCAATTTGATTATTTTGTTCTTAATTTTGTGGGCCATTGACCCAAAGTTGTGTTAATAAATATAATAGGTTAATGACTCAATCATCATTTGCAATGTATATTTTTTTAAAAAAAAGATAATGCACCTTATCCAATTTCTATATATTATCCATCTTTATCTCTAGCAAAATGATTGAATTTTTTGATAAATTAGATAACTATTCTTTCCAAAATTGAATCATAATGCATCAATTTTAGCATTACTTCTAGTATGTCGGTCATTTAGTGCAAATTGGCATGTAAAATGACAAAATCTTCAAACGAACATATAACCCTAACTCGATAGTAGGTTCGTAAACGATAATTAGGTATCTCTTTATTCATAATTGTTGTGAAAAACTTACATGGAAATTTATGATGCTTAGCAAATGATGTTTGTTGACACCCTTAAATCAGGTACTAATGATGCGTTCTTGTTGAGAATCATCAAATCTGGTACCAACGAGGAGTCCTAAACCATTATGAAGGTGATCAGACCCAAACGAAGATTCGACAGCTGAAATTATCAAATATAGGATCGTGCCCAGTAAACAGCTTAGGGCCAGACAGTTTGGATCGATCCCGACAAACAGTTTAGGGCCAGACAGATTGGATTGGTCCCGACAAACAGCTTATGGGCAGACAGACTGGATCGATCGTGGCAAAGAGTTTAGGGTCAAGTAGACAGCTTCGGTTTCAGAAGACAAGATCGGTCCGGCAGACTGCTTAGGTCTCGGCAGACTGCTTAGGTCCCGGCAGACTGCTTATGTCCCGACAGGCTGGATATGGACTCATCATCATGCATTCCAACATACGGAAACAACCTTGTCAGAGGTGGTTTCAGGACGTGAGTTACACGCGTTTTCCCTCTATAAATACAGAGCTAAAAGATAAGCTCAGAAGAGGTCAATTTCGGTGAACCTTAATCTGCTATAAATTCATTTCGATGTTCTTATTCCTCTTGTACATTTTCCCTTCATTTATTAATGAATTTTCCGTGGAGATTCTTCTCTCGGCAACATGGTTTTTTTCCCTTTCTTAAGGGGTTTTTTCACGATAAAATCGCATATGTTCTTTCCATTTTCTATATTTCAAGTTGTCTCCACAAACAATAAATAAAACTGATTTTCAGAATTCGGTGACTGTGGGTACCCTTAAAAATGAACCACAACAATGTTGAAAGAGTCTTATTAAGTCATTCGCTAGAGTTTATGTTCTTAGACAAAATCGAAGTAGGTTTATTAAGCCAAAAAATAGTATGGGTGAAATACTTTAATATAAATGTTACGATTGAAGATAATATGATCAAAAAGAGATGTTAAAATATAGAATTTTAAGTGGAAACCCCGTTATGTCATTGTTTTTAAAACGATTGGATCGGTTAACCAAAAATATTTTATATTAGTCGAGCATGATGATAGTATCGGTTTCGATCCGTTTTCAAAAAATATATATTTAAAGCATCAATATAATAATAATTCATTAACTATATTTAATACCCTAAATTGTTTTTGTTAATTTAGGTCAAAAAAATTTCCAATTTATAGCAAATTGACCAAGTTTGAGGCCCAAATTCTAGTCCAATTCTATTCGACCAAATCAGTTTGACCTATTTTTATCATTTTGATCGATTTTATGATGGTATATCCTAGTTCTGAGATGAAACGATTTTTTTGAGTGGATCGGATCGGTAATGCCACCGTTTCAACTGGTCCGACAAATCATTGTGTAAGATCTCTTTGTATGGTGGGTAAAGGGAGGACGACGGGTCTTAGATGCTTGGCACTATCGACTGTGGTGCGTTTCCCGATCGACTGATCTGAACCCATTCCAAAAACTATGAAATATGCGAAAATTAATTAGACATTAAACCCATTAATAGAGCAACTAAATGAGTGAAACTTGAAAGTTAGTACAACAACTAAACATGTCATGCCCATATTGGACAAACGTGCTATAAGATATTATATTTTAATTATTTATTATTTATAACTAAGTTCTATTACAATATTATTTTTACAAGTTCTTCATGTCTTTGGATCGGTCAACTCATAGGATATAACATATGTTTGATTGCTTATATTATATAATACAATATGATATAGAAGATGATAAATGACGACAACTAAACTCACAATAAAATAGAAAAATATGATCAACCCGAATATATTTTGGTGTTAATATCGATCCATATGAGAATGGATTAAAGTTTAATGCTTACTTCGATATATTGATCAAATCTCGTGTGGAAGAGTTTGTAATCAATTTCCATGTTTTCATACCGGTTGGCGGTAATTTATTCAATTATATTTTAGTTCATTATTATATTCAATTATAAAATATGTTATATTTTATAATTACTAAATTTATATAAAAAATATAATATAATAAGTAGACTGTAAATATAAATTTGATTAATATAGTAAAAATTCAAACTCTAACAAATACTATTGATTATTCCAACACTTTTTCATCAACACAATTAATCTTTCTGTATTATTGTTTTTCTATATTTTTTAATATGCATTTTTTGCACGATATTATATTTTTCGACATATATTTTTAGGTTAAATTTTGTTACATCATTGACACCACCACCATGATATATAATAAGTTGAGACATGTATATATTTGTGAATTGAATTATAAGTTATGTTTCTATTTATCTTAAATTATTAAATCAAAAAATAGATAGACATAAAAAATGTATTTATATTATATATTGCAAATATAGGGTTTGTTTCGTTCAACTTTTTTAAAATTGCGGTGTGGTGAGGTGAGGTGTGGTGAGATGTGATGAGGTGTGGTGATGTGTAGTGAGGTGTGGTGAGATATGATGACGTGAATTTTTAAGTATGTTTGGTAAAATTACGATATTATGATCATTATTTATGTAAAAATACTAATATACCCTTATATATATAATAATAAATATAATAATATTATAATTAATAAAAGTAAGGGTAAATGAGTCTTTCCCAAAATCACGATGAAGCCACAGCTGGTTTTAACAGCTGTGATGATATCGTGGTTTTTAACGATTATCACATCACAATTAACCTTATGTTTTGTGCACATTAAAAAAATCACGATTTCAACATCTCACCGCTGTTTTAATCGGGGTACCAAACAAACTCATTATATTTATTTGGCATGTAAATATTTCTTTTATATATGAATATATTAAGATAAAAATAGTTATTTTATCAAAATTAGGGTGTTATCACTGTAGCCACCAAACATTTTTCTAAATTTGATCATAATTAACACAATAGTCTCGAATTCACAAGGTACAATCACCATATCCTATTATAGTTTTGAAAAGATTTACTCTTTACCGTTTTGGTCTTTACTAATACGGAACAAGACCACAAAAGGGGCTGGCTTACAATTTAAAATAAAAAAAATTAGTTTTGTTTCTTCAAATTTCACATAAATTCAATTTACGTATTTTATTTAAAAAAATAAAATAAATCAAATTTGTCAAATTATCAATTTTAATTCAAAAAGATTAAAATACCCTAGGTGAAACACAAATTTTTTCTAATTTAAAATATTTGGTCTATTTTTCCATAAGCACCCATATCGGATCGAGTTATACTCTCCAATGCTTGACACATGATACAAAGGAGATTGTTTTGATTTCTTACTTAATTCAATTTGTTATATTTCAGAGAAATGATTTATGTATCACAATTTTGTAATATTGGGAGGTAGTGGAATCAATTGATCGATACTCATTTTTTATAAATAATTTTTTTATAGATAAAATATTTGTAATTAGATTTGAATTTATGCAATTCTCAATAAATTTAATATTTATTTATATATTTTGTTATTTTATTTAAAAATGTGATTCTAACAATGGAATCAAGTGTAAGATAACTAGAATTTAGGATTTAACCGAATTAGGAGCATGGCTAATGTAAGGATGATGCGTTGGTGTATGGTAAAAAAGGGTGATGTTGAAAAGCATTACCTGTATTGGCCTGGCCTACTCCGATTTGTTTTCTCTTTCCTTGTTCCTTTTTCTCTAAATGATTTATTGCCCTGTTATGATAACTCTGACAGCACCCTTGTGGTTGTATTGTCACCTAAAATCAAAATGAAGAAGATAAGAAAAACATATTTTTATGGTGACAGATTATTACATCTTTTTCCAACACCTGCTGCATCATTACCTCAAATGCCTTATCTAATCTTACACATAAACACCCTTTCTTACATGGAAGTATTTACTGGTCGGAAGAGAGGTTGTCGGTTAGCTTTTCACATGCATTAACTTCTGTGCTGAGTGCTGACCCCTCTCAGATGGGTGGGCACTGGCAGCCTGTCTCTCTTCTTTTAATCCCCAGCCATTTCATTCTTTATTTGCTTTTCCAAATTATGAGACTGAGCTTCTTTCTATCAGAATCATGTCTACTGTTAACGACAAATCTCTCATCCAGCGAAACGAGAGAAGCCAGGAACTAGTTGGGTGAAATGGGATTCATATCTACTCAGTTTCTGCTTCGTATTCTGATTCTCAGTTATGGGTTTCTCCCCCATGCCTCTGCTGTGTTTGTTAAAATGCTCAAGACGCCACATGCATTCTCCAATTCAAACTCAGCTTCCTTTTCATTTACTGTCAATGACACTACCGGAATTTGCAATCCTTGCCCGTTCAATTGCAAGGTTTTTCTCTCTACTTTGGGTTTCTAATCTGTCTCCATGTTTATGGGTACTTACACATCTTAAGAATGCAGCTAGACAATGGAAAATCTTCGGCTTGTGAAGGAGGGAAGATTAGCTACAGAGGACTTGAGGATGGGATTCACAGTTTCGAAGCTTGCAGTCATCAATCTAATGGAGTTTTCTGCACAAACTATAACTGGACTGTTGGTATTAACAATTCCTTTGCTATATTGGATCAGTTCCTGAAATGGAAACAACCACTTAGTTTCTACTGTTTTTCAGATACAGTCAATCCCACTGCCAAAATTTCGACTGCAACTTCTTTTACAAATGCTACACAAGTTACAGTGAATATAACATTCAGTGAGCCATGTAGTTTTTCATGTTCTTCTGTAAACACTTGCAATGTAAGTATCTGTTAAAATGCTTATTTGTTCAGAAAGAATCACCTTCATTTTCGATGCTTGCACAGCTTCTTGTATATGGCGCTGGTGAGATTGTTCCTTCTACACTCAATGTTCTTGAGCCCAATATGAAGTACTCAATTGTTGTTGCTATTTCTGATCAAGTACAATATGGACGTTTGATTTTAGTGATGGATAAAGACTTCTGTGAAGATGCTGCAGGAAATAAATTTACCCGGACGGTGAATTCGAGCTTTTTCCTACGTTATGGTATGCCCAAGATTCTCATATTATGCTGCTGCTTGGCTCAAAGTCTATTTTTTGATCTGCAGATAGAAGAAATGTAGTTGTTAATCTAAGGATTCATGTACCCGAAAAGCAGATTCAGATAAATACTGAAGAAAGAACAGTTCTTACAACTGACAAGACCAAGAACTTGAAAGTCTATCTTTACTTCACTGAACCAGTCATGAACTCGTCTGATGAAATCATGAATGCCCTCAATGTAAATGAAGGATCATTGGTACCAATTACCGGGAGCAGCTTTGGATTGCGAAGATTCGGCTACCAGGTTCATTCTCATTATTGAAAAATACTGAATTTTTGTGCAAGCTTTACCTTGGATTCATTGACCGTGAAGCTTGCGAATGTATCCGAGTTGGCCATTATCACAGTGAGCTTGAACTCAGATTTCGTGATTAGCAGACAAGGAACCCCTGTTTCTCAAGTATCTCCTGTCACTTTTCTTTACGGTACATATTATATGAAAATGAACATATAGAGAGCCAATAGCCAACTCGTTTCTTTCTTTCCAAATGCAAGATTCTCAAAGGCTTACAGTGAAGCTGAGCACTACATGTCATATGAGGACTAGAGAGAAAAGCATTGTTATAATAATAAGGTTTCTGAAACCTGTATTTGGCTTCAACTCATCCAGTATATCAATTTCTGGGGGAGATTTGCAGAGGTACGCATTCGAATAAACTTAAAAATCTTCGATCCTCGACTTCTCTAATTTGACAGTAAAATGTGATGTTCATTCAGATTCTCTGAGACAAGTAGGAGAGTCTTTGCTGTACGCATTAAGGCAAATAGTGATCACATATCTGTATTTGTTCCGGAAAATGTGACGATGGACGTAGCAGGAAATAGAAACAAAGCATCCAACATTCTGCAACTGAAGCATTGTGAGTACCCGTAGTTCAGCTTTTTCACTGATTTTTCTTTGTCACCATTTATATGATACGTGATTTTGATGCACCTCCTTTTTTCCAGATTCCATTCCACTAGAATCTTCAGTGATTTCTTGGATCACAACTGCAGCTTTTTGTTTCACGGCTTTTATCTCAGGGCTCCTTGCTGTTTCATCCTCAAGCTTGCTCTCTGCTGGAGCATTCACAAAGACAAGTTTCAGCTTATGCTCCGATCCATCAAGAAACCTATTCGTAATCTCCTCTTCTTTTGCCTAATATTAATACCTGATCATGAATTCATCACAAACCTTCTATAAAAGATGGTTTATCTCTGTCTACTTTGCTGATCATCAGCCTTTTCTAGAGAATTGCTTCACATCTTCAAGTATTCGCACTTTCGAGATGGCTTGGAGTTGCCTTGCCGATAGAGTATTACGAGCTCATCAGAGGTTTACAATGGACTATACCCTACTTCAGTCTCCCATGGGAAAGTGGCAAAACAGAATCAGTTATTATGGACTCGATTTCTTCAAAGTTTCATCGGTCTCATGTCCCCAATATTCGACTAGTTGAAAGCACGGAACCAGTTGGAAAGGTCTTTGGGCTGCCTTTGACTCCTATGGAATATAGATCATACTTTGAGGTCAGATAGAGTTTCCTCCCCTTCATCTTCACAATCAACTTCTTTTTACTGAAGTCGTCTTTCTTGAAGCAGAGCCAGACCATCCTCCCAGAAGCCGAGTACTTATTTGATCCGTATAACTCACACGGGTAAGTTTTTTTTAGCATTCCGAACATCTTCATGCATAACGAAAATTCACTGTGTGGATATGTATGATGATGTTGCTTCATCCAGGTGGATAGACTTCAGCAGAATCATGTTCTGGTTCGCAATCATAGGAGGAACTCTGATGATTCTACACACGATACTGATCTTCGTTATTAGACTCAAAATGGATAAAAAAGAAGAAGGAAGAAGCTACGGATCACTTCTTTTTCCCAGATTCGAAATCTTTCTACTAATTCTTGCACTTCCTTCTTCATGTGCAGCATCAGCAACACTGATTAAAGGTACTTTCTATCATAAATCTCAAGTTTGAAACCTTGATGCTTTTAGAAAGAACACTTTATTTCATTTTGAAGGCGGAAGCACCTCCGGGATGATTGTTGGAGTTTTGATATTGAGCTTGGTGGCCTGTCTAATGATAGCTTTGCTGTTATTTCTCTCTTTTGGGATTTCACTTGGGAAGCTTTTTCAGTACAAGGAGGTTCACCAAGTTGGATTGATATTCCATTGGTATCAAGAACTCATTCGGGTTACACTCGGACCGGGAAAACGAGGCCAATGGACATGGAAAAAGCAGCCAATCTCATCATATCTCACAATTTTAGGACCTTTATTTGAGGATCTAAGAGGTCCTCCCAAATACATGCTATCTCAGGTTGGTGAAAGTAACTCCTCATACAAACAGCAGAACAGAATCATGGACTCAGACGATGAAACTGAAGACGCTGAAGCACCCTGTATTCAGAAGCTCTTCGGAATTCTTCGAATTTACTACACACTTATCGAGTGTATTAGACGTCTCGTTCTCGGCATCATGGCAGGTGCCTACTCAGAAACATGGCTTTCAAGAGTTCCAACTATTGCCTTACTTTCAATCACATCATTCCAGCTCTTCTTCATGATTCTCAAGAAGCCTTTCATCAAGAAACAGACTCAGTTAGTTGAAATCATCTCAGTTTCCTCAGAAGCAGCCATGTTCACTATATGCCTCCTACTCGTGGATCATGAATTTACGCCTCAAAACGAGAGAAAACTTGGGATATTATTGTTGTCTATCTTCTGTTTTGCATTCATTGCTCAGATGCTCAATCAATGGCAAGCATTATACAAACAGGTGACACAGCTAGATCCGGTATTTGGTTCCTTCCCTCGTGGCCTTGCAACAGCCTCTAATGGATGGTTCTTGCTTCTCTTCCCTCATAGTATGATCCTGAATGTAAAAGCAAAATTCCCTTTAGATAAAGAAACAGCAGATAAAAGCAAGAGCAGTTCAGTAGAGAAACAGCCATGGTTAAGGCAAATAAGAGAGCTTGCAAGATCCAGTTTCAATAAAGAAGGAGACAGTTTAAATTCAGATGATCCTTCAAGCTCCACAGGTAAAGCAAGATGGAGTGGATTCTGGAAGAAGAGAAGCGGCAGTTCTGCAGTATCTACACCTGGTGATTATAAGCCGAAACCAAAGAGATTATCTAAAGAGTTAGAAGAGATTTTTGCTTCAAAATGAAGCTTTGTTTGCTAATAGGAACTCTTCTTTCTTGTCCCTGTGTTAAAACATTGATCAAATCCCAATTATATATTTTTAAGTTCTTCTCAAGTGATAAAATAAAAACTAAAGAGGTGAAGAAGCGAACCCGAAAGTTATTCCAATTATAACAGCAGACCGCAGACAAGCACAGAAAGGCAACAAATAAGACAAAGGAATCTCGGCTCTGCTTCTCACAAGACAACCAAAAAAACACTTGTATTCTGACGGAACTTCAGCAGATAACTGCAATCTCACATGGCCCCAGTTTCACATGTGCCTTGTACCTGCACAACAGTTTCAATTACTACACAACTTAGGATAAATGAAATCTCTGCAGCTTAAGTTTGATCAGACTCATGAAATCAATTTCTGAGTGAATTTGCAGCTTCAAGCGATGTATTCTGAATCATTAGCAACAATAGACAAAATCAGGCATGTCCAACACATTGCAAACTGCAATTTACACAACTCAAAATCACAATATGGTTAATAAATGTTGCTAATCAACTTCGACTACTGCCTACAAACGCAATGGATTCTAAATCCATCAGAAAATGGAAAACTGTTTCTGAGCAGCAATTGCAAATTTCTAAAATTGAGTACCATCTTCAGAACAATGGATTCTGAGCTGGGAAAGTAGTTTAACCGTTTTAATCTTCAGCAACTGCATTTACATTCGTAGGTCTACGAACAACCGGAGACCTGACCGGCTCTCCCACAGCATCAATCATTAAACAGGAATTAGCTAAGCCACTCCAAGAATGAAGAGGAACTGATTTTCTTAACTCAACCAAACATTGTACAACCTCATTCATGGATGGCCTCTTCTCTCTACAGGATCTCACACATTTTGCAGCCACCAAAGCCAACATTTTCCTCACAGTAGCATCCACAGGAGGGGGAATTCTGGGATCATACAAAGAGAACAATTTTCCTCTTTTGATTAAAGGAACTGCCCAATCGACAACACAAGGGGGAGATTTTCCCATATCAATAGCTTTCCTCCCGCTAATAATCTCCAACAGAAGTATTCCAAAACTGAATACATCATTTTTTGTACTCAAATTGTCAGGAGTAACATAGCAAGGATCCAAATACCCCAATGTCCCAGCAGGAGGGGTAGATCTGTGATCATCATCGCCACATCTCAAAGCAAGCCCAAAATCACCCAATCTAGCATTAAATTTTTCGTCAATCAAAATGTTTGCAGATTTAACATCTCGATGAATAACAGGCGGGTTCAAAGAATGTAGAGTATCAATAGCCATAGCCGTTTGCAAGGCCAACCTGATCCTCCTACCCCAAGAAAGAGGCCTCGAATTAGAAGAATGCAAAGCATCGTAAAGCGTCCCATTACACATAAACTCAAACACCAGTAGACTATTATCATGTGCACCCTTTTTAGTAAAACCCAGAAGATTGACCAATCTCGGGCTTCGCACCTGTGATAAAATAGCGATTTCATTTGGATTTTGCGAAAGTATCGATGTTGACGGTCTTTTGATGGCCACAAGGCGGCCACCGCGGAGAACACCTTTGTAGACAAGACCATGGCTACCTCTGCCCAAGAGCTTGTTTTCAGAGAAATTGTCTGTCGCCATAGCAAGGTCATTGTAACTGAAATCTTGAATTTTGATGAGATCTTCGTTAAGATGCTTTTGATGCACAAGATTCCTGGAAACACGCGATGTTGTTGGAGAAGCGTCCTGGGGATCAACCGCTGAGATCGATTGCGCCGCTTTGCAGGAAAGGTAACCCATTGAGATTCCTTCCTTACGCGTACACCAAAATAAACGTCTCCATTTATAGAACTTCAAGAAATATATGTAATCTAAATTAAAAGATAATCAATATTTTGTTAATATTAATTATTTTTAATATTAATAATGGGTTATATCTAAATTTAATTATCAAAGTTTCATATTTTTATTTAAAATAGCATTAGTGATAATAAAATATGAAGATATCAAATAATCAAACACAATCTTCATTATTTGTAATATTTAACAAAATAAATTTACAAAATTTAATATATATGAAATAATTTATCGCAACATTTCTAAATCAAATTTTGATCGGTTATAGTTTTGTTTGTCAAATGTAGAAATTTGGAGTTTAAAATTTGTATAGTTTGTGGAATAAAATATTATTATAAAGTACGAATTTTTGGGGAAGGGTTTATATAAATCGATTTGATGATTTAAAAAAGAAGAATTAGGGGATAGTGTTTGTGCTTTACCATTTTGATATAAATTGGGTCAACTGATATTGATGTACGAATGAGTTTGGTGCAGTTGTTAATGGTTATCTACTTGCAAAAGCTAAGAAAAAGGCGTTAAGGGATTGAAGAAGACCCTTTTTGTTTTACCTTTTTTAACCATTATGTTATTGTTCGAAGTATTGTGTGAAGGGGGTTTTTCTTTGATTTCTATACTAAAGAATTTGGAGGGATTAATCAACAGTGGGTGTTTTTAGTTACTGGGAATTGGTGACTTTTCTTTTGGATTCAAAGAAGATCATGATGGTTACAAGAAACGGCAAGTGTGGAGAAAATACATGATGGTGGATGGGTGGGACTCCATTCATTCTTCTGCGCCATCTGGCAATTCTGCGTAGCCCTCTTCTTTTATGGGCGGTGAATGATAATAGAAGGCTTAGTCTGTAAACAAGAATGAAAAGCTAAAACCTTTTCGAATTCGGTCATAGAAGCTCCTAGATTCTGGTTGCAACACCCTGGCCCTTTGTGTTGCATTGAAATTTAACTTAAAAAGTCAATTTTGTTATAGGGTTTAAGAGGACCTCCAGGAGAGACTTAATTTGACAGTGTTGGAAAAGTACTGGGAGGGTGTTGTTCGCTTTGTTGAAGCGACGAGTGATGGCGGATTATGTGGTCTGGGTCTTTTAAAACCAGTTTCTGATAGAAATTCGGTATTATGTTCTTGGTACACAATATTATAGAGTTAAAGGGATAGTGAAAATGGTGGGTGGAAGTTTGTTCCATTTCAGAAAGAATTCATGGCCTCCTGAAGAGTACATAAATCGGACGACTCTGCAATTGGTAAAATTTCTTAGTGCCATTTTTTAGTTCCTTTGTTAAGTGTTTCTTAATACCGTGATGTTTGTTCCCTATACTATTAAATGATGGCTTTGTGTTGCACATTAGATTTTGTGTTGTATTCAGACGAATTTCACTTTGAAAATGTTCTGTTTGAATTGGATTTAGACGAATTTCTGTGTTAACAGTTAAGCATAGAAAATGCTGCTCCTCCTGAAAGTGCATGGAGAAGGAAATTAAATAGCCATGCTAGCATTCTTAAAGAGTTCAAAGTTACATTCGTTGAGGCGATTAAAATGGTAATCAACCTACTTAAGATGCTTGCTTGTAGTATCTATCATTTTTCAATGATTGTATTTTCTTATTGAAGGTTCGACTTGGCTTCCGTCTATGGAATTATGTAAGAGAAGAGGCAGCTTACGGAAGAGTACGCACTTTCAGCCATCTCAAATCAAATCTCTTTGTGCACAACACTTAGTGAATTGGCAATTGATAATAACTACATCAATTCAATCGTTTGGTGCAATAACTTTGCGAGACTTTGTTTTTTTGCAGAAGGCTCCAATTGATCCATTTACTCGGGAAGGTTGCAAGCCTTCAGCTTCCCAAGGAGTTCCACTTGGAGGGATGGGGTAAGAACTAGTCACCTTCCATATTCATGTTCAGAAGCATTGATAACTTCAAGGGATATTACAGAAGTGGCAGCATATCAAGAGGCTTCAGAGGGGAATTCAGACATTTTCAAATACTGCCTGGCATATGCGAGTCTTCTCCTGTGATGGCTAATCAGTTCTCTGTAAAGGCCCTCTCTTTAATAATGGATTTGTATTATGTTTTTTATCATCAAACTATAGAAGATCAAATTTCATGCACAATTTGTGAATGGGTGATTTAAAGTATTGTAATAGCTAGTAATTAAAAATAATAGTGGCAGGCGCTTTACATTTTCTACGAGCGCTTTAGTAGCTTTTTCCCACTCATTTGTTTCACATTTTGCATTGGCTAATTAGTTTTTACTTTGCAGATTTTTGTATCTCGAGATGGAGGGAACAAAAAATATGCTTCTGTTCTCTCTGCTGGACAGCATGCGTCTTTAGGGTATGGTCAAATCATTAGATGATCAAAATAAGCTTCTGTTGCATCAAATTGATGCATTCTCACTCTTATTGGATCTCTTTTACATTCATGCTTATAAATAGTTGGTAATTGCCTTAAAGGAGGAACTTATGATCTAGAAGATCATTCATATAATTGTAGCTCTTGTTTCTAGGAGATCTAGTGATCAAGGTATATCATCTTGGGGATGGAATTTAACCGGTCAGCATTCGACATATCATGCTCTTTTTCCAAGAGCTTGGACTATTTATGACGGTAAACTCGCGTTGCAAATTCTCCTTCTAATAGACTTCTCTAAGGATAAGTACACTCACATGGTAGTTTGCTCGTGTAGGTGAACCAGACCCAGAGTTGAAAATATCTTGCCGGCAAATATCTCCGTTTATGCCCCATAATTATCGGGATAGCAGTCTCCCTACAGCTGTGTTTGTTTACTCAGTATGTATGTTTTGTTTAATTTTCCGAGAGATGCTTATCATATAAGTGAGTAAGTGACAGTAGCCATTTATTTTTTGTAGTTGGTAAATACCGGAAAAGAAAGAGCAAAAGTCAGCCTTCTTTTTACATGGGCGGTAAGTTCGTTATTTATTTTTTCTCATTTCATATGATTTTTTCTAGAATTATTCTCATAATAATTTAGAGTTAGCTGCATTTACTATTCAATATGTTCTCTGATCTTGTTGCAGAATTCTATTGGGGGTAACTCACATTTGTCTGGCGAGCACGTGAACGAGCCATTCATGTAGTGTATCTTACAGTTCCCACTTTCATCACAACAGTTAAATTACACTTGCATCTTTCAGTTTTTGTTTATATTCTCTTAATTTTTCGTAGGGGTGAAGACGGAGTTTCTGGTGTGCTTCTGCATCACAAGCAAGTTATCATACTTTATACTTCATTATTCTGAGAATAATTTTTGGTTATTCTTAGTAGTTTTAATAAAACAAAAATTCTCTTAAAAAAATTGATTAGCAATTTGGTTCTTATGGTTCCGAAAAGTTGTTATGATGGATATATTGGTTGCAGGACAGCTAAAGACAATCCTCCGGTGACTTATGCTATTGCTGCTTGTGAGACACAGAATGTGAGTGTATCGGTTTTGCCGTGTTTTGGTCTGGATGAAAGGAGTTGCGTAACCGCAAAAGATATGTGGGGTAAAGTTTCCCAGGTCAGCTGATTATGTATTTTTTCTCTTGATTATGTTATATGTATATATCTATATGGAATAAGCTAATCGAGTTGCCATTTTCAACTTAGGATGGTCGTTTTGACCAAGAGAACTTCACATCAGGTGCGAGCATGCCATCATCTCCCGGAGAAACACATTGTGCTGCAGTTTGTGCTTCTACTTGGGTTGAACCTCATGGAAAGGGCACAGTTGCTTTTGCTGTTTCTTGGTCTTCCCCTAAAGTCAAATTTTGCAAGGGCAAATCGTACTGTCGGTAATTTGTTTGGTTTTCTAATAGATTTCACGTTGTTTGGAAATGCTCTTGCTTAGGTTTGTTATATAATACAGGAGGTACTCTAAATACTATGGCACTGATAAAGCAGCCGCTAAAAATTTGGTGCATGATGCTCTTACAAGTAAGTAGATTTTTTGTTGATTGAAGTTATCTTGTAGTTTTTTGTTTAAAGTGTGCTTTCTAAATTTAATATTCCAACGAGCCGAAACCCGTTAAAATCCTCAGCATGTTCATAGCACAATAAGCCCAACAAATACTTGCGATTAAGCATCTCTTTCCCTATCGAATTTTTTATAAGCTTTGGGAAAGGAAAACAAAGCCTAATTAAATAATCCGTGTAAAACACTCGTGTTCTACTCATATTATTTTCTTCATCTTGTGGTCCATCAGAATATATGCTGTGGGAGGAAGAGATTGAAAATTGGCAGGAGCCTATTCTTAGAGATGATAGATTGCCCGAGTGGTAAGCAGTCGATTTAACGGCTTTTTCTGATCACAACCGTCTCTGCAACTGCATTTTAACATTTCGGCATCGGCTTTTTCTTGAAATAGGCTCTTAGTCTTTCTTTTCGTCTTTATTTCAGTACCGAATTATCCTTGTAACTCGTCTTTTCAGGTACAAATTTACACTATTCAATGAGCTGTATTTTCTGGTTGCAGGGGGAACCGTCTGGATCGGTATACTAGTCTATCCTTATTTGCCTGTTTCTCCTTGATTTCTAATATTTAAGGATTCCCCTTTTTATGTAGACTCAAGTGTACAAGCCGAAGAGTCGAATGGTATTAAGCCGTTAAACATTGACAAAAAAAAGAACAAAACTGCTCCTCCGATTGCTCCGGTTGTTGAAAATGGTACTCTGAACAATGCTAATACCTACTCAGAGGCTGAACTGATAAGAAATGAACCTGCTGCATTTATTGAATCCGATGCTCTTGAGAAGGATTCTACGGAGAATTATTTACCGACTGTCTCAAGTAACTTTACTCCTGTCGTAGATGAGAGTGGTGATGATGTGGGAAGATTTCTTTATCTAGAAGGCGTTGAATATATAATGTGGTGTACATATGATGTGCATTTCTACGCATCATTCGCTCTTCTCGAATTATTTCCTAAAATTGAGATCAGCATCCAGCGAGAATTCGCAAGTGCTGTTTTATTCGAAGATAAACGAAAAGTGAAGTTTTTAGCTGAAGGGAACTCGGGTATTCGCAAGGCAAAAGGAGCCGTTCCACATGACCTCGGGACGCATGATCCATGGCATGAAATGAATGCATACAACATACATGATACTAGCAGATGGAAGGATCTGAATCCCAAGTTTGTCCTTCAAGTTTATAGAGATTTTTCCGCAACCCGAGATTTTTCATTCGGATCAGATGTTTGGCCTGCGGTACGTGCTGCAATTCAGTACATGGATCAGTTTGACAGAGATAACGATGGCCTTATCGAAAACGATGGATTCCCAGACCAAACTTATGATGCCTGGACAGTACATGGAATAAGTTCTTATTGTGGTTGCTTATGGCTTGCAGCACTTCAAGCTGCTATAGCAATGGGCTCACAGCTCGGTGATCACGTCTTTGCGGAAAAATGCAGAGTCAAATTCGTCAAGGCTAAAGCTGCATTCGAACAAAAAATGTGGAATGGCTCTTATTTCAACTATGACAGTGGTTCGAGCAACAACAGCAAATCTATACAAGCAGATCAACTTGCTGGTCAATGGTACATGGCAGCATCTGGTTTACCGAATCTTTTCGATGAGTATAAAATAAAAAGTGCCCTCCAGAAAATCTACGATTTCAACGTCATGAAAGTTCGTAATGGTCGAATGGGAGCTGTAAACGGAATCCACCCGAATGGTAAAGTCGATGAAACGTGCATGCAGTCTCGTGAAATATGGACCGGAGTAACTTACGCAGCAGCTGCTACAATGATCCATTATGGTATGTTTGATCAAGCTTTTACTACTGCTGAAGGTATTTTCACTGCAGGCTGGTCCGAAGAAGGATATGGGTACGTAATAATCGAAATTTTCATTTTTCGGCTGAGATATCGAAAATTTTACTGTTTTATGGGATGGAAAGTGTGTTTTTGATTGTGTAGATACTCGTTTCAAACACCGGAAGGTTGGACGATTGACGGGCATTTTCGTTCGTTGATATATATGAGGCCGCTTTCGATATGGGGAATGCAATGGGCATTGTCTTCACCGGTGAAGGCATTGCTGCAGCCTCCGAATATCAATATAATGGACAAAGAATGTACATCTTCACTTAGTGCAGAGAATGAAGCTATAGGCATCAAGAAGATTAAGAACAAAACACGGTGCTTCGGCAATCTGGTTCTCCAGTGTTCTTGTTGAGTTTCAAAATCGATCATTCTCGGAGACAAGTTGTCTTTCGAATGCGATGGTGAGACGAATATCGATCTGTGCTGCTGCGCATTAGATTAACCAGTAAGTAACTCTTTGATTTATTGTCACTGAAGAAACAGTTTCAAAACAATGTTTTTCATGAGCAGGGAATAAGAGATTTGAGTACCAATTTCTCAATTGTTCAATCTTTGGATCATTCAATATTCAATTGTTCCAAAATATGAGTTATAACAATTTCATTATAACAAAGTCTTAACACACAAAAGAAGATAATGCAACTTGCAGGACTAAACTATCAAGAGATCATTCTCAATCTGTCTAGCTTTCCTTTTAGCTGTTGATCTATCATCTACCACCACCGGAGTTCCGGCTCCGGCCACCGGAAGAATGCCTGGATTGTGTGTCCCCATTGTTTTCTTGATCATTAGAGCCTGCAGCTTTCTTCTGTTTCCTCTGGATCTCTTCAGCATGCCTGCGCCAGAACATTTCACGTTCTTTTCTCGGCATCTTTTCGTATCTTGGATCGTTTTTTAGCTGTTGTTTAGCTGTAGACCAAGAAGTAAGACAGGTTTTACCATCTACTGTTTCTTGTGCAGCTGCTTCAGTTATTGCTTCCGCCAATAAGGATTTGAAGTCAGTCACGCATCTCTGAAGTAATCATAAGAACCAGAGAAGTCACATTCAAAGACTAGTTAATTTCCATAGAGACATTTATGTATTTCTTAGTGAATAACAGAAGCTAAGCAAAATAGCTTGCTGCGAGCAAGCCACATTAATGTGTTTATCATACGAGCAAACTAACGGCTTTCACTGCCTTCACATCTAACAATGATTAGTGTTACTAACCTCGTACAATGTTGTAACATGCTCTCTGAAAAGCTTTTCCATGTCAGACTTATCAAGATGTGGATTGACACTGCGTCCTTGAGGATCTTTACCCAATTTGGGCTTCGATTCGGTCCACGATGACTGAATATAAAGTACATTGAACTATCAGAGACATAAAGAACAAAGAGAGCCAGAATAACAAGCTGCAAAGGATGGCTTGTTCTGTGTAACTTATTCTAAAATTTGGCTTATATTCATGAGTTTTGGATGCAGAATGGGCACTGGAGTAGAATTAAAATATGAATCTGAAGGTTTTTTATCATGGTGAATACAAGTCGCATACCAAATGAAAATGAGAAATTTAAATCAAATAAGCAGTGATGATTTAATGACCATGATCTAACTGGTTAGATGCTCAAGTTCTTAATCATTGCGATTTTACCATTTATTTAGAAACTGAAAATGCACATAGTATACTTCCTTAGCTGAAAGTTAAGGAATACCTGAGGATCTTTTATTGTTTCAACCAATAAAGCTTGATACGATTCAACAGCCTCCTTACGGCGAGCTTTTTGTCTCACCCTCTCAACTTCTTGCTCTTCTCTTTCCTTTCGTTTTAGTAAAGCTCTTTGTCTTTCTTTTAATTTTTCCTATAAACAGAGACAATGCATAGACACATAGTTTATATCAATACTTTTAATCACACTAACTTTTAAAAACATATCAAAATCTCAAAAGGTGAAATAGCTGAAAGAAGAAAGCATATAAAAATAAGGAAAATTTGGTAGTTGGAAGCTGAAGCATGTAGGTACTCCTTACCTCCTGATCTTCAGTAGCCTTTGTTTTTCGTGCGTTCTCTTCAACAGCATTCAGTTCATCTATGTACTCCTTAAACAACTTTTCCCTGTCTTCATGTCCAACAGACTTGTATCTTGGATCAGTTTTGAAGCTATCTTTTACCTAAACCCGTGCCATGAATAAAACCGTATTGAAAAATAATGAAGAAAATTTCACATCTAAATTCTCAACCTCAAGAGTGATACCAAAGCATTCTTACCGAACATAAAAAGTGAACAAGGAGACAATTTTGCACTCGCCAATTCAAATATATATTCACAAATGAACACGCACACATATGCTCTGTTTTCACGTTAAATATTCTATACGATAAAGTGGTTACCGAACTATTACAAAAATCACAATTGAATGACAATGAAAAAAACAATGAATTATAATTCCCAGTTTACTAAAACCTCAGACCTGAAGAAGTTCATCCTTTCCAATTATAATTCAGCCAAAAACTACAAGCCAGCGTGCATGTATGAGACTGTATTTTATATTAAAATAAAATTATTAATTTCACGGAAGATTTAGGTGACAGCAGGTTCATAATACCAGGTGGTCCTAATACCATGAACAGCCACAATTATAATAGCACTGAAGCAAAAATATTCACATTAAATATCAGATACAAACTGAAATAATTCATGCTCAAGGACATCCATACCTTTGACCAACGGGAAACAGTAGCCAAATCTCCCCTATCTCGAAGCATTGACTTGAAATCGGATATTGAAGCAGCAAGTGCTGCTTGAGTTCTTTCTTCAGCAGCCTTCTTCAGTGGAGCAACCCTGTATAAAATGTTATGTTTCTTTTTATTTAAAAAAATAAAGATACCGAACGGATACTAAAAAGTGTCTAATGGTAATGAAGGTCAATGTTGGGCAAGAATGAGAGCATACTACTAATACATCTGCAAGTCATACCTCTCATTTAGCAAGAGCTCCCTCTCTTTCCTGTCCAAGGCCATAAACCTAGGATCTTCACCCCATCTCTTTTTAAAGATTTGATAATCGGTATTTTGATCAATGTCCTGAATGTTCACAAGAATATTGAGGACCTTGAATTGCAAATGCCAATACACGTTTAAAATTGCAGAAGACGAGGAGAGTACTTCAATAGAAGACAATTGCATCAAACCTCCTTTACTTCTTCCAATAGCTGCTTAAAACTCTCCAAAGCAGCCTTCTGTGCAGCTCGTTTTTCCCTTCTCTCTTCTTCAGCACGTGTTCGCACATAGTGCTCAAAAAGTGTTCTGCGTGTGCCATGGTCCTTAACAGCCTGTGGCAGACAGATTCCTTATAGAAAATCTAAAGCATGCTTTCTTTGCAAAAAAGTAATCAGTCTTGATCTCTCCAATATCAGGAAACACAACTTATTTGTGCCCTTCATCACCATAATAAAGAAAAATAAAATGTAGAACAATAAGATGATTATTAATAACCTTGAACCGAGGGTCGAACACTATCTTAGGAAGTTCTTTGTCCCACTTTGAGAATGGCACCACACCTCTTTCCTTAAGCATCTCCTAAAAATTGAAAAAACACTGCCCAACATGATGAAAATAGTCTGAATAAGAGAAAGATATTATGAAAATATCAGAACTCAAGTGCCAGCAGCACTGATGCTAACATGTGCCTCCGTGAGCGTGCATGTGAAGAAAGATACATTAATCCAACTTTTAAAAGACATAATCGGAGGGAAGCCATATGCAAACAACTTGAAAGAAAATCATAAATACCTTAAATTTTAGTATACATTCTTCTTTAATTGAACTCCCATCTTCTTCTTCAGAATCAGATGACGAATTGGACAAATCAACATCCCCATCCACATCCTTGTTCTTATCTTTATTATTCTCATTTGGAAGGCCCTTCAAGGCTCCTTCAGCAGACTTCCGGCCATTCACTTCTGAAGCAACAAGAACTGACATAGATGCTCCTGGGGAAGTGGAATCAGAAATCCCTGAATCCTGCAACTTCCTTTTGATAAGATCCAATGCAGATGTCCCAGTGACAACTGGGGACCTGGCAGCCAGAGCATCACGGCCACCTGTGTTTGCAGCAGGGGTGCTTAAAGTAAGAACGTCAGAACCTTTTTCTGTTACAACATTAGTGGTCACCACAGAAACCGCTGAAGCTTTCAAAACCTGAGAATCCTGTGTCTTTCTCAGTTCTGCCACCTCAGAAGGTATCTGCCAGCTACTCAGCTATTAAGAGAACAGATAAAACTGTTTAATTCTGTAACCTCATACTTTTTGGGATAAAAAAATTTATTAAAATCCATGAAAAAAGTTGAAGGAACAATAAAAACATGCACAAAGGCTTTAAAAAAGTGCAGACCCCATTAACACATTAAAAGTAATCATTCACAAAATACTTCTTTGCAAATACCTATAAAATACATTAATATATCATTAATAGGATAGTGTACAGAAGAACATTAATTCAAAAAACACAACACACTACTTAAATCAAATTTATGCAGGAATGGGTTCAAGTGCATTAATCACTCGTCTACAGTACCTTGGTTACAGTATTGTAGTAATATTTACGGCCATCATTCATGTGGACAAGCATCCAATCAGTGTTGGTCAGTCGTTCCCTGGTTAAATAGAGTGGCAAACAAATTACGCGAAATTCAGATAGAACATGAGTTTAGGAAAGGACTGGGCATTCATTAAAAGATGTTCTAAAACATAAAAACGCTCCAATGAATGTCCCAGATACCTTAAAGGGCTGTTAATTTGCACTTTACCAATTTCACAGAAATAAAAAAGGTAAAATTAATCATTTCAAATCCACTTCCAACAAAACCAAACACAAGCTATTTCAAGATTTTAATTAATATTTGTTAATTTTTTAAGTTTCTTCTTTGATCCACTCTTCAGCAGAATGATACCCATGCATTGATTCAAATATGCCAAAATCTTTAATAAAATTAAAAATGGAATCAAACGATAACTAAATGAATCTGAGACCAAATTCGGTTATCATTATTTATTACCAAACCACGTGAAAACACAGCAAGCGAAGATGCAAACTACTTGCATTGCATGATAACTCACCAAGAAACAGGTTTGGACTGTGCTTCCGGTATATCTGACTGCACCCACAAGAACTATTAGATCAGAGTATCAAATATGCAATAATATTTGAGCAGAAATAATTTTTTTTAAACATGATGTGTAAAATAAAATTAAAACCGACATGTGAAAACATAAATACACAATAGTGCTGTCAATTCTGAACTTCATTGATGGGTAAAAACTCCCTTCCGATAACAGAAAAAATAAATACTTATTATTATACACATATTTCGGCTTATATACAAAACATAGATGGTGGGATACCTCTTGCTTAAAATCAGACGGTTTCTCATATGTAGACTGCCCTGTCACCGCATTATAATAATAGGCAATCCCAGTCTCAGTCCTGTGCACAGTCCATGCTCCCATTCTTTCCTTCTTAGGAGCCTCATCTTTGGTGTCGACATGCTTAGTGCTATCTATAGAACATCATAGGACGAATGGTAAACATTATGAAATGATTCAAATATATGCATGGGCTTACCAGCGGGAAGCCAATGTTCACGTGCAGAATTAATGAATGATTTATCGTGAACAACAGAGGAAGATGCAGCGGCCCCATTTACACATCCTACAGAAGAAACTCCAGGAGGCTGGATATCAGGCAATGAGCCAGAAATTGGTCGAGTATGAAGGTGCATGGGGCTTGTACCTGGAAATCCAGCAACATAAGATGAAAAGGGTGGCCTAGAAAAGTTACCAACAGGCTGCAACCACTGCCCAGGAGGCAGGACCTGTGAAGATGGAGAAGGATACATGCTGACAGCATTATGCACAATCGTGGGAACTGGACCAGACATAACAGAAGCCATGGGTGGATAGCCTCTCAAGGCTGCACTGGAGTCTATGCATGGAACCTGGACGGTGGGATTTGAAGAAGACACAGAAGAAGGTATTATTGAAGCACCAGCAGCAATAGGAGTATTTGTTGCCCAAGGAGGAACTTCAAAATTTGGGCCATGGGTGGTGAACATATTCACATTATCCGCACTCTTAGAAGATATAGGTTTCATTGACATACTTGACTGAGGATAACTAAGCTGAGAATTAAATGGCACATGAGAAGCAACAGGTGTAAATGCCCCCGCTCCTTGAGAAGCATCAGGTTGCGCATTCTACAGCACACAAAAAAAATCCTTCATTCAGAAGACATGGATAATAGCATTTGAATTTGGAATAATGCAATAAAATGAATTGAAAATTTATGAGAAAAAAGCTTTAAAGCCATCTATAACAAAGCCTCCTCAAAGTTAAACCTAAGTCAAGTTAAAAAATATACAGTGAAGCTTTATTTGCATGTACAAGTGCACAAGTACAATTAGAACTCAATAAGGCAAATACAGGTGAGAGTTAAGAAAACTTATACAGTTAGATGTTGGTCCATCGGATTTGATGTTGCATTTCTATTGAGAGAGTAACTTCCATCATGTGAAAGATTGCCTTCAGTTGCCTCACAAGTGGGTCTCGGCACAACCATTATCCGTAGAGAAAATCAAAGTTCAGAATATATAGGCGGAAAAATGAGTGTGGAAGACAAGCTCTCTATACTGCTGCAGACTGACCTGTACAAGTCGCCTAACACTGATTAATCGGAAGCAAACATTCAAATATCAAACAATAAGTGTTAACAATAGAAGATATCAATAATCATACCTACTCAAAGAAACCTATTGAGGGATTTAGAAGCAAGCCGCCGAACTAATTTCGTACTTTATAGGTCAATTATATGCAGAGAAAAGTGTTGAAGTCAACGTATATTTCTCACCTCCGCCACTAAACTCAGTCACTTCATTTCTTTACAATCCTGGAGCACAATTTTTCAAATGGGCACCCGCGATTTGTTATAGAATAAACAATATACACGCACCTACGACCACAGATATCCCAAAGCAAATTAAGCATCTATCTACGCACGAATAACCAAAACAGCCCAACACAGCAAATGAGGCATTCCGAACCCTAGCCGCCGATCACCGAAGGAAACATCTGTTTTGCGGTGGATACGCTCCAGAGAAGTGGCAACATGCCCTAAAACCACGGTGGCGAACACAGAAATACGAATTACAACTACTGAAACAAAATGAGGTTTTTGGAGGAACATAGAAACAAAATGTGTTGCCATATATTAAATTATTTTTAATGAATTAAAGTTGTTACTTATTTGTTAATTAAATTAAAATAAATATTTTATATTTTTTAACATTTTCATTATCACATATGCCTTTATAACATGAAAGTCATACATATGTTATATCATCCGATATATCGGTAAATATCGTTTGTGACCGGTACATCGGTATTCCGATATATCGTCGTTATACTAACGATATATCGTAAAAATAACTCAAATCGGTCTTGATCGGTACGAGCGATACCGACCGATATGACTTCCTTGTTTTATAATATATGTACGAGTATTGAGTAGTATTTGTCAATAACTATTAACCATACATTTTAAAATAATGTAAAATACTTTAGTCTGTTCTTTTAAAATTTGTAAATTACATACAAAACACTCAAAATTGATATAATTGTATAATTGTCTCTCAAAGTTCCTAAAATGTTTAGATTTGTACCTAACGTAAATATAATGTAAACTTCAAAAGAATATCATTCAATTGGTACGAGGGTCATCGGCAAATGATTGTTCGGGTGCTTTGGGACATCATCTTTATACTATTTCAAACATCAAGCGTCCTCTTATAATTTTATTGTATATGAATTAAGGGCAAATGTTAAGGTTAAAGTTCAAAGAAGTAGAACAAAAACAGCAACTACATTCATTTGATTGAACTGGAGGGGTTTTAGTACAAGGAAACACAAACTTCAAACATTAGTAAAACACAAAGAAAGTGGGATGAATTCATGGGATTTGCTTGTAGCATTTGTCTAGTTGGTAGTTTGAATCATTCACTCTGGTGTTCAAGTTTCAATCAGTTCCACAAATTAGTTGTAGCATTTCATCAGTCATCTTGAATGCATTTGCTGGCAACCAAGCTTTTGTTCTGTAGCAAACTGGGTAATTAACAGTTCTTGCTCTCAGAATTGATTTCAATCAGCACAGAACTGGGAAAAACCCAGTGAGTGGTTTATGTTTAAAAGAGACTTTTTTGGCTGTTTGGATTTTGATTCGTGTTGCAAAAAGAGAACTTTTATCAGGTATGATGTGAACAAGAGGAAAAATACTATATAGTAGGACGACAGATAATCTGAAATTATGATGTAGATTCACAGTGATGGCATGGCCGTCGAAGGGTATTACGGGAACCTCTGTGATTCTCCTTGCGTTTCTCTTCTTCTTCCTTCTGCTACCACGTTATCTTTCTACCGGCAACCCTTCAAAATCTTCAGTGTTTCAGGGCAGTGGGAGGTCGCTTCTAATCGTGCCAGTCCCAAAATGCTCATCTTCCAATTTCACCGCCACAGATGGCTTATTCAACTATTCTTCTATCCATTTTTGCCTATTCGACGGAAAATCATATCTTTCCGTCCCCGTTCTCGGTTTGATTCTCCTCTTGCAGTTTTATATCTTAGTTAAAACCGCACAAGACCGCTTCTCCGTGGTTGTGAACAAGCTCACGAACCATTTAAACCTTTCTCCTTCCATGGGCGCCGTCACACTTTTATCTCTTGGTAACGGTGCTCCTGATGTGTTTGCATCTGTTGCTGCTATCAGTGGAGGACAAACAAGAACTGGGTTTGGTGCAATTCTTTCTGCTGGGACTTTTGTCTCTGCTTTTGTTGTTGGATTTGTAGCCATTTACGCAGCTCCTTTTGCCGTCGACCCTGCAACTTTTATAAGAGATGTTATGTTTTATCTAACTGCAGCATTGTTTATGTTCTACGTTTACTTGAGTGCTGAGATTTATCTATGGCAGGCTATTGGTTTTCTTTGTTATTACATTTTCTTTGTGTGTATTGTATTTTTCATGGATTTGGGATATACTGGTAATGGCCCTGAGAAGATTATCCCTGTCACTGTGAAGAATGAGTACAAAGGAACTAACAAAGAGATAAAAGAACTGCATACTGAAATTGGATCAGAGATTAGAGGGAAACACACTTTTGGATTCTTCAAGCTCCTCAAAAAGGTATAAAAACCCTTTGCTTTTTTCTATTTCATGAGTTCTTTTCTGTCATTCCCAATGAGTTTGTGCTTGTGCTTGTGCTTGTGCTTGTGCTTGTGCTTGTGCTTGTGCTTGTGCTTGTGCTTGTGCTTGTGCTTGTGCTTGTGCTTATGCTTGCTGCTACATCTTCATATTTTGGTATCTAGAAATGGTTGTTTAAATCTTTATCTTGCTTCATTGAAATGTTTATAAACTTTGCGGCTGTGCCGCAAATTGTTGAAATCGAATACATAAATTGTCGATTCATGATGAGTTTTCGATGCTTTCTGTTGTTCTATGTGATCCAATTGCTTTACCTTATGATGCAATGTGATTTTCGTAGTCGAAATCGGTGTTTTTTCTGTGTGTTTCAGGTTACATGCATATGGGAAGTTCCAGTTTCAACTCTTTTAAAACTCACAATCCCTGAAACTTCAACATCAAAATGGAGTAGATTCTATCAATCAGCAAACATTACACTTTGTCCCCTTATACTTCTACACTCATGCAAATCCTTTATGCCTATGAACCATCCAATTATATTTCTTCTCCCAAATACACATCTCCCTTTATGGTTCATCGTACTAATCGGAACCTCCTCGTTAGCTATTCTTCACTACATAATCGAGAAACACCCACCAAAAACCGATCAAATCCTGATACTAATACTTGCCTTTATAATGAGTGTCTTTTGGATATCAACAACAGCAAGTGAACTTCTAAATTGCTTAGCTACCTTATCAACACTTCTTAAACTCCCACAATCACTTCTTGGATTAACGGTTCTCGCTTGGGGAAACTCGGTTGGTGATCTAGTGGCCGATGTTGCTGTAGCTAAAGCCGGTCAACCAGTAATGGCTATGGCGGGTTGCTTTGCTGGACCGATGTTTAATATGCTTTTCGGGCTCGGGACAGCACTCGTTATTCAGACAATGAATTGTTTTCCAGAAGCTTATGTGCTAAATTTTCATGTGAGTATTGTTGTGGCATTTGTGTTTTTGTTTATTAGCTTGATGGGATCATTGTTGGTTGTTACATGGTGCAGATTTAGAGTTCCTAAGTTCTGGGGACATTGTCTTGTTGCTATTTATATAGGTTTTATTGCTGTTAGTCTTGTTATAGCCAATTTTACATAATATTAATATGTATTTTATTCATTTTGCAATTATATCTTAAATTAAGTTACAATTTAAAAAATTGTAAAAGGTATGCGCATGACCCTCAACTTATGGGCTTTGTAAAAGCATGTTAAAAAATTTTAAATATGATATATTTTTTGAACAAAAATATGTATTTATAACCTTTCAATTTTAATTAAATACATATTAGACATCTCAAGTTTTCAATATCATTTATCATTAGTATTTTAATGAACCCATTAATATTTAATATTTTATATATAATTCTCGAACATTTAGTATCAATTTTGTATAATTTTTTAAATGAATCTTATTTACGTATTTTATGGAGGATTTTTCAACTTACAGAAAATCAAGTACTAGAATGTCAGAGGTAAAAAACAAACAATATTGATAACTTAATATTATTCTTGCAATTTCGTAAATTGGGATATGTCCTAGCTCTTGGAGTGTAATTATGCAATTTTCTCGTTTAAATATCATATTGTTCACATAAACGTACACTTAGAGATTTGGCAAACAAGAATTCATGCTCCTATTCCTACAAACGTGGGAAGAACAACTAACCTGTCCTTGCATGAAGATTAAGGCAAGAAAGCATTCCTTTTGTTATTCATAGCCTTTATCTTCAATGGACTCCAAACAAGATGCTTCTTCTGCAGTACAACAGCTGCGGGATGTTTCGGTTTCCATCGAGAAAGAGGGCTTCCCTTTTTGAATTTACTACTCGAATGACCGAGGGGCATTGCTTTGATAATATTTGGAAGAGGAGTAGATAATGCACTAGAAGTTCTTCGAACTCTTAGTGGATCATGAACAAAAGACTGCCTGCCAGCGACAAGTTCTTGCCTTGAACTGTGAAGTGGAGTTGATAATAAGTTTGGTTGCATGGTTGCAATAGAGGCCCTTCTTTTGGTCTGAACGGTAGCTTTCCATGGAACGAAAGAGCCTCGTCGTGCTACACGACTGTTTTCCATCATGAATGGTCTTGAAGCATTCAGTTCATTCCTTGAGCTGTGAAGTTGAGTTGACAATAAGTTTGGTTGCATGGTTGCAATAGAGGCCCTTCTTTTAGCCTGAACGGTAGCTTGGCATGGAACAAAAGAGCCTCGTCGTGCTACACGACTGTTCTCCATCACGAATGGTCTTGAAGCATTCTCTTTTTCTTCTCTTACAGTAGACAGGTAGGGAATTTTGCTTGTCTTTGAGAGGGGCATTAAGTTTGAGATTCTCCTGAGCGGCATCCTTGTCTTGGATGGAGCCAGTGGTGGCTTTTTTTCTACTCTTGCAACATGATTGGATTGTGTTGGTTGAACCGAAATCGAGGCTAAAGCTCGATTTTCGACTTTTAATCTTGCATTCCTTTCTTCCGCCAACTGGTTTTCGAGATGCCGAACCTGGTAATAAGCAATATAAGAACATCGAAAGGAAACTGACAATAATCATGTATGTCCTCGTTGTTCTGTACCTTCTCTTTAAGATTTTTGCAGATATGTTCTCTAGTAGAAAGCCTTAACTGCAAGGACTGAACATTGTCCTGCAACCTTTTCATTTCTTTTTCATCTTGTTTTGCCTTTTCAGTCTGTATAACAATCAAATAGTAAGTCAATGGAGAATCCAGTGCTTGCAGGACATGATAAGCAGGGATTTAGCTTCATACCAGTTGCTTGTACTTTGAAAGATCAACATGATCCAGCTGCCGTCGAGCAGGACCATGCTCGATGCCTCTGACACGACTTGCAAAATTCAAGGAGCATATGGTTTCTCCAAGATCAGCCAAGCCAGGGCTAATTTGAACAAACATTAGAGTCTTGCAATCTCCACCTGGAAAAGAGTTAAATTAGCATGAAATCTCAAAGGTAACTTGCAACGACTCGCATCACGGTTTTACATTTTGCATAATTAACCATTAACTTCACAAAATGTCACTCATCACCACATACAGTTCCTGCAAATCTCTTTATTTACCCTTGAAAACCTGCAAATCTTGCTAGGTAAAAGCTCAACCGATATGGGATTTGCCTCCTCATGTAGGGTCCTCTCATAACGTTTTTTTTTGGAATTGTGTGATATTAAATGGTCGTTTCAAGTGCTAATAGTAATAACAGAAACAATATATTAGGCTCACCTAGAGAGCTTTGCAGCAAATGAGTAAGTTTGGAGTTCCTGTTGATCCAAAAATTTAGTGTTTCTCATACAACTGTGTAAAGAAGATTGAACGGATAGTATGAAAAAAGAGAGGAAATGGAACCTGTAAGGAACATGAGATGATTTTGAAGCAAGAGCAGAAATCACATCCCCAAGAGCTGATAATGACTTATTGATGAACTGAGATTCTTTTAGCCGATCACCCTCAACTTCAGTTCTACTTACACGTTCACTTCCAGCCAAGTCAACCAACCACAAATGGCTTTTCGTTCTTAGCCCGTTCAGTAAATTTTCTCCGACCACCGTCACCCGCAACAAGCTTCAGCAGAGATGACAACAGTTCAGACACAATTATATGGCATTACATGTAATTTTTAGTCCCAAAATTACCAGTGAGAGCGACTGCTGAGTTCATTTGCATTAGTTGAACCAACAGACCTTGCTTGGCTTCCAGATTTTAGCAGACCCCAAACTTCATCTGTACTGAAAACGCGTGCTTCGACTAGTCCAGGTACTTCTTGAGTACCCTCAGCTGACTGTTTTATCTCCAGCCTGTATTTTGAAAGAATTAGCAATATCTTCTATGGTAAATCCTCCATAAGACACACCAATAACTATTAAATTAAAAGGGTAAGCACAAAGAAGAAGATTACTTCTTTTCAGGCTGGTTTGAGCAGTCAACCAACAGATCCCTAATTTTTTCATTGTAAACCTCCAACATACTGACAGACAACTCATATCTCACAACATTGCTTCTCTCTTGAGATATTCTGAAGAGCGTTTCTAGAGTTCTGTAATTTACACCCCTATTTTCTTGAGTTCCTTCCATTGTGTATGTTTTTCCTGTACCAGTTTGTCCATAGGCAAATATACACACGTTGTAACCATCCAAGACAGAGGCCACTAAAGGGAGAGTTTGAGCAAATACATCATCTGCACAATGAAATGGTGGAATGATTAGGCAATGAAACCACTTCAAAAACATATAGTACTATTGAGGGAAATGAAAAAAACGAATGTGGGTCAGTTATTAGTAGGAAATGGCTTGAAAAAATCAACTATTCAACATTACCTTGGCTGTCTTCAGCTCGGAATACATGATCAAATCTGAATTGCTTTCTAGAAAAATCAGAGCAAATGATGTGCAGCTCATTTTCTTGAGATGCATCAAAATCGATGACGGAAGTAGAACCATGGGCAGTCTCATCTTCTCTTAATGGCCTGCACCTACAGAAGACTCTAATGTTTCCTTTTAGCTCAATCACTTCATTGTAGAGCTTCTTTCTTTCTGAGCATTCCTCAAGATACTTCCTTTTCAATAATTCAAACTCTTCAGCAACATTTTTCTTCAGAACCTCATGCTCCGTGGCTAAAAAACAATAAAATATGACATGAATCAAATAAGATATAAGATTCATCAGAAGTGGTAACATACAAAGATTCGGAAGAGATGTGAGAGCTTCATTTTCAAACAATGGATCAGATTCTATTGTCTTCACTTCATTGCATAAACGTCCATGGTCCTTTTTCATAATCTGAAACAAGCATGCGTTAAATTCAAATAATCATAAAAAAAAGAGGGTTCCAGAAATAGAAGTGCTTCCAATCCATGAAAGTTACCTGGAATTGGTTACTAATGTCTCGTAGTTTCAAAAATATTGGAAGCATTTGACTCTGGTCAGGACATGAGTCAGAATCAGGACTTGAAATCGTCTCCAGACTACAGTTTTCCTCGCATTGCTCTGAAATTAATCCCCAGGCCAGAAATGAGTTACTCTAGATCAATGTGCAAAATTCTATTAACATATCCTCTTCCTTTTCAGGAAAGATATCCAGACAAAAATCTATCTATTATACCATAACATAATGAAGTTAAAGACATAATCAAGCCAAATATTAACATATGAAACTTACTTAAGTTCCGTATATGGTAAAGCGCTTTCAGAATAAAATAAAAAAGAAAAGGATATCATAACGAACCTTCACTTTGCTTTTGTGCATCTACAATTCCCCCTAAGTGAATTCAAACAAAGGAATAGCACTTAGTGCGCAACCAAATAATTTCCGAAATCAACTGAATTCCACAAATTATCAAATATTAAGCAACAACCTACCATAATTTCCAGGCGATAGAGCTCCTGATCCATCGAACTCCGCAGAAAGAGTTTTCACAGCACGATCTACAAAATGTTCACCAACAACAATTCAATACCAACTCAATGAACAAAACGATGGCGCTCGAGATGTAACGAGTACCGTTCATAGCAGCAAAGAAAAGGCGGAAGTCTTCTCGTAGTGAGACACAATAGTTCCAGTTTCAGAGTTGCGCAAAAAGAGAAGAGATGTTGAATTCAACGGTCGGAACTCAGAGGAGAGCAGAATGGCGCTTTACTACGTTTGAACTTGGAATCATATTTAGGCAAATAAAGCATGATATCATATGAGCCGTTGGATGGCTAAAAGTCTATGGGGGGGGGGGGACTCGACTCGTCGATGTAAGGTAACGGCTAAAATTATTATGCGGGCCGGGCCTTGTAAGCCCAATATTAGCTATGGACTTGCATCCTTGTCAACGATTCATCATTACGGGATATATATATATTTCATTTCAATTTATATATTCGAGTATTGTAATTGCTATCAATTAAATGCTATAAATAAAATATTATAATCTTGATCTAAATAATGAGCAAATGTCCCTAAGTTTTGAAATTGGTAATATTAGATAAGTTTATAATTATTTGGTGTATTGATATGTAGTATTTGTTAATTTATATCGAATAATATTAAATATTTGTTTCATTAATATAATTTTCTAATTGTTTTGATCTTATTATATAAAATAAAAATCTTGATTTGGAAAATCAATAAACCTGAATCCATCATAGACCCAAGAATCTAAACCATAGGATCCATATGGGGGAATGATATCACAACGTTGAATAAGAATTTTTATCAAGTAATCAAATCATTATTTAAATATTATTAATTTATATTTATTAAAAATATTTCATCACACAAATAGTCAAATACAAAAAGAGCCCTGACACAAATACAAAAATAAGCCAAAATAAAATGGCAAAGGTTTAGAACTTTATATTTCAAATCACGTCAATAATTATTTATTAAACAATTATTTTTAGGTCCAAATGGTGAAGGCCCCACATAATATTGTTCTGATGTACAAATCTGACAAGCTGTCTCGCAGCTGTAACGAACAACATTTTACCTTCTTATTCTCGCACACATTCTTCACCGACGGAGCCAGATCCAATCCCAATTCCGGCTACAATGACCTCATTTTTCCAGCAGAAATTAGGCCACTCGATTCCTCTTTCCAATTCCAAAGTTGAAGAAGACGGCGGTAAGAATCAAGGTCTCCGCCGCCGCCTCTCCTCTCTATCACTAAACCTCAACATTCATCCATCCGCCGCCGAATGGACCCTACGCCGCTCCAAATCCGTCTCTTCGTTAGGGCAATCAGCCGGAAATTCTATCAAGGTGTGGTTGTCTAGGGGTTGGGACTGGATCCTCTCTCGGAAGCCGAGTTTCGCGATGGATCTGGAGATGAATGAGGAAGAAACCACCGTTGTCGGTACACACAACAAAGGTAGTTTGCGCCATATAATTTACAAATTCAGTAACCAGATCAGCCGGAAGTTTCTCCGTACCGACGACGTCCGCCTCCCACGCTGACGGCGACTTTTAACGCTGATCATCCCGTCAGCATTATGGGTATAAATATATCGCATAGTTTTATTGTTTGAATTATAAATATTTGTTCATGTTTGAAGAATTCGTTACTCATTTCAAGAGTTTGTTTGTATCTTGGCTTAGAATTATATACCATTTGTTATTATTTATTTGGTTCGATCAAATAATAAGAATCCATATAATCTACTCTAGTTGGAAAATGGTACTTCTGGCTGATAGAACAGTCTAGCCATTAATCCATTGTTTTGCAAATATACCTATTTTTAAAGTGGATATTTACATATACTCATCTATATATCTTTTTAATAAAGAGATAAATGAGTATATATGTAAATATTCATTTTTACCGTGGTTATTTCAGCAATATAGGCACCATGAACCAATGGTACAGCCAAAGTGATCCATTTTGAAAAATTATATGAATTATAAATAGTATCACGTGAGCACAAACCCAGTTTGGATCAAGTCTAAATGTTAATAATCAACCAAAATTGATTCAACCTACCATATTAAAATTTTAACAAAATATCGGGCTGATATAAATTTTGGGTAACTCCATAATAAATTGGTTAAAAATTAGAATTTTGATCCATTTAGAATAAAATTGGCAAAAAAATAGGATTTAAATTTAGTTATATATATATATATGAAATTAATCTGAATCCATCCAATTTGATGCGTAGAAGTCCAAAGAATCATTTCTTGAAAAATTAAAATTTATATCAATTTGATTCTTTAAATTAATATTATATATATGTGTACGATTTTTGTGTTGATTGATTTTATAACATCTCTATAACTAATACAGTTGTAAGTATTTCTATTTAAATTAATAATAAAAACATTGGTCACTTATCTTCTGCCACGTGGAGCGTCTCGTTAGTCGTGACTGGAAGTTTACAGATGCATCAGGAAAGGAAAGCCAAGGGTTACTTATCTTGACTTGAAGGGAAGAGATTCAGTTATGGCCGGCGTCTCCGCAGCCATGAACATCCAAACACCGGCGCGCAGTCGTGAACTGCATGTTTTATCCAACTACTCGATCCTGCCGGGAAATTTACCGCGCTCGCTTTTCCGGTTTCGCCGTGAACTGCCAAGAGGTTTGATCACCTCTAGTACCCGTGCCGCTGCTTTTTCTTCTTCTTATACCCCAAACGTATCCGAAGAACTTGCCTCCACGAGTTCCTCAGGAGGTAATTTCATCTAATGTAGTATCAATTTTTCTTTTATGTTGTAATTGTTCTGTTTGGTTGGCTGATCGACTTTGAAGCATAGGATTAGCTGTTCATGATTGTAACTTATCGCTTGATGAATTAAGGCTGGAAGGAGTTTGCTGAAAAAGTATCCGGTGAGTGGGACGGATTCGGAGCAGATTTCACGGCAGAGGGGAAACCGATCCTTCTACCGGAATCCGTGGTTCCGGAGGCTTTTAGAGAATGGGAGGTCGAGGTTTTCGATTGGCAAACGCAGTGCCCTACTCTCGCTCAATCCCTCAACAATCCCTCTCTTATGTACAAAACCATTAAACTCCTCCCAACGGTCGGGTGTGAAGCCGACGCTGCCACAGTTTACAGTACAATGGAGAGAAACATAACGCCGGACCATGAATCTCCTTTCGCTTATCAATCCACAGGAAGTTACGTAGCTCTATGGCCCAAAAGCAGCACTAACGAGTTCTTTGAGTTGGAGCACTGTCTGTTTAATCCTGATGACAAGGAGTCACGGGTTAGGATAATTCAGGCTATTGCTTTGCAACCAGTGCCAAAATTGCGCGGTATCCAAGTGTTTATCGAGCAATGGTACGGTCCATTCAGGAACGGTGAACAGCTAGGCGGATGCGCTATTCGTGATTCTGCATTTGCTGCATCTGAACCCCTGAAAGCCTCCCAACTTTCTTCAGTTTGGCAAGCTTTCACTTCTGTTACCTCATTCAATGATCCCCTCAAGGTAGAATTCGTTATCTTCTCTGTGTCATTTAGCTAACTTTACTTTTTTGGTCTTCTTCACATCTTGATCTTAGTCTAAATGCATCTATAAATATGCAACTTTTTGTTGTTCATTCATATTAGACATCCCTCTGCCATTCAACAATCCATCCCACTGTGTGTTAGTTTTTAAAATTTTCTGAAATGTCGATCTTCTGTTCGTATTTGTGGGATTTAAGTTAATGTGGTAGATATCGAAATTCAGTTCCGAACAGTCAACATGTTGTTTTCATTCTTGAAACGTATAAGGTTTAACTTGTTGTTCGATCTCTAGATGTTGTTTTTCAAAGGGTCCGGTTCTGGAACCTTC
This sequence comes from Utricularia reniformis, assembly GCA_009725065.1. Lineage (NCBI taxonomy): Eukaryota > Viridiplantae > Streptophyta > Magnoliopsida > Lamiales > Lentibulariaceae > Utricularia > Utricularia reniformis. Next base: position 816,930 of record RWGZ01001025.1, read on the forward strand.
TTTATCTTATCTGTGAGGCTTTAACTTTTCAGCAGTGTGGATGGAGAAATTGGTTCTAATGATATTAACAGGCTTGTTTTCTTTCTTATATCCAGAAAACTGGGCTACTTGAACCAGTAGGCGTGCGCCAAACTAGAAGAAATGTGAGTGAGCTTATATTTCTTCCAAAGCAACTGTGGTGTTCAATGAGTAGATCAAATAATGGAGAAATATGCTTTGAAGTTGGATGGTTGTTGAATAAGCAAAGAAGCATAACTTCAAGCTGCATCTTTTCAAGCAGCTCAGCTCAACTCCAAGTAACATACATTCAATGTTTTCGTACTGCGGATTCGCATTGAGAGCTCATTTTTACGATTTTTTCGCAGGAGATTGCAATTGCCACCGAATCCACAAGTCCAGAGTAATGCAAAAATAACACTTAAATTTTACTTTCCATGTTCTACAACACAGGAAAGTATAAGCAAAATGCAAAATATTGCACTTGAATCCTTTCTTCATCTGCAGCCAGAAGCAATAACCTTCGCTGTCTAAATCCATCTACAGCAGTTTCTCCATTGAATCTACAGGAACAAGGTGCTACCAGAAAATGAAGCTTGCATTTTGCCTCTATGGGGTATAATTTAAAGTTTCGCCATTAAAGTTTTTGGAATTGAATGCATCATATTCTTATAGCTAATTATAGTGAATCAAAATAATGTCCAATTATATTTGCATTTGACATTGTATTTTTACATGGTTGAATAAATGATATGTTTTAAAATTAGTATCATCTTTGGATGACTTAGTCATTTTGTTACTGGGTTTGTTTGGTATAGCTTTTTAAAATTGCGGTGTTGTGAGGTGTGGTGAGATTTAGTGAAGTGTGGTGAGATGTGGTAAGATGTGGGGATCGTGATTTTTTAAGTGTGTTTGGTAAAATTATGATATCATTATCGTAATTTTTGTAAAATACTATTATACCCTTTTTATGTTTAATATTAAAAACAAATAAATTACATATAATCTAATACAATTTAGTTCTAACTATGATTTAAAAAACATAGTTATAATATTCTATTGAAAGAAATTTTAGATCACCTGTGCTGTGGGAAATTGACGGCAGAATAAGGAGAATGAGGGTTATGATAAAAATATTATTTATATAGTTGTAAAACGAAGGGCAATAAAATTATTTCCAAAATTACGATGATAATCTAGCTGGTTTTCGTAGCGATTATCAAATCATGATTTTTTAACGATGACAACATCGTAAATATCCTTATGTTTTGTGCATTTTTATAAAATCACGATCTCACGATCGTACCTTACCGTACCATCATTCTTATCGGGATACCAAACAAACCCACTATTTGCTAGGGAATAACGGTTTTTTAGCATGATTTATTGGTTTTTTAGACCACTGAACTGAGATTTGAAAGTTTAAGCGCGAAATTCAAAAGTATACTTCTTTAGAAATATTGGTTTATATACCTTATTGTTATTAGATAATATTTATTAATTTAATGTAATTCTCATCATTTTCGTGTGATTATAAATATTAATTTAACGGTCAAACCTGACCGGCCTATATCTCGGTTCAAAAAAGTCTGCTTCTGAAATCTGACTAATCCAAACCCTAATTGTTCGCAATAGTGATCAGAAAATGTCGAGGCGAGTGCTTCCGATCTTCNCAGTTGTATTTTTTGCTAGAGACTATGCAATTAGAGTAATTTGTTTGGTATTTCAGTTGAATCGTAAAAATTGAACGTTCAAAAAAAAATAAATATACACCGAACACATACCTGCGGTATTCGAGTGAAATACTCTTTTTCTGTTTGGTCTGGTGTAATTTGTAAATGATACTTACGTAAAAGGAGGATATCAGCAAATAAGCAAATGGAAGTGGGACTGTTGGAGTAGATTTTGAAGCAGATTCAACTTTATGCAGCGGTCGCAGCCACAAACCCAGAAAAAATATAAACCCTAATTTGAGTAAATTACAAATATATAAATATAAAATATGTTAAACTGAACCGGATCGTTTTTTGACCGACCCACGGCTGGACCCGGCTGGACCGCGGCTACCCGAACGGTTTTAAAACCTAGATTTTGACATTGTATTTTTACATGGTTGAATAAATGATATGTTTTAAAATCAGTATCATCTTTGGATGACTTAGTCAATTTGTTACTGGGTTTGTTTGGTATAGCTTTTTAAAATTGCGGTGTTGTGAGGTGTGGTAAAATGTGGTGATCGTGATTTTTTAAGTGTATTTAATAAAATTATGATATCGTAGTTTTTGTAAATACTATTATACCCTTTTTATGTTTAATATTAAAAACAAATAAATTACATATAATCTAATACAATTTAGTTCTAACTATGATTTCAAAAACATAGTTATAATATTCTATTGAAAGAAATTTTAGATCAGCTCTGCTGTGGGAAATTGACGGCAGAATGAGGAGAATGAGGGTTATGATAAAAATATTATTTATATAGATGTAAAACGAAGGGCAATAAAATTATTTCCAAAATTACGATGATAATATAGCTGGTTTTCGTAGCGATTATCAAATCGTGATTTTTTAACGATGACAGCATCGTAAATATTCTTATGTTTTGTGCATTTTTATAAAATCACGATCTCACGATCGCACCTTACCGCACCACCATTCTTATCGGGATACCAAACAAACTCACTATTTGCTAGGGAATAACGGTTTTTTAGCATGATTTATTGGTTTTTTAGACCACTGAACTGAGATTTGAAAGTTTAAGCGCGAAATTCAAAAGTATACTTCTTTAGAAATATTGGTTTATATACCTTATTGTTATTAGATAATATTTATTAATTTAATGTAATTCTCATCATTTTCGTGTGATTATAAATATTAATTTAACGGTCAAACCTGACCGGCCTATATCTCGGTTCAAAAAAGTCTGCTTCTGAAATCTGACTAATCCAAACCCTAATTGTTCGCAATAGTGATCAGAAAATGTCGAGGCGAGTGCTTCCGATCTTCAATCGGATTCTGTATTCCGGTGGATCTAAGGCGCAGTCGCGATCCGTGACGTACATGCCGCGTCCAGGAGACGGAGCCCCACGCGCAGTGACTTTGATACCTGGAGATGGAGTGGGTCCTCTAGTAACTGGTGCAGTGGAACAGGTGATGGATGCTATGCACGCACCTGTTTATTTCGAGAAGTACGATGTACATGGTGATATGAAGAACGTGCCGCCTGAGGTGATCGAATTGATTAAGAAGAATAAGGTTTGTTTGAAGGGAGGGCTGCAGACTCCCGTGGGTGGTGGTGTTAGCTCTCTGAATGTAGTGTTGAGGAGGGAGCTTGATTTATATGCATCACTCGTGCACTGCTTCAATTTGGATGGATTACCAACGCGGCATGAGAATGTGGATATCGTTGTGATTAGGGAGAACACCGAAGGCGAGTATTCGGGACTCGAACACGAGGTTGTTCCTGGAGTTGTAGAAAGCCTGAAGGTGTTTTTGATTTATTTTCGCATACATGTTTTATATGGCTATGTGCTATTTCTGAATATGGATGTCTCATTAAGTTTTCTCTTTTAACACCAGAAACCCATTACACGTGAAATAAATATAGGAGCTATTTGATAGAACAAGATGCTGCATAAATTTGCTTCTGTGATTTTCTGTGTTTTCACTGTATGATGAAATGGCTTTTTTGGCTTTTCAGATGTTCAAAATATTTGGCTTGTCTTCTTGCTTCATTGCTGCTTTTGATACTCTATTATTCATTCTTCAGTTCCCTTTTTGTTTTGATTATATTTTTGGCTACTCCTTTTTCACACACTTGTGCTGATAATAGGTAATCACAAAGTTCTGCTCAGAGCGCATCGCACAGTATGCCTTTGAGTACGCATATCTTAACAACAGGAAGAAAGTAACTGCGGTACATAAAGCAAATATTATGAAACTGGCAGATGGCTTATTTCTTGAATCTTGTCGTGAGGTCGCTAGCAAGTACCCCAGCATCCAATATAATGAGATGATTGTGGATAATTGCTCCATGCAGCTCGTTTCTAAGCCTGAGCAATTTGATGTTATGGTAAGACCAAACCATTCATCTTCACATCATCATTGTTTAACAATTTTTTCGATATGATAACTCATGTCCTATCCTATACATGTTTGTAGTAGTTTTAAAACAATGCTCTGATATTGAAGGTGACTCCAAATCTCTATGGTAATCTGGTTTCAAATACTGCTGCTGGTATTGCGGGTGGTACAGGTGTCATGCCCGGAGGTGTGTATCATTCACGATATCAGCCTTTTTTAACCGTAAAAATTGTTCTAGTTTGTAATCATGATTTTACTGCATTTTATGTTCTGTTCCAGGTAATGTAGGTGCCGATCATGCCATTTTCGAGCAAGGCGCTTCTGCAGGTAACGTCGGTAATGATAATTTGGTTGTGCAAAAGAGGGCAAATCCAGTAGCTTTACTACTATCTTCAGCTATGATGCTAAGACACTTACAGTTCCCTTCTTTTGCGGATCGTCTCGAAACTTCTGTGAAACGAGTGATAGCTGAAAGCAAATACAGGACAAAAGATCTTGGTGGAGAAAGTACTACACAACAAGTTGTGGATGCTGTTATTGCGAACCTTGACTGAAGTTCCAACTTATAAACCAGCTAAGTGTTTATTTGATTTATTTTTATTGTATTTTTTCTACGCCTTCAGATTTGGTGTAGTGCCAAACAAAAGGGATTTGGATTTCGAATAAATTAAAGGTCGATGGACGTTATCATTTTCAATGAAATCATACCGATAAGTATTCGTAGTTGGTGTCATATGATGTATGGGTTCTTTATTTTGTCTCGATTACGTGAATCGGATACCTATATTGATATTTGATGGTTTATCAAATATTATAATTATTTTAATAATCAAAATCCCAATGTTTTTAAATAATTTCCCTTTAGTATATGAGTTCAAATTATAATAAAAGATTTGAGAATGAATATATTTTAAATATTGATAATTTAATGTTCTTAATCTATGTATCTCCTAAACGATGTATATGTATCCCAACATTATATACTAGTACCACACCATTCAATGAGTTACAAATTTATAATTCAAAAATATCAAAAAATATTTATTTTTAAAATTATAAAATTGTACAAAAATACATACATTTCTACATGTTATCTCAGTCCAATAGCAACAAGTACGCATATGATATATATACCATTTTTTATACTAGTTTTTGAGATATTTATCGATACTGCTAAAATGTAATGCAAACTCGAAACTACGAAACGCACTTGTGGGAATTGAAGCCAAAAGGAGTCTCTCCAGAGCCAAATATAATAACCAAATCTACTACTCCTCCAGGCTGCGAAGAACAATCTCTGCAAAAGTTTGTTGCCTGCAAATAAACATAACTAATATTCATGCTCTGTTTTGCTTTCTGGCTTCACATTGCAGAGTATAAAAATGCGGCTTACTTGCGCTCACGGAGTATCGGGCTGGGGCGTGAATACTTCAAGTACCCATCCCAAGGAACCTTCTTCACACCTGCTCTTACAGAAATGATGTCCCTGACCCTGAAACACCAACACAATACACAATAATTTGTTTTCATGTTGTTTTGAATCTTACGAAGTCTCGTCTCACTTACCTCTCAGCAAATTCAATTGCTGTTTCTCCGGGTTTCAGGTTTTGAGGCTCGAGATACCATACATCACAAACAACAGCCCATGATGTCATAAGCTGTAGTAAATGCATTGTGAAGGATTGCCTGCAAAACCAACAATGTGTTTGTTATGGGGAAAGATACTGTTCCATTGATTTGAATTTCTCAGCTTCTGAAGTTACTTTCGGCTGTTCCAGAAAGCATCGACGAATATCTTGTTGTACTTTATTGCGATTGGACAAACCGTGCACCCTAACTCAAATGCACCCTGGAGCCACAGATTAATTCAGTTTTCGTATTCTTGTACAAAATATAGCATTTAGAGATGATATGGCAACCAGTTCTAATTTGAAACATAATGCTAAAAGATTTAGTAGTAACAAAGCATACGAGAATGTGATCTAGGATTCACGATGATGAAAACGTGAACTATGAAGTGGCATCCAACATGAGAAAATACTTTGAAAAATAAATAAACTTGAAAGTGCCTAAAAAATCATGAGAGTGAGCAACTTAAACTCACGAATGATGAAAGCATAAAAGATTGCAATTGATTAGCACAATAAGCCCCAAAAAACCAAAAAAGCTTTGAAAATGTTTACGGTGGCATGTTAGGATTAAGGACAACCTTCTTAAACATCACAGTGTAATGGTTATTCACGCAAGTTCCCTCAGGGAATATGAGAAGAGGGTTATTATCAGCTCCATTTACGTGTTCTCTAAGCCTGCAAATGAATAAATAAGTACACAAGAATATCAAAATAAAAATAAGGGAAAACTAGTAATTCAAAATACAAATGCTCTAAATGAAAAGATAGACAAACTTTTTGGCAACAATCTCACGGTCCTTTGCCTCTGAACGGTTAAACCAGATACAACCAAGACTTTCCAAAATAGTAGTCTGCAATAACCCTATTGAGAAAAAGAAGATAATTGAATTTCAGATGAAGTGAAAATGGAAATACTCCAATTAGAATTTCAATTATACAAACAAGTACTCAGCAAACGCAAATAGTACTGGAGTTGATTTTTTTGAATAGGAATATATTATAGTATTAGATATAACTGGGAATAAGGCAATTTTATTTCCTCAGAAACGTTCAAAAAATAAGAGCATATATTCTCCCAAAAAGGAAAATAGTCAACGAATCGAAAAAAACAACCACCAGAAACCAGAGAACAGCCCATGAATATAAGAAACATAAACCATCACAAAAACAGCAAGGTGGAGCTAAAAGAAAGCATTGGAAACAGCTTCACAAAACAGGTTTAAGTGTAAACAAATGCATTACGGATTAAATTATGGTTAAAAAATATTGCCAGGAAAAACAGGAGCATGTCATTTTAACTCCTGGACCTATTCATACATTGGTAACTTACCAACCCAACCAGGATGCTTCTGCATAATTGCTGCAAAAGCAGTCATTTGTTCGAGGATAATGAAATCGATCATGGATGTGTGATTTGCGACAAATACCTGGACATAATATTTCAGTTCTCAAAACAGGAAGTTATACATGAAGAAAATGGATAGACACCCACTTGTTTTGGTCGAATGCTTGGTTTTGGACCATGATATTTGACAACTCCAGTCCAGGATGCAACGAAAAAACAGCAAATCAACTCCACTAGGCCTCTCTGAAAGTGGTGCAAAAAATGAGAACACAGACTACCAAAAAAGAAGTGGTTTTCTTTTAAAACAATGAAATACGTAACAGAATAAGGACTTCTAGAAAGAAAAGTGGCTAAATGCTGATGCATATTTATATCGGGATAAGGGAAAGCAATCTAGCGAAAGAAAATCAGAAAATAAATACTTATAGGAACAAAATAAATAACATACCTCCAATCTTTTCCTTAATTTATCATGACCCTTCAACAAGAAATGGACAGGAAAATAGCAGGACAGAAATATAATCCATCCCACTGTCAAAACTATTACCCTACAATTAAAAGTGGTGAATAATTATAAGAAAAACATAATTTTCACAATTACCAATCAGAAAAACAATATTTGATTGTTCACATTTTCCGAAGTGAAAGTACATAGAAAAGATCAAGGACAGTTCTTTGCTCAATTTCATTCGCTTCTTCCATAACATATCATGTGTAATTTTCATAAAAATATCAACACATATTAGTTTCATGTTGATCCAAATTAATCCAAGAAACATATCAAATTTTAACTTAGAATATATCAGATCTAGATAAATCCGAATGTTTCGGACTAATTTTAAAATTAAAAAAATAGTTATTTCAAACATTAGGGATGCATTTGGTCACCTGTTGGAATTTTGGGACTAATTTGCATTTCTCTCAATTTAATGCTCTCAAGAAATATTGATGATATAATAATTGCATATCTAAACAAAAAGTTTTAGATATTCTCAACCTAAGATTCTTACCTTAATGGGAAAATGATCCCATATCTGAGAACAACACCAAGGCACCACAAAGGAAACAAGTATATGTTCCAATTCCACGGTTCCGGAGAATTTGACTTGAAACATCTAGTAAAAGAGTCCTGTCAATAAAAAAATAACAATAAATACAGGAATGGATAATTCAAATAAAAAAACCAGAACAATAAACAAAGGGCACTCAGAAGAGGCACATGACAATCAGCTGGGGTAAAATAAAGAACAATAATTTGCATAGGAAATGTTGGTATACAAGCAGACAGTAGGCTTGATTTTGCTAGTCATATATTCCAGTTTCATAACATAACTTTTATGAATCTTCAACTCAAAGATCAATTTTTGTAACTATTTCGGATTCACCAAAAATATAAGAAATTGGATTGCAGTTCTTTTGCAACGACTCCGAGTCAAAATTCAAACTGCATCAAGAAAAAAACGAATTCCTAGTTTTTTTGCAGGAACTTTGATGAGCAAAATTAGGGCACAATTAAGCCTCATAGCCAAAAAACTCACATCCACAATTGCGCCAGCTGCTTCAGTAAGAGTCGGCGAAATATCAAGCAAATCTCGCCTATAAACCAGTATGACATTTTTTCAATCACAAAAAAGCAAAAACAACAAAAAAAGTGAAGGATATTTTTTTCTGTCCTGTCAACAGACAGTAAGGCCTAATGGTATTTGAAGCACAAGAGAAGAAAACTTACAGGCGTAGCTTGCCATGCGGCTCTTGAATTGATCCGGATGGCAGATAATCCTCGATATTCGGGCGATCCAAATCCAGTTCGGAGCTGGAGGCGTTAAGGTTACTCACTTCGTCAAATCCAATCGATGATCGTGAAGTCATCCCTGCAAAGGCAAATTAGCTTCTTCCTCCTGCCGGCAAAATCCACAGTCCACACGGCCGCTGGCGCTGACCACTCACTCACCCAAATGCCATCAAAATTTTAATTGCTATGTATCTAAAGTTCCAGTCAACAAAGTCAGCACTATTTATATTTACTAGTTAGTAAAGCTTCGAAGTTCGAATTATACACTTTTGCATATACTTTGCTCTATCTCTTTCGTAGACCACGTTGATCCCTTTTGAGTCATTTTGCAAATCATAATTATGTCACAATTAAGGTGAAATTGTAATTTTTTAACTATATATATACTGTAAATTTGTTTTTAATTTTGTGTGCGTTAAAAAACATAGAGTTAGGTTTATCATCTTTTTAACGGTAATTGCAAATTAACCCAATAAACATTAAGAATTTATATTTTAATATTCCATTTTACTTTTCAAAACAAAAGCACTATTCCAAGTACCAAATTAAAGAGTTTTTTATGGATTATAACAATGTTAGAAGTATTTTAAAATTAAAATGTTACTAAATTAAAAAAAATAATAAATATAATATTAACATATTCTAAATTACGTTTCTAGCATTGATTTTTACAGTTTTTTCATCTGATAGTTTTTTTTTAATAAAAAAGAATATCATACATCTAATTTCTTTTAATAAAATACATTTGAGTTTCTAGCATTGATAAAATGCATGACAACTTTCAAATTTTACAAATACTACAGTAATATTACTATTTATGAATTTAAATTATATATATAATATTTAGATTGGTTTTTATAAAAGGAAAAATTTGTTGGTGTATTTTAAATTAAAATATGGTGTACCGTGTATTAATTGAAATTAAAATGATGATTGACCAACTAACACAAATTAACATTCATAATATCAATTCAAATTATAATGTTATGCCTAAACTCAATAGTTGGCATTTGTTGTTTATTTTTTAGATTAATAATTAATTGCTATTTTTTAGAATAACAATTAAATATTTTTTAGTCATGTAATTAATATACATTCATGCTTTGACATTCGGAAGGCCTACCGAAATATAGTTATGATATGAAAATAATTTTTATTCAATGTTATAAATTATACTCCATTTTTTAGCATTTTAAATCTTTTGGATAAATTAGTTACGTATTTCCTAGATATACAAGATAATTAAATAATAAATTACTTTATATAATTGAATGTTTATTGTTTATTTTGTTATTTTTAAAATTTAATACAACTCGAAATGAATTTTATTTAAAGAAACTAGAGGTATGATATTTTTCTTTTTGATTAAAAAAAAACTGTTTTAATCAGATGAAAAAACTGTAAAAATCAATACTAGAAACGCAATTTAAAATATATCATACTAAATGAGTATTATTTTTAATTCAGCAATATTTTAATTTTAAAAATCTCTCGTAAATTTTTACCCCTGAATTAAGTCTTGGGCAACAGGCAAATGTAAAGTCACGTGTTTGGGCCCAATAAAAAGCTCAATATTAAATGAGAATATTCGTTTAAGATACCAGTGTCAATTTGATTTTTGAATACCGTATAATCTATCCGTTTCCCCATTTTACCGTTGTGCTTTTCATTTCTCACGTAGAGTGCAATGATTCTATATCATCGGCATTGGATAATCCGTGTAGGTTTTAAGTGGTGATTCTATTTTGATTTTGTTGATTCTTTCTGTTGATTGGTGGATCAGCGTGCGATTTGTCGTTGATTTGTGATGTTTTATCTGGTAGTAGACAAATCTTCTTAAATTCGCGTTTTCTGATACTCGTTTGTTTGATCGAACATTTTATCGCTATATTTTATAGTTGAAATTAGTTCTATGAATTTTGATTTCATCGAGTGAAGGTTTCTTAGGTTTTTTTAAAAAAATATTTCCCATATAGTTACGGATCTAAGCGGTTGGACCAGCCTGCGATTAGTGTTGATTTCTAATGTTTTTGTATGGTTGTATATGCATCTTCTTAATCTCGCGTTTTCTGATATTCTTCTGTTATTTGATAGATCTTTGTATTTTGTGGTTGAAATTAGGTTTTGCGAATTTGTATTGAGTTCTTCTAAAGATTTCTTAGATTCTTTTAGAAAATATTTCCGATTTAGTTGCGGATTTTTAGATCAATGTATGATTTGTGATGATTTTTATTGTCTTTTATCTGGTCGTAAATGTATATTCTTAATCTCTCGTTTTCTGATGTTCGTTCGATACTTGATCGAACACTTTATCATTTTACTTTGTAGTTGAAATTAGGATTTTGTGAAAAAATTTCCACTAGTATTTTGTAGTCTTCAATATTCATTCAGTCTTTGTTGTAAGCATGTCTTACTTGTATTGTGTTGTTCTAGTTAGAATCATGTTATTGTATTGTTTTCGTTGCTTTTATTTTTTTATTATGTTTTGATTTATTACAAAAAATTTTCTTTGTTATATATTTAAATATCAATGTTCTAAAAATGTCATTAAAGTATTGGTTCAATATTATTGGTATTATTTTTTTCGGTTTCCATTATATTTAAATATCAATGTTTTAAAAATGGATATAATATATGCCATTTAATTTTGATCTAATATTGCTATTATTATTTTTTATTAATTTTCTGTTTTCTATGATGTTTTATTTGAAATATATTTATTTTTTTATATTTAAATATAAGTATTTAAAACATGGGCACCACTTATATGTCCAAGTAAGTCAAATTCCTTTTACGAGCGGTTTTCTGTTGTTTATCATTTAATTTTTTGTTTAATATTGCTTTTATTCTTTTTATTTTTCTGTAAAAAATTAAATGTAAATTTTTTAAAAATATATACCACTTATACATTTAAGTTTTGGTATAATATTTTATTTTATTTTATATGTTGTATGGGATGTTTTATCTTAAATTTATTATTTTTGTTTTATTTAAATATCAATGTTTACAAATGTGTACTGCTTATGTTACATGTAAGTTGTGTTACATTTCGTATTGGTTGTAACTTGTACCAAGATTTTTTTCGATATGTTGGTGTATCGGTGATATATCGGAAGTACCGGTGTATTGGTCACGAGCGATACCGTATACTACCGATCACATCCGATATTTACCGTATATCACCGGTCATGGCCGGTATTTATCGGTTAATACCGATATGTAACGGTATGACTGATATATCGAGTGGTATAAAATCGATATGACTAACATGCTTATGTTATTTAAATTTTATCAAATATTGTTTTTATACGTTATATTATTTTTCTCTTGTTATCATTTAAATTTGGTTTAGTATTGCTTTTATTGCTTTTTATTTTTTTTCTTTAAATTCGTATCTATAATTTATTTTATTTTTTATATTTAATATCAATGTTTTAAAAATATATACCATTTAAGTTTGGTCTAATTTTTTTTTATAATTATTATTTTTATGTTTTAGGGGATATCTATCTAAATTTTATTTCATTATGTTATATTTAAATGTCAATGTTTTAAAATGTGTACCACTTATCTCCATGTAAGGTCGTATCAATTCTTACTGTTTGTATTGGACGTGATTGGTACCAATGGGTTTTCCGACATGTCGTTGGTGTATCGGTGATATATCGGAATACCGGTGTATCGGTCACGAGCGATATTTACCGTATACCACCGGTCAAGACCGATATTTACCGTATACCACCACAAGACCGGTATTTATTGTATACCACTGGTCACGACTAGTATTTATTGGTCAATACCGATATTTACCGGTATGACTAGTATATCGAGCGGTATAACATCGATATGACTAACATGCTTATTTTAATTTTTTTTATCTAGTAGTAGATGTATCTTCTTAATTTCGCGTTTTTGTTATATTTGTTCATTATATCGAACATTTTATCATTGTATTTTGTGGTTGAAATTAGTTCTCATTGTCTTAAGGTTTCTTAGGTTTTTTTAAAAAATATTTCCCATATAATGGTTGGATCAGCGTGCGATTAGTGTTGATTTCTAATGTTTTTGTATGGTTGTATATGCATCTTCCTAATCTCGTGTTTTCTGATATTCTTCTGTTATTTGATAGATCTTTGTATTTTGTGGGTTGAAATTAAGTTTTGCGAATTTGTATTGAGTTCTTCTAAAGATTTTGTAGATTCTTTTAGATAATATTTCCTATATAGTTACGGATCAGTGTGTGATTTGTGATGATTTGTAGTGTCATTTATCTAGTCGTAAATGCATATTCGTAATCTCACCTTTTCTGATGTTCGTTTGATACTCGATTTTGTAGTTGAAATTAGGATTTTTTGCAAAAAATTCCGCTAGTATTTTGTAGTCTTCAATATTCATTCAATTGTTGTAAGAATGTCATACTTGTATTGTGTTGATATAGTTAGAATCATGTTATTGTATTGTATGGTTCTTGTTGTTTTTATTCTTTTTATTATTTTTTTCTGTTTTGTTTTATAAAAAATATTTCTTTTTGTTATATTTAAATATCAATGTTCTAAAAGAGGGCATGACTTATGTCATTTAAGTTAAGGTCTAATATTGATTTTATTTATTGTATTATTTTTTTGGTTCGCTAGAATGTGTTATTTAAAATTTGTTTATTTCTGTTTGTTATTTAAGTTTTGTTATAATATTACTTTTATTCTTTTTATTATTTTTTCTACAATATGTCTTTAAAGTTTTAGTTAAATATTAATTGCATTATTTTTTCGGTTTTCCGTAAAGTTTTATCTGAAATTTATTCTGTTGTGTTGTATTTAAAAATGGATATAATGGATGCCATTTAAGTTTTGATCTAATAAAAAAGTATTACTATTATTCTTTTTTTATTTTTCTTTTTTTTGAAATTTTATATGTTGTGTTATATTTAAATATAAGTATTTAATCATTTAATTTTTTGTTTAATATTGTTTTTATTCTTTTTTTTTCTCTATAAATATTAATGTCAATGTTTTAAAATATATACCACTTATATCATTTGCTTTGGTATCATATTGTTTATTATTATTTATTATTTTTATGGGATTTTTATTTGAAATTTATTATTTGTGTTATATTTAAATATCAATGTTTAAAAATGTGTACCACTTATGTTTCATGTAAGTTGTGTCGGTTTGTACCGTTCGTATTGGTCACAACTTGTACCAACAGTTTTTTCGATATACTGTTTGTGTATTAGTGATATATCGGAAGTACCGGTGTATCGGTCACGAGCGATATTTATCGTATACCACCGGTCACGAACGATATTCACCGTATACCATCGATCACGACCGATATTTATCGGTCATTATCGATATTTACCGGTATGATTGGTATATCGAGGGGTATAACATCGATATGACTAACCTTCTTATGTTATTTAAATTTTATTTAATATTTTTTTATACGTTTTATTATTTTTTATGATTTAAATTTGGTTCAATATTGCTTTTATTCTTTTTATTATTTTTCTTTAAAATGTTATCTATAATTTATTCTGCTTTTATATTTAATATCAATGTTTTAAAAATATATACCATTCGGTCTAATTCTGTTTTATTATTATTTATTTATGTTTATGGGATGTTTATCTGAAATTTATTTCTTTGTGTTATATTTAAATGTCAATGTTTTAAAATATATAACTCTTATGTTCCATGTAAGTTGTGTCGGTTTGTACATTTCGTATTGATCGCAACTTGTACCAATAATTTTTTCGATATGCTGTTGGTGTATCAGTGATATATTGGAAGTACCAGTGTATCGGTCACGAACGATATTTACCGTATACCACTGGTTACCACCAATATTCACTGTATACCATCGGTCATTACCGATATTTATCGGTCAATATCAATATTTACTGGTGTAATTGTAACATCGAGCTCTATACCATCGATATTACTAACATGCTTTTCTTATTTAAATTTTATTAATATTGTATTTATAAGTTTTATTATTTGTTCTGTTATGATTTAAATTTGGTTTAATCTTGCTTTTATTCTTTTTATTTTTTTCTGTTTTCTGTAAAATTGCATCTATAATTTATTCCGTTTTTATATTTAATATCAATGTTTTTAAAATATATACCTCTTACACCATTTAAGTTTTTGTCTAATACTGTTTTTTGATCTATGTTGTATCCGAATTATATTTTTTGTGTTATATTTAAATGTAATGTTTAAAAATGTGTCCCACTTATATTCTTTTTACACTTTATTGAATTGTTTATAATTAATTCTTTTATTATTTTTTTTGTTTTCTATAAAATTTTATCTAAAATTTATTCACTTTGTTATATTTAATAATAATGTTTTAGATATATATACAACTCATATCATTTAAGTTTTGATATAATATTGTTTTTTGTTATTTGATTATATTTTACGTGATGTTTTATCTGAAATTTATTCACTCTGTTATATTTAAATATCAATGTTTAAAAATGTGTACTCACTT
This sequence comes from Utricularia reniformis, assembly GCA_009725065.1. Classification (NCBI taxonomy): domain Eukaryota; kingdom Viridiplantae; phylum Streptophyta; class Magnoliopsida; order Lamiales; family Lentibulariaceae; genus Utricularia; species Utricularia reniformis. The sequence goes on from RWGZ01001025.1 coordinate 832,279, forward strand.
ATATCATATAATCTAATATTGGTATATTATTATTATTGTTTTTCTTGGATTTCTTCTTTGTGTTATATTTAAATATCAATATTTTTCAAATTGGTCTATAGTGTTTACATTATAGAATTTATTGAATTTTTTAAATATTAACGTTTTATTGAATTTATAGAATTTCTTCTATTTTTCGGAATGTTGTACTTGAATATTAACGTTTTTAAAAATGGATAATACGTATGCCATTTAAGTCTGTTCTCAAATTGTTTTATTCTTTTCTATTTTATGGGATGATTTATCTGAAATTTATTTATTTGTGTTATATTTAATTATCAATATTTTAAAATTGGGTATCACATACGTCACTTAAGTTTTGATTTAATATTGTTTTTTTTTATGTTTCATGAATGCTTCTGTGTGTAGTTATCTTTAAATATCAATGTTTCAAAAAGAGGTACCTTTTATCATTTTAATGAGTACGTTTGGAACACTGTTTCATAAATAGCGGTGAGGTTAAATGACTGTACTGTGAGGTGAACTGATCGTTATTTAAAAAAACTGTTTATGAAACAACGGTGTAGTGGTCGTGATGTCATAAAATGATTTTTTTACCCTTATTTTTTCAATAATTGTTTATATCTTAAAAATTATATTTCATATTATTTTATGATAAATTTGTTATTTCAAAATTACATTTGTTTTTTAAATTATTATATATATTTTTATAGTTTGAACATGTAATTGATATAATAATAGAAGTTATTTTTTTTAAAAAAAAACTATAATTTACAAGGGTAAAATTGACATTTGACAGGTGCGTTCTGGTGAACGTTGGGTTAAACCAACTGTGAACTCACCGATGTTTTATGCGGTTGCATAAACTCAATTATTAATGATGTTTGGTTAAAATAGAATACAACTGAAGTACGTCCACCGTACCGGACGGTGGATTTAGTTTCCAAACAATACCAATGTCATTTAAGTGTTTTGGTCTAATAATGATTTTATTACTTTTTATGTTTTAGGAATATTATATATTAAATGTATTTCCTTGTATTATATTTAAATACATGTTTTTAAAATGGATACCACGTGTCATTTAATTTTTGATCTAATATTGTTTTTATTATTTTTCCTGTTTCGAAGAATGTTTTTTGTGTATTATTTAAATAAAAATGAGTACCAGTTTTTTGTCATTTAAGTTTGGTTTAATATTGTTTTTATTCTTTATTAATATTTTTCTATTTCTTGAAAAAATAAATGTGCTATCATTTAAGGTTTGGTCTAATATTGACTTTATTATTTTATATTTTTTTCTGGAATGTTTTATCTGAAATTTATTTCTGTGTGTTATATTTAAATATCAATTTTAAAATGGTTTATTATTTTAAGTTTTGTTCTATTATTGTTTTTGTTCCTTTTATTGTTTTTCTCCTTTAACGGCTTATCTCAATGTTTTAAAATAGATAACTCATTTAAGTTTTGGTTTGTTTTATATTATTTTTTTATATTTCGTTGAATGATTTATTTATTTGTATTATGTTTAAATATCAATCTTTTAAAAATATGTACCATGCATGTTTTTGTTTTCTTATATTGATTTTTTTTTATTTTGTCTCGTTGCTTTTATTTTATTTTTCTAACAATATTTCAAAAATATTAGACAACCCCAACCCAAATTTAACTTTAGCTCGAAATATACAATTTTTTAAATTATTTAAGATTCAGTTAGTTGGTGGTTTAATTTTGGTTTGAGTTCGAATTCTTTTTTTACTTGATGTGTGGGCCATGGCTCGATATGAGCTGAGCGGTCTAAACTTCGATCCAACTTAATTATAATGGGGTGGTTTGGTTTAGCTTTTCAAAATCACGGTGAAGTGTGATGATCGTATCATACGTTGAGATCGTATGATAATTATGATTGAGATTTAGAAAATTGTTTGCAAAAACTACGGTGATTGTACCGTGATTTAAATAAAATGTATATTTTAACCGTTATATTAATATATTTATTATATATGAATATAAGCCAAATAAAAAACAACCGAACTCTGAAATTTTCAACCAAAATAAACAATTGGAATAGCACCCGAAAAGAAAAAATTAGAAGAAAAATTGAAAAGAAATCCATATAATCGAATACGTACCTTGCAAGAAGAAACCTAAAAATATAGAACAACAACTTTGGTTTGGTTTTAAATTAATTAATTGAACTTTAAAGGGTAATTTCGAAATTTACCAAATCACGGTGGATTGACCATATGTATCAAGGCATAGCCACATGACCTCCAAACTCTCCAGTACGATCACCGTTTTGTTGTGTAAAATAAAATCACATCATAGAGATAAAATAGCATGTACCGAAAAGATTTTGGGATTAAAGGAGATTACGAATAGCCTGTACCGAAGATATCACCATTCTTATAATATTGGGGTTGTGTGGTCAGAGTACCGTGATTTTATTTTACACAACCAAACATCTGGACAATTGGAGTTTTTGGCTAAATAGCATGTACCGAAGAGAGATAAAATCTTATTTATATTGTTATATTAAAATTAAATGATGCAAATTAAAATACAATATATAAATTAATATTTTTTAATAAAAAATAAATATTTTATTTATTTCGAATAAAATAAGATTATAAAACCGAATAATCGATCGATCGAGTTTATAATCGTATTTTGTAATTCAGATAATGCATACTTTATTTGATTATAATTTTGTTATAGATTATGCGTTATAATCGTTTTATTATGTTATAAATCAAAAATAATTTAACTTTAAATTTTGATTAATAGTTAATAATATTTGTTATTCTGTTTTTCTAAACAAAGAAATGCATTCGATTGAGGAAAACCGAATAATCGACCGGTTGAAACCATTAAACGATTGATTTTATAATTATATTTTGTAATTCATAAAATAAATATTTTATTTTATTATGATTCCACTATAGATTATACTTTATAATTGCTTTATTATGTAATAATTAACTAATAATTTAATTTGTCATACGTTTAATTTTGATTAATAGTTAATAATATTTGTTATTCTGTTTTTCTAAACAAAGAAATGCATTCGATTGAGGAAAACCGAATAATCGACCGATTGAAACCATCAAATCGATTGATTTTATAATTATATTTTGTAATTAATAAAATAAGTATTTTATTTTATTATGATTCCACTATAGATTATACTTTATAATTGCTTTATTATGTAATAATTAACTAATAATTTAATTTGTCATACGCTTAATTTTGATTAATAGTTAATAATATTTGTTATTCTGTTTTTCTAAACAAAGAAATGCATTCGATTGAGGAAAACCGAATAATCGACCGATTGAAACCATCAAATCGATTGATTTTATAATTATATTTTGTAATTAATAAAATAAGTATTTTATTTTATTATGATTCCACTATAGATTATACTTTATAATTGCTTTATTATGTAATAATTAACTAATAATTTAATTTGTCATACGCTTAATTTTGATTAATAGTTAATNAATTGTAACATCGAGCTGTATACCATCGATATTACTAACATGCTTTTCTTATTTAAATTTTATTAATATTGTATTTATAAGTTTTATTATTTGTTCTGTTATGATTTAAATTTGGTTTAATCTTGCTTTTATTCTTTTTATTTTTTTCTGTTTTCTGTAAAATTGCATCTATAATTTATTCCGTTTTTATATTTAATATCAATGTTTTTAAAATATATACCTCTTACACCATTTAAGTTTTTTGTCTAATACTGTTTTTTATCTATGTTGTATGAGATGTTTTATCCGAATTATATTTTTTTGTGTTATATTTAAATGTAATGTTTAAAAATGTGTCCCACTTATATTCTTTTTACACTTTATTGAATTGTTTATAATTAATTTTTTGTTTACTATGGCTTTTATTCTTTTATTATTTTTTTTGTTTTCTATAAAATTTTATCTAAAATCTATTCACTTTGTTATATTTAATAATAATGTTTTAGATATATATACAACTCATAACATTTAAGTTTTGATATAATATTGTTTTTGTTATTTGATTATATTTTACGTGATGTTTTATCTGAAATTTATTCACTCTGTTATATTTAAATATCAATGTTTAAAAATGTGTATTCACTTATATCATATAATCTAATATTGGTTTATTATTGTTATTGTTTTTCTTGGATTTCTTCTTTGTGTTATATTTAAATATTAATATTTTTCAAATTGGTCTATAGTATTTACATTATAGAATTTATTGAATTTTTTAAATATTAACGTTTTATTGAATTTATAGTATTTCTTCTATTTTTCGGAATGTTTTATTGAATTTATTTCTTTATGTTGTACTTGAATATTAACGTTTTTAAAAATGAATAATAAGTATGTCATTTAAGTTTGTTCTCAAATTGTTTTTATTCTTTTCTATTTTATGGGATGATTTATCTGAAATTTATTTATTTGTGCTATATTTAATTATCAATATTTTAAAATTGGGTACCACATACGTCATTTAAGTTTTGATTTAATATTGTTTTTTTTATGTTTCATGAATGCTTCTGTGTGTAGTTATCTTTAAATATCAATGTTTCAAAAAGAGGTACCTTTTATCATTTTAATGTCATTTAAGTGTTTTGGTCTAATAATGATTTTATTACTTTTTCTGTTTTAGGAATATTATATATTAAATGTATTTCCTTGTATTTTATTTAAATACATGTTTTTAAAATGGATACCACCTGTCATTTAATTTTTGATCTAATATTGTTTTTATTATTTTTCCTGTTTTTTGTGTATTATTTAAATAAAAATGGGTACCAGTTTTATGTCATTTAAGTTTGGTTTAATATTTTTTTATTCTTTATTAATATTTTTCTATTTTTTGAAAAAATAAATGTGCTATCATTTAAGGCTTGGTTTAATATTGACTTTATTATTTTATATTTTTTCTGGAATGTTTTATCTGAAATTTATTTCTGTGTGTTATATTTAAATATCAATTTTAAAATGGTTTATTATTTTAAGTTTTGTTCTAATATTGTTTTTTCTCCTTTAATGGCTTATCTCAATGTTTTAAAATAGATAACTCATTTAAGTTTTGGTTTGTTTTATATTATTTTTTTCTATTTCGTTGAATGATTTATTTATTTGTATTATATTTAAATATCAATCTTTTAAAAATATGTACCATGCATGTTTTTGTTTTCTTATATTGATTTTTTTTTATTTTGTCTCGTTGCTTTTATTTTCATTTTCTAACAATATTTCAAAAATATTAGACAACCCAACCCAAATTTAACTTTAGCTCGAAATATACAATTTTTTAAATTATTTAAGATTCGGTTTGTTGGTGGTTTAATTTTGGTTTGAGTTCGAATTCTTTTTTTACTTGATGTGTGGGCCATGGCTCGATATGAGTTGAGCTGTTTAAACTTCGATCTAACTTGATTATAATAGGGTTGTTTGCTTTAGTTTTTAAAATCGCGGTGAAGTGTGGTGATCGTATCATACGTTGAGTTGATCATGATAATTATGATCGGTATTTAGAAAACTGTTTGCAAAAACTGCGGTGATTGTACTGTAATTTTAATAAAAATATTTATTTTAACTTTTATATTAATATATTTATTATATATGAATATAAACCAAATAAAAAACAACCGAACTCTGAAATTTTCAACCGAAATAAACAATCGGAATAACAACCGAAAAGAAAAAATTGGAAGAAAAATCGAAAAGAAATGCATATAATCGAATACGTACCTTGCAATAAGAAACCTAAAAATATAGAACTACAACTTTGGTTTGGTTTTAAATTAATTAATTGAAATTTGAAGGATAATTTCGAAATTTACCAAATCACGGTGGATTGGTCATACGTATCAAGGCATAGCCACATGACCTCCAAACTCTCCAGTAAAATCACCGTTTGGTTGTGTAAAATAAAATCACATCAGATAGATAAAATAGCATGTACCGAAAAGATTTTGGGATTAAAGGAGATTACGAATAGCCTGTACCGAAGATATCACCATTCTTATAATATTGGGGTTGTTTGGTTTCACGGTGGGCATTGCGGTGTGGTCAGAACACTGTGATTTTATTTTACACAACCAAACATCTGGACAATTGGAGTTTTTGACTAAATAGCCTATACCGAAGAGAGATAAAATCTTATTTATATTGTTATATTAAAATTAAATGATACAAATTAAAATGCAATATATAAATTAATATTTTTTAATAAAAAATAAATATTTTATTTATTTCGAATAAAATAAGACTATAAAACCGAATAATCGATCGGTCTAGTTTATAATCGTATTTTGTAATTCGGATAATGCATACTTTATTTGATTATAATTTTGTTATAAATTATGTGTTATAATCGTTTTATTATGTTATAAATCAAAAATAATTTAACTTTAAATTTTGATTAATAGTTAATGATATTTGTTATTCTATTTTTCTAAAAAAAGAAATGCATTCGATTGAGGAAAACCGAATAATCGACCTGTTGAAACCATTAAATCGATTGATTTTATAATTATATTTTGTAATTCATAAAATAAGTATTTTATTTTATTATGATTCCACTATAGATTATACTTTATAATTGCTTTATTATGTAATAATTAACTAATAATTTAATTTGTCATACGCTTAATTTTGATTAATGGTTAATTACATTTGTTATTATATTTCCAAAACAAAGAAATGCATTGATCGAGGAAAACCGAATAATTAACCGGTTGAAACCACTACACCAATCGATTTTGTAATTCATATAATATATATTTTATTTTATTATGATTCATTATATATTATATGTTATAATAATTTATTACGTGATAAATCACTAAAAATTTAACTTATTGAGTTGAGTGAATGACTCTTAAATTTTGATTAATAGTTAATGATATTTTTTATTCTATTTTCTAAACAAAAAAATGCATTCGATCGAGAGAAACCGAATAATCGACCGGTTAAAACCACTAAACCGGTCGACTTTATAGTTTATAACCGCATTTTCTAATTCGAAAATATGTATTTAATTTGATTATGATTCCGTTATAGATCATGCGTTATCGTTTTATTATGCAATAAATCACTAATAATTTATTTGCCGAGTAAATGATTTTAAATTTTGATTAATAGTTAATAAGATTTGTTATTCTATTTTCTAAATTAAAAAATGCATTCGGTCGAGGAAAACATAATAATCGACCTGTTGAAACAATTAAACCGATTGATTTCATAGTCGTTTTGTAATTCAGAAAATACGTACTTTATTTAATTATGATTAAGTTATAGATTATACATTTTAATTGTTTTACTATGATTAAAAAAAAGATAAGTGATATTTATTGTCCTAAGAAACCATTAAACAGATCGATTTGATTAAAAAAACGATCAATTTTATAATTGTATTTTGTAATTCAGAAAATAAGTACTTTATTTGATTATTATTCTTTTATAGAGTATACGTTATAATTGTTTTATTACGTAATAAATCACTAATAATTTAACTTAACGAGTGAATGACTCCTTAATTTTGGTTAATAATTAATGACATTTGTTATTCTATATTTCTAAACTAAGAAATACATTCGATCGAGGAAAATCGAATAATCAATCGGTTGAAACCACTAAACCGATCAATTTTATAATTGTATTTTGTAATTCAGAAAATATGTATTTTTATTTGATTATTATTCTTCTATACATTATACGTTATAATTGTTTTATTATGCAATAGATCACTACTAGTTTAACTTGTCGATTCAAGGGCGCTTTATTAAATTTTGATTAATAGTTAATGATATTTTTTATTCTATTTTCTAAATAAAGAAATGCATTGGATTGAGAAAAACTAAATAATCGACCGGTTGAAACCACATAACATGTCGATTATTCATTTTTCCTCGATCGAATGCGATTCTTAGTTTAGAAATAGAATAGCAAATGTCATTAACTATTAATAGAAATTGAAGCGCATTCACTCGTTAAATTAAATTATTAGTGATTTATTGTATAATAAAACAATTATAACGTATAATCTATAATATAATCATAATAAAATAAAATACATATTTTCTGAATTACGCAATACAATTATAAAATCGATCGTTTAGTGGTTTCAACTAGTCGATTATTCGGTTTTGCTCAACCGAATGCATTTATTAGTTTAGAAAAATACAATAAGAAATGTCATTAACTATTAATAAAAAATTAAAAACCCTTTCACTTAGCAAATTAAATTATTTGTGATTTATTACGTAATAAAACTATTATAACGCATAATGTATAATCAAATTATAATCAAATAAAATATGCATTATCCGAATTACAAATACGATTATAAACTTGATTGATTTAGTGGTTTTAATCGATCGATTATTCAATTTTATAGTCTTATCCGCGTGCAGGCTATTTAGCCAAAGCTTTTATGAAAGAGGTTACTTGCCAAATAGTTTATGAATTAAGGTTATTTAGCGAATGGATGTTTTGTAGAAGGTTATTTACCCAATTTCCCCGTACAATTTAGGGTTTTATCCCGTAAATTGACGGTTGAACTCTTAACGTAAGACTTTATTTAATATTGGGAATTACATAAATATAGCTAATATTTCCAAAAAAGCCAAGAAAGGTATTATTATAAACCATAATTAACATATTTGAAAATTCATTGAAGTTTTATCCAATTTATTTAATTAATTTAAAATGTTTCCAAATTTTAACTTTATTTCAAAATAAAATCGATGGTACGACAATGGAAATTAAATCAATTTCACATTTTCACCTCGTTGGTAGAAATAATTGCTGCCTTTATAATTGTTAATAGGGCGGCATGGGGCCCACCTTTCTTTTTCCTTCGATTTTTTCTCTAATTAATTAATTAATGAGAAATACTTTATACTACTAAAATTATTTATAATCTTTAATTCTATTAATAGTATTAAATATTTAAAGAATCAATTTTGAAAAATGAAAATGAAGGCTATACATATATTGTTACTAAAATTTGGCGAAATTAATTAAACTAATTTAAAATATTAAATATATTTATAAGTTAACTTTATAATGTAGCTAAAATGATATTTTTTTTCAACTCAATTGATTTACAGTTCCTTAATTTGATCATAGAGTTTGGTATAAGCCAAAATTTGTACTTTGGATTACACCCGAATTATTTATAATAAAAAACACAAATTTATGAGTTAATTTAATAGTAGAGTACATTAAGCATTTTCCCTAGTTACTTTCTTGAATGATAATTTATAATAAATATGGATTATTTAAATGAAAAAAATATTATAATTAAGAAAATATTAAAAATTTTAATAAATTTAAAATCATGGTATAAACATCTATATAATACAAATATATTAAAATTAAAAATAGTACGATGGGGACCTAAAGAATGATCTTGATGGTGAAGAAAAGTAGGTCACGGCCAGCCATCAATGAATTACGTACGTACTGTAGGTAAGAATTGAGTATGAAAATAAAAGCTATTTTTAATTGCAATAAATAATGTATTTATTCATCAAAATTTTTTAATTTTATCAAATTTAATTATCATAATTTGTAATGATATATTTAATTAACAGACTTTAAGATTTTGACAAATTATATTTTTAAGTTTGCAAAATTTTACAAATCAAATCACATGTGTCAAAATGATCTCCAAAAAATTGGTTCTGATTGTAGATCTCAATTGCCAAAATTGAAAAATTTGGAGATCGATTGTTACATACATATTAAATTTGGAAACTGATTTTACTAAAACATACAAAATATAAAAAGTGATTTTATAATCTTTATATATGTAAAGGATCAAAATTAGAAAAATAATAAAAATATTAGACCTAAATATTCGTCTCATTATAAAATGACCATAAGAATTTAGGGTCTACTTTTAAAAGACGACATAATAATTATTTGTATGCAATATAGTTTTTATGAAACCTATCCCTGCCACAATAATAATAAAATAATAATAATAACTAGGTCAAAGTCTATTATTCTTTATTTGCATACAAATTCACACTATTTCCATAAATATCCACACAAATGTTTTCATAGGTCCTCCTTCTTTATAATATTTCCAATTATATCCCCATACCCTTTTCAAATTTTAAAAGAAAAAATAATTACAAGGGTATGTTTTTATATTAAATATAAATATCACTATACTATTATTGTAGTGGTATGTGAGTGTATGTATGTTACATTTTATTAAAGAAAGTAGTAACTTGATGAATGATGACGTGGATATTAAAAGGGAATTAATATTATTTAATAATAACAGGGAAGCATAAAATAAATGCAAAGCAAAAGATATGTCATATGAGTAAGCAGTGACTCATACGCATAAGAGAATGGGATGGTGATTTCCGGTGACATCTTATCGCCGGCGAGTGACCCATAAGAGCAAAGCATTCAAGTTTCTTTCTTGAAATATGGGCTGCGCCGCCTCTAAGATTAATGACTCCGCGCCTGTTGCACTTTGCCGTCACCGTTGCGCTTTTCTAGAAGACGCCCTCCGTCTCCGATTCGTCCTTGCAGAGTCGCATGCCGCTTATCTCAACTCCCTCAACTCTGTTGGAGTTTCCCTTCACGGATTTTTCGATCGGGAAATTGGTCTTTCCGGCGGGAATTTGGAGGTTATAAACCACTCGCGGCGGAGAGAGGAGAGGGTTCGGCGAAGTTTTCATTCACGATCGCATTCTGGGTCTCATCTCCATTTCAGGTCTGATTCCGGCGAGATTGACTCTGAGTACTTGCATCATCTTGATGAAACCTCGCCTGTGATTAACGGCGATCAAGGTGTCGCTTCATCCAGTTATGACTATTCCTATTTAAATCTCACTGGAGACGACGGTGATGGCGAATTCGACAAATTCGGTGAAAGGCGAAGCCAAAACCAGAATCACCCATCATATCTCAATGCGCATTTGAATTCTCTGCCGTCATCGAGTTCTAAAGCTCCGCCGCCTCCGTCACCGCCCAGAACATTGACTTGGGATTTTCTAAACCCATTCGAAACATTCAACAAGTATTACCCTTCTTACAACATGGGTACAGTTCCTGATTTTGAGAACGAGGATGACGCCGTCGTAAAGACGACACCGGCGAGAAATTACAGTACACCAACCGTCAACGGCGATCATGAAACAACCCCAAGTGGGGACATTGAGACAGGAAGAGATTACAGTACGCAGACAAATGCAGATTGCAACGATGAAACCAGAGAAAAATCTTCAGAATCCAAAGAGAACCCCAAAGCTTTAAAAGAGATTGAAAACCATTTTCTCCGAGCTTCTGAATCTGGGAAAAAAATTGCTGACTTTCTTGAGGTTGGAAAGCTTCCATATAAACCCAAAAACAAGAGCATTCTTCATGGTAAAAAGCTTCGAATTTAATGGCGGTTTCTTCATATCTAATCATAATTTGAAAATTGTCTTGTTTTCTTTGGCAGTTCCAAGTCCAACAAAGATTCTACATCTACCAGCGCTGACCTTAAGGCTTTCAGTTTCAGGGTCTAAAAAAACAGATGATAGAGCAGCCTTACAATTCAACAAAGATGCGAAACAGAGTTCCAGAAAACTTTCATCTACTTTACAAGAGATTCTTCTCTGGGAGAAAAAGCTGTATGAAGAAGTTAAGGTAATTGTACCAATCACTTTTGCATCCTTGTCCGTTTATGGGGCTCCATTATTCTATCCTTTTATATCGTTTAACACAACTTTAGCCATTCCTTTTAAGCTTCTCATTAAACTCTTTGTTTTTTTTACATACAGAAGCAATCATTGTAGCTTGTATTGGTCTCCTTTTTCCCATTACCAAAAAGACCGTCTTTTCTTTCTTCTGTGCAAGCAGGTTGAGGAGAAAATGAGGATTCTGCACCACCGCAAGTCTAGTAAACTGAAGATTTTAGATAGAAATGGTGCTGAGGCACACAAACTTGATTCAACAAGAACATTAGTGCGAAATTTGTCAGCTAAAATCAAAATTGTGATTCAAGTTGTTGATCGAATCTCCATCAAGATCACTATCTTAAGAGATGAAGAGCTTTGTCCTCATCTCTACGAATTCATTCATGGGTAAGTAATCAGTAATCAGTAATCAAATCTCTATTGTACTATAATCTGATCTCAAATTTGCTTGTTTCTTCGTATAGTTTAACCAGTATGTGGAAAACCATGCTCGAATCGCATCGTTCGCAACGTGAATCAATCGAAGAATACAACAAACTGAAGCTCCACGAAGCGGTTCCTCAAATCGAAGTGATTTCTCAACTCGATCACGATATCATGAACTGGGGAACATCGTTTTCACAGTGGTGTAAAACGCAGAGAAGCTTCGTTCAAGCTTTAAATAATTGGCTTCTTAAATGTTTACTTTATGTTCCTGAAGAAACTTCTGATGGACCAGCTCCATTTTCTCCTGGGAGAATCGGAGCTCCGAAATTGTTCGTTATTTGTAACTTATGGTCACAGTTACTTGACAATGTTTCGGAGCATGATGTCGTTGATTCGATCGATGAACTTAAGAGTGAAGTTCTTCGGATTTGGAGACAACGAGAGGCTGAAGAGATTACGAGGAGAATGGAGAATGGAGATTTGGAGGAGACTGAAAGGGTTTATCGGAGCGAAACGAGGACGAAAAATGGAAGTATTGAGACGATTTTGGTTCGGGTTTTCGAAGAATTGGAGAAGTTTGCTTGTGATTGTTTGAAAGCTTATGAGAAGCTTTTGCAGTGCATGGAAGATGTTAGTAGTAGTAGCACTAGTGGTTCTTCTCTAAATGTGAAGCCTTGATTTTCTTAATTTTAATTTCTGAAATATGATTATTTTGAACTATGTATTATGTTTTTTTATAAAATTACTAGAAATTAGGACATCTAATTAAATTCGAATAGCATATATCATTAAATTATGTACGATTTATTACATAATTCCAATAAAATAATTATGATAGAATAAATTTTAAAATATTTTTGTGATCTAATATTTTCGATCGATCTACAACTACATCTTACATTAGACATGTTGGCTTATACACTCCATTAAGTGATAATGCAACTTGTGATTATCATAAGTAGAAAGCTCGTATTCTTAAGTCATTGATAAATCAAATTTTGAGGTGTCACGCTTTTAGGTCGTGATGGGAAGAAGATGAAGGAATGAGGTAGAAATGGTAGGAGTAGTAGCCTGAAGAAATGGGGAGGGGAAGACAGCAACACAGCCGTGAGAAGAGGAACAAGGAAGGAGAATAAACACACGGCCGAGAAGGAGAAAAACTGATAACACCCAATAATAATTTCGATAGATACAATCACAATACAATCGAAATTATATATCTCTAATTATCGGATTAGGTCCATACAACAATACAATATCGGATTCTGGGTCATGACATGAGGCACAAAAATGTGAACGATAGGGATCTCTATGTTAACATATTATATAGTTAAATATTCTTGAATTACCCCTAAAAATGTATATAACCTTATTCTGTTTTGATTGTTGAAATATTTTCTCATGTGTAAATAAAAATATTATAATTTATAAGTGTAGTGATATCATAATTAATTAATTTAGTCTAGTTTTTTTCAATATGTTTAACTTCTTTTATTATTTATGCTATAAGGACACTCTATCTACCTATTGAATCTTAAATTTCTATATGATATTAGAACTCTAGGTGGGTTCGGGTTAATCAATATTGTTTTTGAACACTACCAAACATATTGAAGTGAACCAATACTAATTCTACTTAAGGAATAGTGTTTAAATAATCACATGGGTTGTGTAAAGTAGTTTATAATGACATTCTATCCAACTATTGAATTAGAATTTCTACATGTTGGAATATTAAAATGTCACACCTTAAATTGTGATAACACTTGGAATTATTTATAACCATACTAATTGATTTGTTTAAGTCTTTTACGATCTGATCTCATCTCTTTATACATCATATATATGCACATTTATGTCGTTATTTCGATCATATTCTATAATTTCAATAGATAAGTCCTCCTAAAACAATCCCTTATTCTAATGATCGATCGACCCCACTATACCAATCAATGGTATTTGAAAAACATTTCATTTGTATATCTTAGAAAAGGACATCGAATATTATAATAATATAATATTTCTTCTCTCTTTCACCGTTCATCGCGATTCGCATCTGAACCACAGAAAAAAATCAAGATCTTTCAGTTTTGGTTGAAAAAATGGAAGAAGTTGTGATAATTGGGGCTGGAGTTGCTGGTCTGGCAACGTCATTAGGGCTTCACAGGTATCTGTTTAATGCTTCGATTTGTGTTGAAACTCAACTGGTTTTACTGTTGTTGTGATAGATTAGGAATAAAAAGTTTAGTTCTCGAATCATCGGATTGTCTACGAGTCACCGGCTCCGCTTTCGGACTGTGGAACAATGCTTGGAAGGCAGCTGATGTTTTGAAAATCGGAGACACTCTTCGTTCCAATTCTACTCAACTCCAAAGGCAATAATCACCACTTCTCTTAATCTACTTTCCTATAAATTCACACAAATACCGTAAGAGAATTGAATCATTTAAGATTTTTAGTTTCATATACGATTTGAGACGTACGATGCGCAAATTTGGTCCTCGTAGTTTACTATTTTGGTAATTTTGATTCTCGTATTTTGACAACTGTGGTATATTAAGTTCATTAACTTTATTTGTGGCAAAATTAGTCTTCCTATTTTGTCATATTTGACAAATTATGTACTCTAAATTTTATGTTGATGACAAATTTGATCCTCAAAATTTGTAATTTTTTATTTTTCATTTTTATATAATACGGAGACTAATTTTACCATTACAATCAAACTACATGGACCGATTTTGTTCAATTTCATTTGGAGAACTAAATATAAATTTGTGTCAAATGTTCCAAATAGGATAATCGATTTTGACAAATGTCCAAAATTCGAGGACTGAAAATACCAAAATAAATTTGTAGGACTAAATTTGCCAAAAAGATCAAACTACGAGAACCAAAGACTTCATTTTCTCGATTTTTTAGACACTTTAGAACTCTTCTTTAAGTGATTCAAATTTACTTCAATAGATTTGATACTTCTCGAGTCATAGGTCGAGTTATTTTTGTCGTTTAAATCTAGTCACTTTTTATCGTTGTTTTTTTGTCTAAAATAGTATAGATTAGATATTCAGAATTCAATGATCGTATCTCATAATTTTAAAGATAAGCGTCTTGAATCTCACATTCGATACAAAACTCACATTTGAGTTTGATTTAATGTGATTAATTTCTCTTATGAATTTTGTTACATAGAAACACAAGAAATGAATTATATTGAAAAAAAGTAAAATAAACATCATTTTTATTATAAATTAAAATATTTTTAATTCTATAAAAAAATCAAATGAGAGGGATGTTAAACCCAACATATAACATTGATGAATCACACATTAAAAAAATTGTATCATAATACATCTATCTTATATGTTATACTATTTTGTTTGGGATACATATTCTTCATTGCAGCCTAGAGATCACTTCGATAAACACCGGCCTTATAACTTCGGATCAACTCTTCGTACCCCCGGATTCGAGGTACGAATCTTTAACAACCTTAAAGAAACTTGGATAATAATTAAGGATCTTGATTTGTAAAGGAATGAGTACGAGGTGAGATGTGTTAACAGAAGAGTTCTTCTTGAAACAATGGTGAATGAACTCCCAAAAAACACTCTAAAATACTCATCCAAAGTTGTAAATATTGACTCTTGTGGTGACTTGAAATATATTCATCTTGCTGATGGAACTTGCATAACATCAAAGGTACAAAAGCCAGTTAACTTTATGTGTTTTTATTTAATGTAAGTGATGGAGAATTTGGATTAGGTTGTTGTGGGATCAGATGGAGTGAATTCTGTAGTAGCATGCAAGTTTCTTGGCTTAAGCGAACCGCGGTTAGTTGGCCGGTCGGAGATTCGAGGTTTAGTTTGGTTTGAGGATCGTCATGACTTCGATCCCAAGTTCATGAAGTTCTTCGGAGACGGTGTTTACTATGGTATCTTTCCGTGCGATGATCACTCCGTTTACTGGTTCTTCAACTTCATTGCATCTTCTCAAGGTAATTAAAATTTTCATGCTTAAATTCATAAGAAACTGAATTTAATTTCATGTATAGAATGTGTTTGGATATAACGTATAAGAAGATAAAAATAACACTATAAAAAATTTAAACAAATCAATTACAATAGTTTACAATTCCCTTTATAAACAAATTCAATGCGCATCTTAATTCTTATATGGAATATTTTTATTTTTATTTTAATACAGTTCCTCTAACCATCTAACGAATTGAATTTTTTGTCTAAACCGAGTTGGGACTTAGAAGAATACTTGTGTAGTATAATTGAGATGTGAATTGAATTACACTGAAAATTATAAGTTAAATCAATTAATAATTTATAATAATAACATTTTAAAGTTGATATTAGAATGTGTTTTCAATATATTATGATCTCAAATGTCTAATATCTAAGAGTTGTTTTTTATTTTACCAAAAAATCAGATGAGGAAGAAATGAGAAATGATGCATCAAAGATGAAGCACTATATATTATCAAGGCTCGGAAAAGTTTCAAAAAAGATCATATCAATGTTCGAGAACACGGACCCGAGTCTCATTTCATACTCGGCTTTGCGGTACAGGCCACCATGGGAGCTTTTATGGGGTAACATATTCAAGGACAATGTATGTGTTATAGGAGACGCATTACATCCGATGACACCGGATATCGGTCAAGGTGCATGTTGTGCTCTCGAAGATGGTGTCGTTCTAGCAAGAATATTAGGACAAACGATGATGAACGAGGAAGATTGTCGTGGTAAGAAATTTGGAAAGTTTGTAAAGGAGAGGAGATGGAGAAGTTTTCAAGTGATGAGCTTGGCTTATGTTGTTGGTTGGATGCAGGCAAGTGATTTGGCATTGGTGAAACTTGTTAGGGATAATTTTGTTACTAAGTCGTTGATTAGTGCGGCGATTCGTAAGGTTACTATGTATGATTGTGGAAAGTTAACGATTGGTTAAATCGATTCAATCGTGAATCAAAACCCGATAAATGGAGAGATATGTAAGTTAAGAATATTAATTACTTTTTATATAATAAATCTTAAATAATGTTATTGTTATACTTGAATCAATTTTGTAAAAGATTGATTACATTGTATTTAAGGTTTTATATTATATTCTGCATAAATTATGAAAAATGAATTATATATTATAGAATACATAATCTTTTTTTGATTAATTTTTTATTGAAGTTAAATAATAAATTGTATGGGAAATGATTGAAAGTTCGAGAAAATTTCTATCACATTATTTGATCTGAAATTTTTCTAATATATTAACCAGATTTATTATTATTTTCTTTTAATTGAAATATAAAATATGTAACGTACAAATATTAACTGAAAATTGATTATTTAAACTAAATACTCCTTATAAAATCAAATTCAATATCTAACTTATATTTTTTTAACACTAAATAAGAAATAATCACGGCTCGATCATCCTATTTCGGTCAAAATGAATTTTATGTTGATATCAAACGAAATTTTACCCAAATAATGTAATTTATGTGAAATTTAAAAGTATGATGATATTATTAAATTAATAAATAAATTGATAATAATAACATAAAATTGGAAACTTTTGATTTTCGAATATCCAATTGGATTTAAAACAATCTGCTAAAGGCACTGTGAATCTCTATAAATAAAGAAGGCCAAGGTTTGGTTGTTAATTGGGGTAGCAAAAATTCTCTCCAGTGTCGATTGTTACAATAATGTCGTCGACGGAACCTACACCGCAGAAGATGATCGTTCTGAGGAGTTCCGATGGGGAGAATTTCGAGGTGGAGGAGTTGGTTGCACTCGAATCAATGACTATCAGACACACGATCGAGGATAATTGCGGTGATGGAGTTATTCCGCTTCCTAATGTCACCGCGAAGATTCTGGCTAAGGTGATTGAGTATTGCAAGCGCCATGTCGATGCTGCGGCGAAGGCTGCTAAGTCCGGTTTATCGGTCGGGGATAAAGTTGTTGATGAAGAATTAGATGCGTTCGATGCCGATTTCGTCAAGGTTGATCAGGAGACGCTGTTTGACCTAATTTTGGTACATCCTATCAATTTCTTTCGTTTAACCGTTATTTGTTTGATATCTGTGTTTTTGGTTGATTCTAACTAGGATATCTGGTTTAGATGGTGACGATGATCAGTCTTAAGTTTGATTCCTATGCGAGTTTATGGATTCTTGCCTTAATTATTAGTTTTTCAATTCCTTTCTTCATACCTTGTTCTTGTTCTTCTCACATAAACTTCGTTAGAATATAGATGGTGACGATGATAAGTCTTAAGATCGATTCCTGTACAGGTTCATACATTCTTGCTTAACTAGTTTGAAATCCTTTCTTCAGATCATGTTCTTGTTAGTGATTTTCTGCAATGCTTACTTCTTCGTGCTTGGCACATTAATTGCAATACTTCTTAATCTTAAACTGTGATTTCAGGCAGCAAACTATTTGAACATAAAGGGCATGCTGGACTTAACATGCCAAACAGTGGCAGATATGATAAAAGACAAAACACCAGAGGAGATTCGTAAAACCTTCAATATAAAGAACGATTTTACACCCGAGGAAGAAGAGGAGGTTCGAAGGGAGAATGCTTGGGCCTTCGAGTAATCCAAAATGGTTTTCTCTGATAATTTTATCACAAGGTAACAAATGTTGTCTTTGCAATATCATTTCTTACGTTTATCACATGATTCATTTTCCCTTCTCTTTTCATATCCATGTATTAATAAATTTTGGATATATTACTTATATTGAAGATTATTTTTGTATAATATTTATCATTTTAATAAAAAAATTATTATTTCATATAATAAATATATCAATATTAACATGTTTTGCACAATATGATCAATTCTTAAAATAAATTTTTAAGATTCAATATTTTGCAAAATAGAGTTCATCTTTAAAATACAACAAATTTATTTTTTAGATTTGGATCCGATATTGATCTCGGCTTATCCAATGAAACATGGATCATTGTTTTTTAAACCAACCAAATTGTTGCACGGTCGACCCATCAATCAACCCATTTGGTGGAAGGGGTTGTTGGACCCATCAGTTTTTTTAAAAAAATATTTTTAAAGTTTAATTTAAGTATATCTATTTCTTAAAATAAATTAAATAATAATACTTCCATTCAATGAACCGATCGTATTTTGAGTATGGGAGAACATGATATCAATATACCAATGTTTTCATATCGTACGATATACCGATCGATACAATGTAACCATGTGATATCTGTAATTCGACCAGTACCACCCAATACCGGATTTCCAGGTCAGAACTTGGGTTTTTCCAGATCAATCCGCGAAAAATTAAAAATAAAATTAATTTTTTAAATTGCTTTTTTTTAAATAAAAATTTGTATACCGGTCCGGATCGAAACGATACCCCAAACCGGTATAAAAACATTGGAATAGGCATCAAACCAAAACAAAGCTATCTGTTAATAAAAGCACCTGAAGGTAATTATTGCACAAGTTATGCTTCAGAAACCAGAAGGAAAACAGGTAACTTTTGTTCTTCTAAACTTCACCTGAATTGTTTACCTCAATCAGGGAGAGCAGTTCCTCTCTCAAGATTATTCTTGATTTCAACTGTGTATTTCCCAAATGCTCGTTCGATCTTTTTATTGAAGTGTTCGTTTCGATCATTTATCGAATCAATATCCTTTTCTTCACGGAACTTTCTCCTCCGGCTAAACGACCTCGATTTCTCCTCTCTGTCTTTAAGCTCCTTCACCATCTTGTCTATCTTGCTCTCCGACACAACCGGCGCCTGTTTAACGGAAAAAAAACAATGCTTACATTGGTTTCCAACATTCAAAATGCTGCTTACTTTTCCATATTGAAGACTTGAAGCATTTCGGTAGAATTCCGGATCTGCTTCTTTCATTCTGTCGTACTCATCCAGATCTACATCAATATTCTTTGTTCTTTTCTTGTATGCTTTGTATAGTGTTTTTTGGTTGAAAACTGCACAAAACAAAATCAATCACATTACCTACACAAAAACCAGTAACACGAGATAACGAAATAATTCAAATTCATCCGAATGTTAGCGCACATGCTGAAAACTTCCCATGAGATCACTATAATATAACAAGCGGAAAATTAACGGGTTTTTTGAAGTTCATAGAAAATTATGTGGTTATAATAATAATGAAGCATCAGTAATTTGGTGTATAAATGTAGCTTACCATCCCAGCCAGTAGGAGCAGCTTCCTTTTCCCATTTCTTGTATTTTGATTCTGCCATCTCTTGTGTATCAAGCATATAAGCCTTGCTCATATCTAATCCGTTAGCATCTAACAGTTTTCCGATTTTCTTCTTTCTCTCTTCAAGCCATTTTTGTTTGGAAATTCCTCTAGCCTCTGCTGGTGTTTCCATTTTTTTCTTCTCTGCAACCATTGCACTTTGGTTGGCTTTTCTCGCCTCGTTCTGACGATTGTTAACACATAAAAAGTAAGACGAAACAGGAGAATGAAAACTAGAACCAAATGTATGTGCTGTTTTTGTTTGAAATGGGAATAATGAAGGATTCCATAGCTTACCATCTTCATTCGCAACTCAAATAACCTCTTCTCTCTCCCTGTAAGATTAGTGAAATCTTGAGCTGGTTCATCTTGGTCGTTGGTACCAGTATCTTCGCCAAATTGACCCTCGGTATCATTATGAGAAGAATCAACCATATTAGGCTGATCTTTATTATGCTCTGAAGCTTGCAATCCTGGAAACACGACCGAAAACATATGAAAAATAACGTAAATTTAAACTTCAGTGGAAATAGTTCATTATTAGCACTTAATGGCTATGAATACAGAAGCTCAGAGAGGTAACACCATAGGGTAGTAAAAATCTACAAGAGTAAACCTGTAAAAGCAATTTCAATGGCAAAAGTTCAGCATTTTGTACATAGATCGATCGATTCATGGATATATCTGCATAGCACGTTTGATTTTTGAACTAATTTCGAGTAAACACAGCCATGTATTTCTAAGGTATTCTATTTTTGAATCTAGGAAAATAAATAATACTCAAGATTAGCAACATGAAAGAAATGAACCAAGAACCTGTATCAGATTCATCCTTCTGTCTCTTCGATTCAGCTATGATCGTAAAGCAATATTCACTGCATTCATGATAGGGATTCGAAGAATTTCTGCAATCTGGGTGAACAACCCCGATTTGCGCCATATCCCCTTTCAAAAAAAACCCTAAAATTATAGTGGTCAGGCGCATAATCACATAAAGCGAATTCACATTATACCAAGAAATTGCAGTATACTTACCGAAATCAAACGATAAACGGTAACACGAAGTAATCTTCACTATCCACACGACGTATTGAGCATAAACAGTCTTCTCCAAATCCAATACAATTGATGAATTGAACTAAGCATTAGAAAGCACAAAAACTCTATATATATGCAGATAAGCGGCCCATTAGCATAGGCCCAAATCATGTCTGGTATTCAGTCCAGATATTAGCATAGGCCCATTATCATAGGCCCAGATAAGCGCCAACTAGCTTGTGAGGATCTAGTTTAAGAAGGGATTAGGACGTGTTAAAAATTCATTAATTTAAAAAATATATATTATTTTTATATTTATTCTAGAATTGAATAACATTTTAAATCATTTGGACATTGGATTATGACTGTAAAATTTTACATAAATTAATTTTTTATTTTCTTACATTTCTATAAAAAATGCAATATTATTTATTTTTGTAATAATTATTTATCTATATAACTGATAAACCAACCAACATGGGATTGGTATAGAATGTAATTATATTATACTTATAAGAGAATTAAATTAATTTTTATATAAGTATTTCTTATCCGATTGAGATATATATTTTGAAGTGTTAATGTATGGGTTCTTGATAAATACATGTAAAAGCTTAATACCGAAGAAAGAAGCTAGTTTGAAGTTGATGATTTAGGGCTGCTCCATCTTTTTTTCAAGTATTCCTCTACAGAGAGAGGGCTGCTCGATGATGATTCAGAGTCTTCATTCACATCAAGAAACGCAACAGTCAGATGAGATTCCGCGCTTGATTCCGGGTACAATTCATCATCCTTATCTTCCTCAAAATTCCTTGACAAATCATCGTTTTCAATGTCGATTTGCAGTATGTTTCCGTTTCCTTCTAGGACATGTAGAATCTGAAACACAAGGTAAACAAGTATGATGATTGTTTACCTGGTTCCAAATTATATCTTATTAAATCACCTGGTTCATTCGGGGACGAAGGGTTGCAGATTGGGCTAGGCAGAGTTTCGCGGCTAGAGCGAGTTTCTGAACCTGATCATAATCAAACTTGCCGTTCAAGTTTGGGTCCAAAATGCTACTTACATCTGCACTTTTTAGTTTAGGTTTTGCCTGAAGAAGAAAAATGGTTATGATTTAACATTCTTAGAATCTGAAATGCTGCTAAAAGTTTACTTCTTACCCATATGACTAAGCTTTCTTGGCCTTTTCTAGGTTCACTGCTTATGGGTTTTCTCCCGGAGAGAAGTTCTAGAAGAACTACACCATAAGCATATACATCAATCTTTTCACTTACTCTACCGTACATGAAATACTCAGGAGCCAGGTACCCAAATGTTCCAACTAAATCATTGTCCATCAAGAAAGATGATGATGGAGGTCCCCATATTGCTAGTCCAAAGTCACTAAGCTGTGCCAAATATACATGGTAATTAAGCAGTATTGATCAAGTAAGTAGAGAATTTTTTTAGTTATACCTGCGGTTTTAGCTCATCGGTGAGAAGAATGTTTGAAGATTTGACATCTCTGTGAATGATTGGGTGGGGGGATGCATTGTGTAGATAGTCTAGAACTTCTGCAATCCCATGAGCTATTTTGAATCTCACTTCCCATGGAATAGGATTCTTTCCCTTTTCGTTACCTGCTGATTTAAGAGTTAATCAGGCTAGGGGGTTATTTGAAAAGTTTGTGATTCTTTTGTGTACTTGCCTTGAAGATTTTGTTCCAAGTTTCCTCGTTGTAAAAGCTCGTAAACAGAAATAAGCTTATCGTTTTCAATGCATATCCCGAGGAACGGTGTGATTCTTTCGTGTTTGATTGTTGTCATAATGTCAACTTCCTTAATGAAATCCTTGTGTGCTTCTTTTGATGATATCATAACTTTTGTAGCAATCTTCTTGCCATCAGGAAGAACTCCTTTGTACACAGAGTTGCATCCTCCGGTTCCGATCAGATTCCCTAGACACACATTCGCCATACAAAATCAACTTTCAAGCTTTGCAGAAAGACGATTAACCGGTAAGGGAAAAAATACCTGATGAGAAATCAGAAGTGGCATTTTTTAAAGTGTAGTAGCTGAAAACTTCACAGTACAAGGGGTTTTTTATCAGTATAAGCTTCAAATCTTTATCCATCTCATGTTGATTGATTTTCAATTCTCGTGGACTCATTTCTAATAATACTTCACTTTTAATTCCCCAGGAATCATGATCACTCCCACTTGGGGAGCTCAATGTCGAAACATCCGACAAGGAACGATTCGGTAAGCTCATTACCCATCGTATTACCGACATCTTCCTTGCATTCTGTACTGATCTTGTCATTAAGCTCGATGTACGAAGCAGCAACGGCCATCCAGGAATCTCCATTCTCAAATCATCAACAGGAAGTGAAATCGATGTCAAAGAGCGTCTTTTGCTTTGTCCCACAAGACTGAACTTCTCATCCTCTACCTTGAGATCACTGGCTTTGCCATCAGAATGGTATCCACATCTCTTCGATCCCTCGGAATCTTGAAATTCAGGTACACTCTTTTTACACATTACACTCTCTATATCATTACAAGTCTCACTTTCTTTGCATTTTACTGCAAAATCATCGATATTGTAAGAGATTTAACTGTTCCTAGTTTAGCATCAGCTTCATATACCTTCAAGTTTAAGGCTAGAAAGCCTGCGGAAGATGATCTTCCCATTGTAAATTGCAATAACATCAGTAGTCACAGGGAGTTTCTTTATGCAATACTTAGCAACAGAACCCCATCCCCTGTAGAATCATATTTTTTTTACTACCAATTTGTGTGTTATTTGAAATCTGTGAAGAAGAGAAGAATGACCTGATAGCACTTTGTTTAGTTATTCCGAAAATAACAGTTGTTGCAAGACGATTCTTTGCTTCTCTAACAAGAACTTTTCTGTAGGAATTCCCCTTCAAGATCTCTGCTGTAAAAATCACCTGAACAAGAAAGCTACAGGTTTGAGTCTCTCAATCTAAGCACATTGTTTGATGAAAGTGAAAATGAACCTGATTTTGAGTGCACAAACTTGTGATTTCATCCAGGTAACTATCCAGCAATGCTTTCTCCTTGGAAACACGACCTTAAAGACTGAATCAAGTTAAGACAAGACACAATTTAAGACAAGTTTGTAAGAGAGAAGGCAAAATGTACCTGAACTTGGACAAATATGAAGAGCAAGAACAGTGTCACCAGGATCAGCTACTTTCTCCAATGCCCACCTCAGAAACTCTTTACCACACTGATCTTTTCCTATTCCCACAACCACATTCTTTTTGACAGCTCCCATTTTCCCAATACCAGAAAACCAAAAGAATCTGAGAATGAGGAGGAGAATGAAGAGTTAGGGAAAAAGGGAAAGAATCTGAGAATGAAGCAGAAACAGCAAAGAAGATATTCTTAAATGTAATGGAAAGAAGGGAAGCTTGATATCTCGTCTTCTTCTACCTGGAAAGGCTGACAAAGAAACTTGGGACGATTAATGAAGGGGACCGCAGAGGAAGGGAGGCCCATATGAAAAAGTGAAAGTTTTTGTTAGAAATTTGACTATATGGATTAACCTAACTGATTACGTCTGTGTCGGAAAGCTTGATCCGGGTGTTTCGGTTAGTGGTTAATGGAACGGTGAAGTTACGGCGTTAACAAACGTCAATTCTCTTCATTTAATTTTACTTGTGAATCAATAAATAATAACATGGGCATTCATGCTTCGCACTGATCCATCGTAACTCAGTCAAAAGACTCCAAAATAGTAGGTTCTCAATTCTTATTACGGATCCCAAATTCCATATTTTGGGATTCAGGTTGAGATTATTATTTTGTAGTCGATATTCTTTAGGTCAAATTATATAATTGACCAAAAATTGATCATTCAAAATAACACATTTTCTATTCT
The DNA here is from genome assembly GCA_009725065.1 of Utricularia reniformis. Taxonomy (NCBI): domain Eukaryota; kingdom Viridiplantae; phylum Streptophyta; class Magnoliopsida; order Lamiales; family Lentibulariaceae; genus Utricularia; species Utricularia reniformis. The sequence continues at coordinate 857,618 of RWGZ01001025.1, forward strand.
AAAATCATTTGTTTTAAATTTCTTCTACTGCTTACTTTAGCTAGGGATGGGCTGGGTTGGTTTCCATAGGTATACACGGGTAAATCTGTAGATCGGTCCGTCAAATATTACTTTACGAGTTGGGCTACGAAATTCAACCCATCGATCTATATGGATTAACGGATTGAAATAGGTAAAAAAATTTAAAAAATTGTAATTTTTTAATTTACGTTTTTAGTTTAAGTTATTTAACTCGTTGACGAGATGGACCACATTTTCAACATGTTGGGTCAATATATCCTATCAACCCGTAGGACGAGACCCGTACCCACTTCTAACTTTAGCTAAGATATATGTTTTGTTGACAACAAATCTTCATGTAATAGCTAGTAGCACATGGTTTTCAAGATCTAATTAATAATCGTACCCAATGTAGACATATCAGGCCGGTAGAAACCCATGGATTCATAATCATGTTTCAATAGAGTATAGGTAATATGTACTTACACGGGTTGATCGGAGGAAAAAATCAATAAAACGCATTGTCAGACTACACCTATTATTCTAATATCACTGACTAAATGAATTTAATTGTTTTGACACTGAACCAAAAAGTTTTTGCTACATAGTAGTACTTTTAATGTGATATAAACTAATTATATTTAATAATTATGTATTCTCATAAACGGATGATATTTTATTCTGTAGATTTCAATTTAATATATATATTCATGAGATCCCCGAAACCCGGTACCAAGCTTTTTGGTTCAAATAACGTAAGCCGAACTTGGAGGCTCAGATCCAGTCCACGTGAGTGAATGGTCCATCCAGATTTCGTGGCCCGATCGATCGTTTATAGCGATCGGTCCCGATGTGTAGGGCTCAGCTTCTCGCACGCGCCAAGATCGATCGGTCCACATATTACATGCGCTGCTTCGGGCCATTCCTACTCCTCCCATGCAACGACAACTCTCGACAGTCTTGTCAGAAGCGTGGTCCTGCGAAGGCGTACGAGCCTCCAGTGACCAGGAAATAGCCGGCTAGCAGCGCCAAAAGGTCTAGCGCAATGCAGCTCTGAAACCGTTCCCGGCGGCTGTTCCGCCTGACATTAGCCGACCTAACCGCAAAGGACAGACACAAAACGACACCCTACTGTATACAACACAGTGAGAGTATAAAAAAGACACTTGGGGCGTGAGAAATGGATCTTCTTTCGATTTTCCTTGGAGTTTTCGCATAGAGAACTCTCTGTCGATTTATTTTCGATACTTCTCTTCCTCTTTGTTGTCTAAAGAACAAACATGACTTTTGTGATCATTAATTTGCTTATTGAACCGACTAAGGACACTTCCTTTAGTCCTTAGTCAAGTGGTTTTTTCCTCGTCTTTGAGGTTTTTCACTCTAAAATCGTTGTATTCTTTCACCTTTGGTTTATAATCGTTCTCCACACATCAAATAAATTATAACCGAGTTCGTCTTACAACGAACCGGTCGATTGTTGACACCCTCGGTTTTCGAACCACAACAAATATATTTAAAATTGTTAACTTATATGTAATTAGTGCATATAGATAATGATTTAGGTAATCGTCATTCCAACTATATTGCACCAACAAGGGTGTGAGATGTGAAATTCAGGATGTTAGAGTGCAAGATTCGTTATTTTTTTATGCATCCGATTAGGGTGCGTAAAAAATTACATATTATATATAAACACAATATTTTCATACCGAACGATACCGGTATATCGTACGGTACGTTGAATATCGAGCTTGATCGATATTTTTTTCGTACCGCCCAATATCGGATATGATGGTCATTTTCCGATTTTTTTACACGCATAGCAACTGTGAGGGAGGGGGTTTTGGGATTTTTTTAACTGGTATACAATGTCAATATCCATTTAGTTTTTAGGGTCAGATCAAGAAAAAACCAGAAACCGATCATAATACCCAATATCGGGCGGTACAAAAAAAATATCGGTCAAACCCGATATTCTACGTACCGTACGGTATACCGGTATCATTCAGTATGAAAACATTGTGTTTATATATAGTGTGTACTTTTTTACGCACCCTAATTGGATGCGTAAAAAAATAACGAATCTCGCGCTCTAATATCCCGAATCTCATATCTCACACCATTGTTGGTGCAATATAGTTGGAAGATTACACAAATCATTATCTATATGCACTAATTACATATAAGTTAACAATTTAATATATATATATATATTAAATGAGAATACATAAATATTAAATATAATAGTCTATACCAAATTAAAAGTACTGCTATGCAGCAAAAACTTTTTGATTCAATGTCAAAACAACTAAGTTCATTTAATTAGTGATATTAGAATAATAGGTGTAGCCTCCCCGTGCTAATAAAATTTTTTGCCCGGGTTGATCGTGGGTTTAAGTTTAACTGCTCTTCATCTAATATCTAGTAGCACATGTTTTCAATAGCTATTTAGTATTTAATAATCGTACCCGATTAAGTCCCGTCGGGCCCGTCAAAAACCATGGATTCTTAACATGGTTTGGGTAAGTTCTAAGTAATATGTACTTGGGTTGGTAGTGGGTTCAACCAAAACTGGCCCGAACACAATCCATACATATCCCTTGTTTAGATCCAAATTTATAAGCTAAATTTTAGTAGACAACAATGAAATATTGCAAAATGATTCAACAAATAGATTTAAGAAGTGACTTAGGCATGAGTCTATGGGACCCCAGCACATTATAATTTTCATAAGCAAACCAAAGGCTGATGACTAACCTTCAGTCGTAGTGCGTCCCTTCCTGGCAGCTTCTGCAGCGGCCTTCTCAGCTTCTATCTCAGCAGCAACAGCATCAATTTCAGCTTCTTCAAGCTGCCTAAGTCCATCTTCTTTCGTCATCACAGCAACCTCGATATTCTTCCCACCACTTTCGACGACCTTATAAACAATGAAGAACGATGAATTAGGACCGACACAATATTATGGAACATTGTTAATGCATCTTTTCGAAGTTTTGTACCTCCATAAGTGCACGAATGGCTAACTTCACAGTTTCTTGACCAGATGTTTCCTTGTAATTCTTTTCCAAGAATTCACGAATGGAGTTTGAGTTTCTCCCAGTAGCATTGGCTTTCCATGCAGAAAAAGTCCCAGAGGGATCAGTCTGGTAGAGTGATGGAGTTCCAGTATGTGGATCAAAACCGATGATCAATGTCGATAGACCAAACGGCCTTACACCGCCACTTTGTGTATATTTCTGTTGAAGTCCAGCGATGTAACGTGTAATGTACTCAACGGTGACTGGATCTTCAACTGTAAGCTTGTGACTCTGACATTCAATTCGTGCTCTGTTTATCAAGACTCGGGCATCTGCTTTTAATCCAGCACATGCTAGAGCAATATGATCATCCAAATTGACAATCTTTCTCACTGATCTGAAAGATATCAAAATAGTCCTAAGAAATAGTAAACGTGCACAATAGGGCACTGAATCAGCCCACAAATTTTGGGGTTAAAAGTAGAGTAACAAATGAATAGAGATGACAGAATTATGAAAAGAAGTTCATGAGACAAAATAAGTGGTTTTGAAAAAAAACATAAATATCTGACAACGATTGAGAAAGTTGCAAATCCAAAAATTAGACTGAAATTTAGGCTTTTAATTCCTCAGTTAATAAAGAAACCCTCGTTTTTTTTTCTCAATCATGCTTCATATTCAAGCTAGAAAAAGAAAATATGCATCTAACAGCACAATCTAGGATGAATAAGAAATGAACAAAGCAAGCTATCAAATTCCTAAATTAGAGTGCTACTAATCCAACGGCAAAAAAATCCACAATAAGTTTCAAACAATTAGCTAAAATAACAACAATGAAATTCAAACAGTATCAACTCGAATATCAAAATAACTTATACTCAATATAACAGACATCGGCAACTTGCCAAGTGATAGATAAGGAAATCAATAAAAATGAAATAAACCTCGAATCCTGAAGCTTAGGCGTCGACTTTTTCTCAACGGCAAGTACGATAACATCCTTTCCTCGGACACCGACGGCTGCATTACCTTTTCGCACAGCTTCAAGAGCGTACTCAACCTGAAAAAGGTGACCGTCCGGCGAGAAAACCGTGATTGCCCTGTCATATCTAGCCATCTCAATACTATTCAGTCTATTCGTTAATTCGATCTGAAATCTCAGTAATTCCTTCTTCCTCTCTCTTCTCCTAGCAGCACAACTGATTCTCTAAACGGAGCGAACTGAGAGCGTAAACAGAGGCTCGGAGAACTTGGGGCACACGACAAGGAAAATCAATTTCCAAAACCCATTCAGTTCACTTTTCTAACTCGGGCCGTGATTTTGGACCTAATTGAAGATCCGGTATTGCCCAACCACATTTTATTTAAATTATATTATTTTATTTAACAAAATTTCCTTTTAACGTATTAATTATTAATTAATAATTATTAAAGCAATATAAATAATTGAAGTATTTTTTCGATGAATGAATGAAACCAAACTCTTATTGAAAAAAGTCCATTATTTAAAGCAGGGTAGAAAAACAGCCCCCCCCGCCCTTTAATCAATTACAGCGAATCAATGACTGACTCGATCTGTGGCACCAAAAGCACCACGTCGTACTGGTAAACAGCGTAAGATTCATCGTCGCTAACCTTATACGTCCGGGTAATAACATACCCACGGGCGAATCTGAACACCCCCGTTCCGGCGACCACCGGAACTTCTCGAATCTCATCGTGCAAAGGATTCCTACCTAAAATACTCAACGTACTGTCTTTAAACTCCCCTTCGGTGAACACTACGTTGAGAAGCATACACAGCGCCATCTGGTTCAAATCCGCCAACGCGATAAGGCCCTGGAGCCGGCCGACCACCTGAGAATCTATTTCAGGCGATTCAGTTATCAGATTGTCCAGCACGCTTACCGTGCCGAATTCCGAAGGAAGGAGGGAGGAGATTTCAGATTTTGCCACATTCCACACGGTGCGGTTTTCGCCGGCGACCTTGTCATGGAGGTAGAAACGGATTCTTTTCAAGGTTTCCGAGTTAGGTGAAGAGTTTACAGAGATGGTCGCGAGAAAGATGAGCGCAAAAGCGTAAAGAATCGGAGCTAACTTCGCCATCTCGCCGTCACGGCTTACTCAGAAGAAGCTGGGAACTCGAATTGGGGCTAATTTACAAAAGTAACCGCTGCAAAAAAAGCAGCTTTTACCAATCTATCTATACCAAAATTCTTTTGCAATTTTGAAAAAACCAGTCATGTGGATATTATTCAAACTCAAATCATGTCATATTATCCAACAAATTTAATAAAATATTTAATTTTTTTAATGTACTTTTTTTCAAATATTGTCTACATGTCTCGGTTGCATGGAAGTCATACCGATGGTATGCCGCCCGATATACCGGTCATACCGATAAATATCGGTCGTGATCGATACACCGGTATTCCGATATATTGTTGGTATATCAACGATATATCATAAAAAACACTCATACCGATTGAGACCGGTACGAGCGGTACCGACCGGTATGACTTCCTTACTCGGTTGTACAAATATCGAGTAATTAGTTTTCTCTAAGCTTTTTAAATGTGATTCAATTTAAGTATGGATTAAAGTACACGGACACTATTCGAACGATTGAATCTTGAATTTCTATATATAGAAATATATCTCATATCGACTTGAAAATATAAAAATTCTAGTTTATAAAAGAAATAATATCACAAATAATTAGTTTGTCAAGTATTTTCAATGTAATTCACTTCTTTTATCAATTGGACTAGATGTACACTCTTCTAACCCATATAATATGTAATTATGATTAAATTTATAAATTATTCTACCAAATATTTGTAGTGTTATCAATTTTATGAAAATATTACGATAAGTGAAAAATAATGTTTACAAAAACAATATAATATGAACTTTATGGGGTTGAATATTTTCGGAATATTAATTGATCGATTTTCAATTTTTTTAAAAATATTTATTAAAATAACTGCTATTTAATAAGCATTGGAAATGAGAAGTCTCTATATAAGACATGGTTTTCAAATTTCAAATTTCAATGTTTTATTTTAGATTTTGATTGTTGAATGAAATTAAATGTTGATAAATAACTAATTTTAAATTGTAATTTAAATGAAAGCGACTTCAATAAAAAAAACATATATTTTATGTTTCAAGTATTTAATTATAATATCAACTATTTTCAGAATTAAAATGTAACACTTTGAGATGCTCCATCCTAGTTTTTAAATCCGTTGGATAGTTGAACCAAAAATATCTCCTAATATTTGGAACGTTCCAACTTGATAATTGGAACGTTTCAAATGAGTTTTACATTTTTAAAAAATTATTAATATAATTTTTATTACTAAATTCAAAACCCTTTATTAATATTTTAATATCAAACAATTTTATGTTATTCCCATTAATTACATCTCATTATTTTAAATTTCTGATAGACAGGTAGGTTATGTAGGTTTTTTCTCCCAATTAATGTTATTTTAAAAATGGATTGATATTATAGTGTCATTAGCGTTCTCAGAACGCTTAAGCATTCTGAGTAAGAGTTAGCGTCTTGTGCAGAACGCTTGAAAAAATCTTATAAATACATCTTTAATTCTATATCAAAATTCATTACTTCAATAGATTCGAGATAAATTTGCATTGAAGTTTTCGAAGAATTTGAAAGTACGGTATTGTTTTATTTTGTATGGATCCTTGTAATAATTCTTGGTTTGATTTTGATCTTAATGTCCCGGCGTCATCGACACCCTCCGAGGGTAATCGAGAACATGGTTTGAGCTACCCAGAATATACCGATTACAATAGTATTCACAACTTAAGCAGTTTTAACTATTGGAATACTGAGAATGCCTCGACTAGTGGTAATCCATCAACTTCACAAGACATAGTGTATTAATGAACAGTGCAAATGTCTTTTCCAATTTTTTTATCTATACGTATTTCATATAGTGTTTCCGGACGAGAACTATGAGAATTCGGAAGAAGATCCTGAACCGGAAATTCCAGTAGAAGACGAAAATGAAACTGAGAATCTGAAATCAGAAGACGATATACAGTTAGGCAGATCTGTGCATACTAGTAGTGGTTTAGTTCGGCGACTGCAATGCTCGGCTGAAGAAATTGACATTAGATTCATTCATCTAGCAGCACCATTTGTCGAATGTGACAATGATGTACCCACATCAAAAAGTCGGTACACGAAATATGACATTGACGAACCTCTTCTAGCTGCCAGGATGAAGTTTAAAGATAAGTTTCATTTGCAGTACTGCATTGCACACTTTTATATTCGTAGACGGTGGCAATATAGAGTTATAGAGAGCAATTTGAATAAATGGGTTATCCGATGTTTAAGTAGTATATGTCCATTTCATCTGCGAGCCATTTGTTCGTCTCGTGACCGTGTTTGGCAGATATCGGTGTACGAGTATGGTCACACTTGTGACAATGTTCTTTAGATGGAAGGTCACCAGAATCTTTCGCGGAACTTTATTGCGTACGAAATGAAACCATTCATAAGAAATGACAATGGTAAGGTTAAATCATGTTGTAGTATATTGAAATAAAACATTTTTCATTTTTGTGTGTGAATATGCAGACATCAAAGTTCAGACGGTGCAAACACACATAAACGTAAATTACAGGTTGAGTATCAAGTATGATCAGGCTTGGTACGCATTGCAACGTGGATTTGAGATGGTTTATGGTTCGTNGATGCATTCGTCATCCTCTACGAGAGCACGATCCGAAGGAAGACCAATCATACTCGACATACCATCTGTGATGCATATGAAATTACTCAAGGAACGAAGGGTCACTCATCATCATATAAAATCAGTAGCACTCACCTGGAGATGCCCATGGCTTTTGTAGAAGAATTTTGTAGTACGAATTGTCGAAGACGATGGGGCTCCCAAAACCTTTGCCTCCTAGAGTATGTGCTCCAGATAAAGCAACAAGCTCCTGTACTCTGCACAATGAATAACTTCATAATTCTACATCTCACTAAAGAGAGCACAAATGCAATGAAATACTAACGAGAAGCCTTTTCTTTGAAAGCAAAGCTTCATTCTAGCTGCATCAAATGATTCTTCAGGAAGTTTGCCTTCAGGATCAGGCACCCTTTCAATATAAACAAGAAAGAGAATTTGAACATTGCTTTATTTCGAAATGATGCACATGAAAGTTTCGAGATTCATGGAAATGAATTAACCCTGTACATGGCATCTAGTCTTCCTAACTGAACAGGGATATTAGGCCCTCCACATATTGAGACAGCTTCTGCTCCAGCCACCGCTATCAAATCCGCCCAGGATACTTAAAAAATAGTAGCATATTCATTTAACATTTCATATTGATACCTTGAAAATTACACAAACCTCAGGTTTAAAATAGTATAAAGACAATCCTTAAATAATTATAAAATTTAGAGGGTATGGCAATAACAAATTTTCAAAGTTAACTTTAAGTATTTTCATATTGAAGCACGTCCTTCTATTTTAAAGTTGAGGAACCTCTTACAAACACCATCATATTGATAAGCGAAAGGTGATTTAACTCCAACTCTATCGTACATATCGAATTGAGATAATATTTAGTAAAAAAACCTCAATTTCCATGTCTAAACTGAATCGCATCCAAACATATGTAAAGGCTCATGGACAGATGAGACTACAATACCTGGACATGATGCATCCACTTGACTTTTCACTATCCCAAGAATCTAAACGAGAAAAACAAATCAGGGGTTAGTTTGCCAATGGTGACGAAGGCATACACACAATACATTGTAAGCATGCCTTAGTTGACTTCTTAAGTCCAGAATTTTCCGGCCTGTCAAGTTCATAAATTATAGAGCCGTTCATCCCACCTAAAACAATGGAGTTGCAGCATTCAAAAACCATCGTGAAAAAATCATAAAATTTGCATCCGTTTTCACTAAGCAAACTAGGATAATGATTAGCGATATAAATTAGGAGTCACAACATTGGAAATACCTCTTGTGTCAGCCTCATCAAAAGTCCCTGCGTCATGAAAAACCAAACGAAGCAATCCAGCAGCCCTGCTCTTGGATACTAGTTTCCTTATTTCTTCCTGTAATAACGGTATTCCACTGCAATACAAATTTGAAATCTTCATACCAACACACCATAAAATTGCGCAAACGCCGGTAAAAAATTAACTATTGTGATTAATGACTCCGTAATTACCATGTGGCGACGGCTAATCCCGGTGATGACGCCTGAAAAGGCGTAGACACCATAAGCAGAAGCTCCCGCCTCCCAAATGCAGAGGGGGAAGCAGCAGCGCAGACTACACTGCCGCTCTTTCCCCGGAATCCCAATGGAGGCGCGTGATGGGTACGTATCAGGAGACCGCATAACGAATTACCGGAACCAAGCACAGCGACGCTCATCCTCAATTCGCGGCTTTAATCGCTTTGGCCTTCCAAAACTCGCTTTTTCTCCCAATTAATGCTATTTTAAAAATAGATTGGTATTATAATGTGATTAGCTTTCTGAGTAGGAGTTAGCGTTCTGAGAACGCTAAAGCATTCCCACAGAACGCTAAAGCGTTCTTAAAACGCTTGAAAAAATCTTATAAATACATCTTTCATTCTATATCAAAATTCATTACTTCAATAGCTTCGATATAAATTTGCATTGAAGTTTTCGAAGAATTTGAAAGTACGGTATTGTTTTATTTTGTATGGATCCTTATAATAATTCTTGGTTTGATTTTGATTTTAATGTCCCTGCGTCATCGACACCCTCCGAGGGTAATCGAGAACCTGGTTTGAGCTACCCGGAATATACCGATTACAATAGTATTCACAACTTAAGCAGTTTTAACTATTGGAATACTAAGAATGCTCGACTAGTGGTAATCCATTAACTTCACAAGGTATGGTGTATTAATGAACAATGCAAATGTCTTTTCCAATTTTTTAATCTATATGTCTTTCATATAGTGTTTCCGGACGAGAACTATGAGAATTCGGAAGAAGATCCTGAACCGGAAATTCCAGTAGAAGACGAAAATGAAACTGAGAATCTGGAATCAGAAGACGATATACAGTTAGGCAGATCTGTGCATACTGGTAGTGGTTTAGTTCGTCGACTGCAATACTCGGCTGAAGAAATTGACATGAGATTCATTCATCTAGCAGCACCATTTGTCGAAGGTGACAATGATGTACCCACATCAAAACGTCGGTACACGAAATACAACATTGACAAACCTCTTCTAGCTGCCAGGATGAAGTTTAAAGATAAGTTTCATTTGCAGTGCTGCATTGCACACTTGCATATTCGTAGACGGTGGCAATATAGAGTTATAGAGAGCAATTTGAATAAATGAGTTATCCGATGTTTAAGTAGTATATGTCCATTTCATCTGCGAGCCATTTGTTCGTCTCGTGACCGTGTTTGGCAGATATCGGTGTACGAGTATGGCCACACTTGTGACAATGTTCTTTTGATGGAAGGTCACCGGAATCTTTCGCGGAACTTTATTGCGTACGAAATGAAACCATTCATAAGAAATGACAATGGTAAGGTTAAATCATATTGTAGTATATTGAAATAAAAATTTTTCATTTTGTGTGTGTGAATATGCAGACATCAAAGTTCAGACGGTGCAAACACACATAAACGTAAATTACAGGTTGAGTATCAAGTATGATCAGGCTTGGTACGCATTGCAACGTGGATTTGAGATGGTTTATGTTTCGTGGGAGTCTTCAATGAAAAAATTACCATCACTGTTTCAAGAGATGATTCAAATGAATGTAGGAACTATTGTAAGATGGTATCTTTACGAAACAACAATGGGCTCTCCGAACTATATGATTCATTACGTGTTTTGGGCGTTTAGACCCAACATAGACGCTTATCGATTTTGTGATCCAGTTCTTTCTGTTGACGCCACCCACTTGTATTCAAGGTTTGCTTACCAAAAATTGTATTTATAACTGAAATCTTATTATTACTTATGTTAACATCTTTTAATAGGTATAATCATAAACTGATTGTTGCCGTAGCACGGGATGGTGGGGGACATGTTATTCCTATGGCGTTCGCTCTAGTAGATAGTGAAAGTTGCAGAGCTTGGAAGTGGTTTTTACAAAACTTTGATCGTTTTGTTATTGGGGAACGTGAAACATGTGTCATCTCCGACAGAGCTGCCGGGATCTTGGAAGCAGTGAATGAGATGGAACAATTTCAGAACGGCCACTTGCACCATCGTTGGTGTCTCCGACATTTTTGCTCCAATTTATACAGTGCATTCAAGAGCACAGAGTTAAAACGGATAGCGTATAGAGCAGGTGCACGGTCAAAGGGTTACAAAATGCACAATGACATGATGGAGATCCAGAGTATTAATCCAGATGCATGGAGCTGGCTCGAAGAGAAAGACAAAACGAAGTGGACTCTCATACACGATGATGGAAAACGATACGGAACTCTAACCACAAACCAGGTTGAAGCAATTAATGGAGCTTTAAAGACATCACGTCGTCTACCAATTTGTAATATTGTGATGGCGACATTCTACCAGTCGAATGGAACATTCATGGAGCGAAGGAGAGAAATTGCCAGTATGACAATGAACATTGATGTTCTAACTTCTGCGGCACAAAAGTTCTACCGTCGTGCAAAGAGAAAAGCGGACTACCACGCTATAAAAATGTGGGACGTAGATCGGCAAGTAGCCGAAGTTGAGGTAGAAAGTGGAAGAAGTAATGGGTCATACATTCACACTGTTGATCTCCGGCGGCAGACGTGCACGTGTTCGAAATGACACACGTATCGGGTTCCTTGCTCTCATGCTATTAGAGCTGCCAAAAAAATTAGTAGAGAACCTGATGACATGATCATACGCAGCTCTACTTTGGATGTGCTCAGATCAACGTACGAGAATGCTCTGCTGGCCTCACTTCGACCAGAATTTGAGTGGACAAACCCTGGATGGATATTATGACATGATCCTTTACGCTCAAAGAAACTAAGACCGAGCCGACGGTAAACTACTAGAATACAAACATATATGAATCTACATAATTAGGTGTACAAATGAATGTAGAAACATAATTTTCTAATTGAGAAAATGACTTGTTGGGTCCTCAAAGTTTCAATAATTTGGCATTATTGATCTCCAACGTTTTAAAAGGCAAAATCAGTACCCAGAGTTTGATTAATTTGGCATTATTGGTCCCCAACTTTTTATAAGGCAAAATCAGTACCCAGAGTCTGATTTAAAAAAGACATTAATTTGGCATTATGGTATTGCAGTCACCTGTTTGATCCTGGAAACCCTACCCGAACAGACTCGATCCAAAAAAAATAAATTGGTTCAAAGTTTCAACAAAGTTTTTGCTATTCGGTCGAAAATTATCATTGTCATATGTTCGGTCAGATATAAGACTAATAATTGTCAAAATATGTTCAATTTGGTGCAAATATAACACTAAAATATAAGACTAATTTTGTCAAATTATATAAATTTTGGGGACCAAATTAGCAATTTAAAAGTTTGGGGACTAAAATTGTCATGTTTTGCCAACTTTAAGGACCATTAACGGCGTTAGGGACCAATTTTGCCAAAAGTCTGAAACTTTGAGGGCTAAATTTGCGTAATTTTTGTCCGAAAACCTTATTTGTCACAAATTACAACTTTGTGAACCAATTATGCCACACACAAATAAGTTTGGGGACTGATTTTGCCAAAATAATGATAGTTTGTGGACCGGTTTTGCATACATCAAAACTTTATGGGGTGGTTTTGCCAAAATTAGAAAGTTTGGGAACCAAAATTGCCAAAAAATCAAAACTATGGGGACCAAAGATGCCTTCTGCCCTTTTCTAATTAATACTGTTTTTAAAATAAAATACATTTATTTGGAATACTCAATATCTATGTTGTCATCATACACAGGAACACTTTTATTAGTAGTGCCGCTACTAGATGGTTCCATAGTGGTAATCCGTGGGCGACGACGTGTACCTAGTGGAGGTGGTTCACTTGTAACCGGAGGTGGTATATTGGGAGGGGTTACGTATGTAACAGTCCATGAACCTTGCCCAGGAGCGCCGTAGAATGTGGAAGGATACTTTGGGTTCGAAGGAAGATACTGTAGGTTCGGAGGAGGGTATTGTAGGTTCGGTGGAGGGCACTGTGGGTAAGGATGGTAGGGTGGTTGTGGATACAATGACGGAGCGAACTGGCTTCATGTCGGACCTGATGTTTGGGTTTGCTGCGTGGGATACTGCGTTGTTCCAACATTGGTAGGTGGAGAGAATCCCTGTCCAGGTGACGTGTACTGTGGAGAAGGCCAGTACCCGTAAACCTGAGAGTGTGCTGTAGCTCCCAAATCACGTACCCGTTATGACAATTCCTCGTTACCTGTCAACTGGGTGTCGGCTATATCATCCAGCTCTGTTGCCTGCACACGTAAACATTCTTAGTTCTAAACACAAATGATAACATCACAAATTAGTTAAATATTACCATGTGCGCAATCGGCTCATCAAATCTACCTCTCCATCGGGTATTCTCCTGTGACCTAACTGCCAAGTGAGTCACCCCATGTGACATAAACCAAGTGAAATAGACTTCTTCGTCGACTTCATCTAAGGCATCGCAAAAATGGTCGTGAGAATTCTCCCACATTGTAATCCATTGTGAATGAATAGAGCACCAATCCTGACCCTTCTCGCTATTGTAAGAATGCAAGCGATGAAGAACATCTGCAGGTTCAAGTGATTGGGGAATTGAAAGCGGTAGCGCAAACTGACGAGGCACACGGTCAGGATGATGTGGCTCCACTCGACCGAAGTATATAAGTGGTCCGGTGTATAACCACAAAGTTGTCGTCTCTTGATCAGCTTGTGTGAGCTCCATATTTTCGTATGGGCTCCATATGAACTGTATAATACATAGTTAATTTATCGAAATTTGTGTCACTAATAACAAAATTTACCTCTCTACGACCGATTGGGTCCAAAGCGTCTCTACTTTGACGAATGGAATTATAACATGTGTCTCGGTGGTTCAAACGACCACCAAACTTCCTGCATAATTAACATGTTAAGGTTCCAAACAGTAAATTGTTATGTATGAAATAATATAACAAATTATTGTTACCTCCACCCATAAAAATGAAAGCATCGAGGGTCGTACTGATCATCAACGAAACGACCCCTAAGCGAAGGGGTAATCGATGGTATTTTTGACCACTCCCAAATCTAAAAATATGATAATATTCAAAAATATTATATCAAAATATAGAAAGTTTTAAATGTACAATATGTACATGAACAAGGCGAAAAGTCCCACCTAATGTTACTCCACCGGCCGCTCCCTTACATAACTCGCGATATAAATTCGCGAGTACAGCAGAACCCCAACTCATCCCGATGAATTCTTCCACATCTTCAAAAATATCTAGCAACATCACTTTCGCTCGATCTCCACTTGTATCAGATAACATAATTGTTACCACGATTAACAAACATATGGTGCGAGCTAGCTGAATAACCTCTTCATCGGATTGTAACGGTGATGTCGAACGCTGAATCGCAAAGTCTCCTAAAGCTCGTATCAAGAAACAAGGGGGTCGAAAGTCATCGATCTGAGGAGTCCAACCAAAAGTGAATGTGCAAAACATAATCCACTCAGACACACTCCTACTGGTGCGTCTACCAGTGATAGCAGCACCCCTAATCGGTATCCCCATATAAGAAAAACATATTGTAAAGTGATTGTTGCCTCGCCAGATGGTAGGAAAAATGTGTGTGTTTCTTGTCTCAATCGCTCGATAAGAGCGGCCAATAGATTAGAGTCCAATTTCATCCGTGTGGTCTTTAGAACCCCCAGTCAATCAAATACTTGATTACTCGATTGTCCAATTGTCCCAACTTTCTCAGGTAATATTCTCCGTGCTTAAACTCTATTTTAGAACCATGTTCACCTCTCATAATACGACTGCTAATGTGTTGTTCTTGTCGATACAGTAAGCTGGTCGTAACTACTGGGCGAGTGCGACAACGACGATTCATATCTGCATCATAAACTAATTTTAATAAATAAAAAAACTACAAAAACATATATACAACAAATAAAATATACTTTAATAAAGATTAACAAATATTAAATAATTCAACAATATATTCAATAATAATTGAAACATATAACAAACACATAAATAAGCTAAAACTACAAAAACTTATCTACAAAAATTATTAATAAATAAGTAAATAAAACTACATAACATATCTATATAAATTAATTATACACTAATTCAACAATATATTCAACAATAATTGAAACATATAACAAACACATAAATAAGATAAAACTACAAAAACTTATCTACAAAAATTATTCATAAATAAGTAAATAAAACTACATAACATATCTATATAAATTAATTATACACTAATTCAACAATAATTGAAACATATAACAAACACATAAATAAGATAAAACTACAAAAACTTATCTACAAAAATTATTAATAAATAAGTAAATAAAACTACATAACATATCTATATAAATTAATTATACACTAATTCAACAATAATTGAAACATATAACAAACACATAAATAAGATAAAACTACAAAAACTTATCTACAAAAATTATTAATAAATAAGTAAATAAAACTACATAACATATCTATATAAATTAATTATACACTAATTCAACAATAATTGAAACATATAACAAACACATAAATAAGCTAAAACTACAAAAACTTATCTACAAAAATTATTAATAAATAAGTAAATAAAACTACATAACATATCTATATAAATTAATTATACACTAATTCAACAATATATTCAACAATAATTGAAACATATAACAAACACATAAATAAGATAAAACTACAAAAACTTATCTAAAAAATATTCATAAATAAGTAAATAAAACTACATAACATATCTATATAAATAAATTATACCTTAATTGACCCTTATGAATTTCAAATAATATAACAATATATTCAAAAATAATTGAAACATATATCAAATAAATAATTAATTAATTTATAAATAAGTAAATAAAACTACATAACATTTATACAATTAATGCATTATGTTTAATTGAGATTAACAAATGTCAAATAATTCAACAATAATTGGAACATATAAGTAATGAATAAATAAATAAAACTATTATAGTATATCTATAAAAATAAATTATACTTAATTGACATTTATGAATTTCAAATAATTTAACAATATATTCAACACTAATTGAAACATATATTAAATAAATAAATAATTTATAAATAAGTAAATAAAATTACCTAACATACATACAATTAATAAATTATGTTTAATTGAGATTAATAAATATCAAATAATTCAACAATATATTAAATATATAACAAATAAATAAATAAATAAAATTATCATAACATATCTATAAAAATAAATTATACCTTAATTACGATTAGTTGTGGTAAACAAGTTGCTGCAAATATGGTACAAAATGATACAAATGAGTGAAAGATTTATAGAGAAATTCTGGACGCCTAAGCATTCTGAGAACGCTTAAGCGTTCTGTGCAAAACTCTATAGCGTTCTCACAACGCTTAAACGTAGTTTTAACTCGTTTGAGAACGTTTTAGCGTTTTGTAATATCATAATCCAATTCATTTTTAAAATAGTATTAATTGGGAGAAAAATCAAAGCTACGTATACCGGTAACCAAACACTTATTCAAAAAGTTCATTGATTAAAGCAGGGAAAAAAACAGCCCGCCCACCCTTTAATCAATTACGGCAAATCAATAACTGGCTCGATCTGTGGCACCAAAAGCACCACGTCGTACTGGTAAACACCGTAAGATTCATCGTCGCTAACTTTATACGTCCGGGTAATAACATACCCACGTGCGAATCTGAACACCCCCGTCCCGGCAACCACCGGAACTTCTCGAACCTCATCGTGCAAAGGATTCCTACCTAAAATACTCAACGTACTTCCTTTAAACTCCCCTTCGGTGAACACTACATTGAGAAGCATACACAGCGCCAACTGGTTCAAATCCGCCATCGCGACAAGGCCCTGGAGCCGGCCGATCACCTGAGAATCTATTTCAGGGGCTTCCGTGATCAGATTGTCCAGCACAAATACCGCGCCGAAGCCCGATGGAAGGAGGGAGGAGATATCAGATCTGGCCACATCCCACACGGTGCGGTTTTCTCCGGCAACCTTATCCTGGAGGTAAAAACGGATTCGTTTCACGGTTTCAGAGTGAGGTGAAGAGTCTGCAGAGGAGGTCGCGAGAAAGATGAACGCAAAAGCGTGGAGAATCGCCGCTAACTTAGCCATGTCGCCGTCACGTGCTTACTCCGAAGCTGGAATCGCAATTTATTGAGTGATTATATTAAATATGATATATAATCATATTTTTTTATTATAAATACCCTCTAGTTAATTCAATTATTTATCATCAATGTATTTCATCTACTTTAATTTGGAAGTTAAATATTTAAATAAATGAAAGTTACATCAATTTTAAATCCTCATAGAACTAACCAATATATTTATTTGTTTATTTTAACCATTAAATCTTGTTATACAATTATTATTTTATTTTATTTGATTTGCAATTAATTATACTATCCATTTGATAAAATTAGTTTTTATCAAATGATCAATAGTATAATTTCCGAGTCCTAAAAGTTATACTATTATTTTGATTAATAATTATTCAAATTATAAAAATATAAAAAGTGAATGATATAAAGCAATGTTGACATCATTGTAATGAATATGGAACTGTGTTGAAATGGATTTAATATAATGCAAATCTTTATATTTTTTAATAAGTTCATAGTTGAACCGTTTGAATAATCCTAAAGAGTCCGATTTAATTTCATTTGAATAAAATGATTGGGTATTTACAATTATTTTCCTATAAAATGTGATCTAAATTGAGTTTTTTATAAAATTATAATATAAATTTTTTAATAAATCTACTATTAATTTTTAAACAGATTATACGTTTTCTTTATATTATTTGAAAATACAGATCATTTAATAATATAATAATTAGTCCAACTACAGATAATTAGATACATTACAATACTATAATAATGTATTTAATATAATAAAAGTCCTAATAATATAATTTATTTGAAAATACAGAGAAATTAGTCCTACTACAGTAGTCCAACCCTATAAAGAGGAATTTTTTTACATTAGGAGCAGTGTCACGCTATGATTATTTTACAAAAGACACTCATTATAAGTTATTTAGGGTAAGTTTCATCGTCGCTTAACTCGTAAGTTCTGGTTAGGGATACCAATTTGGATTATCCGCCCCGGTATCCGGCGGATACCCGCACCGTTTAAAGGGTTATTAGATAATTAAACGGGAATGGAATGAAAATCACATATTCATTTTAAAAGGGACGGGTAGTGATTTGATACATAACTACCCCGCTACCCGTTCAGTTATCAATTTAAATAAATGTATCCGTTAAGTTATATTTATTAAATGTATTTAATATTTTTAAAATTATTGCCTTAATTATACAACTCTTATTAGTATACTTATGCATTGCCAATTCAACTCATAATTTTCTTTTTCAAATTTTCTAGGTGATTTTTGGGTTTTTAATCTACCTCTCATCGATTTCAATACAATTATTGTTTATTCTTTTGCCATCTTTTCAATGTTCGAATTTTTGTTATGTACATCTTATTTTCAGGTTTTCCTTTTCCTATTGCTTTAATTTTTGATTTTTTGGTGTTTACATCAAAATTAATTCAAATTCATTTTACCATAATGTTTTCGGTTTTTTGTTTTTTTGAGCAATCAATATAATTGGATAATAGATAAGCAATACAAGTTTGTGGGTTTTAGGGCAAATAATCTATATGATTATATTGGTTAATAATCTGTATGAGTTTTGAAGAATTGTTTTAATTTATATTGTTGTTTTAAGATTCTTTTGATATATTTAAATATAAATATTTTACTATTTTCTTAAAAAATCAAAACTGTAAACCGTTTGTTAACCGCTAACCTAACGGTTAATACATGGCGGATGCGGGACGTGGAATGAGCGGATAACAAAATAATGAGGCGAGAGCAGGGTAGGGAGCGGTACACATTATGTTAGACGGGTCGGGTAACAGTTACATGTATAACCATACAATATCTACCCCGTTGTCATCCCTAGTTCTGATAATAACATAACCACGGGCGAATCTGAAATACCTCATACCGGCGACCACCGGCACCTCCCGAACTTCATCGTGAAAAGGATTCCTACCCAAAATACTCAAAGTACTGTTGGAGATGAAGTAATCATCAAATGTGAAATTTGTGAATTATTCGTTGGAAGAAATAATACAATCAATCGGAGCAAATCTCCCGAGGATTAGGTCAAATGACACAGTCAAATGAGATCCAAATATTTATAAAATTCTGTTATGAACTCTGTGTGAATTTATCTTTTCTTTCTTTTATAAATAAGTTTGTAAACGTTATCTTGAATAATCAATTTGAATCATTTTTTAATAAACATTTCTTTTTCAATTCTATGTAATCATTTTGTTTTACATAAGAACATCATAACTCATTTTCTCTGCAAATCATTTTCAAACCATAGCCGTTCTACCCACTGTTCTTTTAATCATCATCGATTCTACGTCTTGAATCCAACCAGTGGTATCGAAGCCGGTTTATTTCAAAAAACAACGGTAGAGTGGCTAAACTACTCAACCAAATCTATCAGTATGTCTTTAGATGCAACTTCTTCTGAGCGGTCTGGAAATTCAATGGAGAATATTATTCAATCTGGGCTTCTCACATGCAAGCATATTTAGAAGTTTTAAAGCTTTGGGAGGTCGTAGAGGAAGATACAGAACTTGTACTTCCGAATGCACCGTCCTTAGCCCAAATCACGAGACATGAAGAATTGATGGCTCGAAAAGGACAGGTAAGAGTCGTTATTTTCTCTGGTCTTGACATAACCATTTCACCCAGAGTTATTGGATTAAAAACAGCAAAAAAGATTTGGGATAAATTGAAGCTCGAATTTGAAGGAGATGATCTCACAAAGGAGTTGAAAATTACAAAGCTGGAACATGAGTTCGAACATCTGAAAATGTCTTCCTCTAAAAGTATCAAACAATATGTTGATCGGATTTCAAAAGTTGTCAATCAATTAAACATGCTTGGAGGAAAGAAAGATGAACCGTGTGTATGTTGTCAAAAAGCTCATACACACGGTTTTACCTCAGTTTGAACCAAATGTAAGTGTGTTGCAAAATTTTCTGGATTATAAAAACATTTCTGTGGTTAAAGTATGCAGTTTATTACAAGCTTTGGAAAACAGACTGTTATCATGGGATGCCACAAGTTCTGAAATTGTTTTGATCAACATAAAGAATGCAGAGTCATCTGTTGAAATGAATCCATGAGGAAAGTTTCAATATTTGAAAAATAAAAAATTCCACGAAAGAAAACAAGGTGAGTTTATGCCTCTTTGTCATTGTCAAAAAACATCACATATTTCAAAATATTGTTGGAATAGGCCGGATGTAATTTGTAGGTTTTGCAGGTAAACTGAACACATTGAGAAAATATATCCGAATAAATCTCAAACCCCTCAACAAGCTGCTACTTCTACAGCAGTGACTACTCTTGAAAACTTGGAAACCATGTTTGCAACCGTAAACATTTTTGAAGAATGCAACAAATCACAGGTTCAAAATTCTGAAGATTATTGGCTTATTGATTCAGGTTTCACTTGTCATATGGTTTCTGATATTAAATATTTTCACACTTTTGTGTTTGGTGAAATTTCAAAAGTAAAGATTGGTAATGGAACGATTATCGAAGCAAAAGGGAAATGTTCAGTTTCTATGAAGACTTCTTTTGGAAACAAAATTGTCAATGATGTATTATAGGTACATTCTTTACATTTAAATCTTTTAAGTGTGACTCAATTCAGTCGAAATGGCTACTCAGTCATGTTTGAAAACTCAAATTGCAATATATTGGATTCTGAAAAAAATCTAATAGCATCTATTATTGTTGATAGATGAAACTATACTTTAAAATGACCACTCATCAAGTCAGAAACAGATAAATTTGATACTTTTGCTTTTTTATCTGAAACTCTTATTGAAACCAAAAGCTTCGCTGAAATTTACGAGTGTGCAAATTTGGCTATTCGTGCTGTAGAAAAAGATCAAAATCTCGTTTTAAAGAGTCTAAAGAAAAATAATGTGGAGAGTTTTGTTCCACCAAATTTGAAGTTTTTGAACCCGACCTTCAAGATTGTTCTAATGTTACAACTCAATGTTAAAAAATATCTGAAATTCTTAAAGAAGAAAGTTCATTTGTTAAGGATCCAATTTATCATTTGTAGGTAACTGATATGGTTAGAAAGTCACTCCAAATATCTCAATTTCAAGAATTACTAATCAAACTTGGAGTGAAAAATAGAGATTACTTCAAGGGAGAATTTGTTGGAGATGAAGTAATCATCAAATGTGAAATTTGTGAATTATTCGTTGGAAGAAATAGTATAGTCAATCAGAGCAAATTTCCCAAGAATTAGATTAAGTGACATAGTCAAATGAGATTAAAAAATTTATGCAATTCTATTATGAAATATGTTTGAATTTGTCTTATCTTTCTTTTATAAATAAGTTTGTAAACGTTATCTTGAATAATCAATTTGAAATATTTTTAAATATACATATTTTTTTCAATTCTATGTAATCGTTCTATTTTAAATAAGAGCATTAGAACATACTTTCTCTTCAAATCTTTTTCAAACTATATTTGTTCTATCCATGTTCTTTTAATCCAAATCTTGAATCCAACAAGTACTGCCTTTAAATTCCCCGTCCGTGAACATCACGTTGAGAAGCATACACAGCGCCGACTGGTTCAAATCCGCCAACGCGATAAAGCCCTGGATCCAGCCGATGGCCTGAGAGTAAATTTCAGGCGCCGCCGTGACAAGATTATCCAGCACACTGATAATACCGAAGTGAGATGGAAGGACGAAGGAGATATCAGATTTCGCAACTATCCACACGGTGCCGTTGTCGCCGCCGATCCTATCCTGGACGTAGAAACGGAATCGTTTCACGGTGTCTGCAGAGGTGGCGGTGAGAAAGATGAGGAGCACGCAGATGCTAATCTTTTTGCACTTACAAAAATACTAGTGCAACTTAATTGGGTTAAACTGTACATCTAGACAAACAACATTAAAGTGTGAAATATTATGGTTTTTTATGACTTAAAAAATTACCCATTAGCCACTTCTTTCCAATATGGGAAGACGGACAATTATGACCACTAGAGGATGATCATTTTTCTTCCCGATTTCCACATTTTGTTCGTTTGTTGTAAAAATACAAATTTGATATTTATATTAGATTCTAAAACTACGAAGGAGTGGTTTTTATTTTTTTACATAAAAATTATCAACCTAAAAATTATGTATTTTTCTTATTTGATTTTGTATTATTTTTTCAAAAAATTTCATTAGATTAGTATTTCAAAAAGTTGGAGTTGCTTTTTATCCATGATAACACATACCATTTGCACTAAAGTGCATTTTTGTATCTAATAGAAATGACAAATAGTTTTCATATAAATATCAAGTCACAAAATAAAGTTAAGAAAATACTTAAATAATTGATAATAAACATAATAATATAAAGTTTACAACTTTTCTTGATTTGTAACTCGAATAAAAGTAAAACATGATAATTTGTTATAAATTTACTAAATCCTTTTAGATTAAAGTTTAAGAATTATATGGTTTTCTTATTCGTTTTATTTTATAATATTCTATTTATAATAAAAATATTCAAATATAATTAGTAATATTATTATGCATTACTATGCACAAATAATGTATTATTATGTTAAATACTATTTAATCTACTAACATCAATTCAATATAATTTTATGTTTTTATACGATTTTGTATAATATATAATATTTATATATTTGATATTGGTAATACAAATAATAATTAGTAATTACTAACAACAATTATAAATCAAATATATTTTAAAAAAATTAAAATGAAATAAGATTGGTCATCATCCCGCCCAATGGACCAACTAAGGCTATCTCCAACGGTGGATGCCCGGAAATTTGATTCACTCTCTACACATCAGTTTTCTCTCTGTACACATCATCTTTCTCTTTCATTAATACTAATATAAATATTGAAAAATAACAACTTTCATTTTATCTCTACAACAATATCCGGATACTTACAATTTTAATTTTAATTTTTAATTATTTATATTATTTTAAATATGCATAAAAATATAATAAGTGATCTAATATTTAAGGATGAAGAGTTTTAGAAATTTGAAAATATATAAAAAAAATGAAAATTGACCTAATCTTTGAGGAGAAAGAGTCGGAAACTCTCTCTCCTCAAAGAGAGCTACACCTGCACATGGATACTATGCCATGTTTTTTTTTTAAAAAAATTAATTAATTTTTTTGATAAGGTGGGTGTCATGTCATATTGAGCGCACATAGTTGGAGATAGCCTAATGGGTGAAATATACGAACTCTTTGGGTTTTATAATCCATAGCAAAGACAAGCTAATCAAAATTCACAAACTAGATGGCATGTATGAGATCAATACTATCAAATTGATTGCATGAATTGTAATAATTCCAAACATATTTATATTATAAAGGTTTAGTATATAATAATTAGAGATTAGGAAAATTCAATAAAACCCGATTAATACTAGGATGAATTAAATGTTAGTATTCATGTTTTTTATATTATGTCGAATTTTTATTAATAATATTGTTATTTTTCATTTTTCTAAATTATTTATTTGTTTAAGATATATATACTTGATTATGTTATTTACATATCGATATTGAAGAAGGTATTTCTATGATCGATCGTAAATTTTTAAATATATTAAATAAAATCTAGGTATAATGGTTTATATTTATGTAAAAAATTAATATATCATTGTAGTATTACTAAAAAATAATCAATTTAGTTTATTTTATATTGCTTCAACTAACGATTATATAATTTTGAATTGTTATACACATAAACATGCTGTGTTTGGGATATTATTTATTATAAGCCAATCTGTTAGATTTCATTATCTAATTGGAATATTTATATTAATTTAAAATTGTAATCATAATTATTTATTTAATGAAAATAGAATTTATTGTTCGAGTTGAGTAGAAAGATGCAGCATTCAATACGAGCGTGACATTGGCAGTTGCCATTTTACTATTGAAAGGTGAGGGTCGACCGTTGGATTCCCATCGGACGGTGGTGTTTGTCCGATGGATATTAAATGCATTCACCAGCTTGCTTTCCCACTCTTCCTCCAGCGGTGCCGTCAGTCACCTTTTAGTTTCACACGGCTGGGGAGGGCGGAGACGGGAGATTTGAGCTTGAGTCTGTTACGGTTGTGGAGGGGAAGAGATGAAGGAAGCGTGGATATGGGCGAGGAATGGGAGTTCGCTTTGTGGGAATGTAGTATTTTTGTTGTTGTTTTTAATGTTTTCGTTTCTTTGTGGGGAAGTTTGGTGCTTAGGATCAATGGCGTCAATCGCAATTTCGTATGGGGAGAAGGGTTCTGTTTATTGTGGATTGAAATCTGATGGTTCACATTCTGTCCACTGCTTCGGTTCAAATCCTGAGATTGTTCATGCAACTCCGAAGCATTCTCGTTTTCTTGGTTTAACTGGTGGAAGTGGTTTTATTTGTGGGTTGTTGTTAGGTTCAAACAATCCCATTTGCTGGGGAAGTAACGCGTTTATACGTATGAATGAGCCTCTTAGAATTAGTGTCAAGACAGAGTACTTGGAGATTAGTGCAGGAGATAACCATGTTTGTGGGTTGAGAAAACCTCTAATGGGTAACCTTAGAAACATATCTTTAGTCGATTGTTGGGGTTACAACATGACAAAAAGATATAGATTTGATGGACAAATCCAGTCAATTTCAGCAGGTTCTGTTTTTAGTTGCGGTTTGTTTGCTCAAAATAGAAGTGTTTTCTGCTGGGGAGATGAAGCTTCAAGTAATGTCATTGCTTTAATTCCTAAACATTTGAAGTTCAGAAAGATAGCAGCTGGTGGTTACCATGTTTGTGGGATTCTTGTAGGTGGTTTTTCAAGAGTTATTTGTTGGGGTAGAAGTTTAGATGTTGAAGAAGAACTTGCATCAACTAATCCTCCCTTTCGTTGGGAAGTAAATGTTGATTTAGCTCCCGATGATCCAATGATTTCCGTTGTTGGTGGCAGATTTCATGCTTGCGGGATTCGTAGCTTCGATAAGAACGTAATTTGTTGGGGATACAGAGTTGATCGAAGCACTCCTCCTCCTAGTAATGCCAAGCTATTTGAAATAGCTGCTGGTGATTACTTTACTTGTGGAGTATTAGCGCATCAACCTTTGTTACCTGTTTGTTGGGGTATTGCCTTTCCATCTTCTCCACCTTTTCCAGTTCCGTTCGGATCCTGCGGAACAAAGCCATGTTTACCAAATTTCTACGAGTTCAATAACGCAAGTTCACCTTGTAGCTATCCAGGCGCTTATATTTGCTTACCCTGCAGTAATGGATGCCCGAATGAAATGTTCGAGGTTTCGAAATGTAACGTATCATCTGATCGACGATGCGTTTATAATTGCACAAGTTGCTCGTCGAATGAGTGCTTCTCTGCTTGCTCTAGCTATAGTAATAACAGCAACAATAGGTTTTGGTCACTTCAGGCACCGATAATCGTTGCCGAGGTATCGTTTGCTGTGTTATTGGTTACTGCAGTTTCTTTGACCGCATTGCTTTATGTTCGTTACAAGCTGAGCAACTGTCGATGTAATGTTCAGACAAAAAGAAGTAGTGAAAATGGTTCTTTCACTAAGAAGATGATCAAACCTTTGCCTGAACTTGATGAGTTAAAGATCAGAAGAGCTAAAAAGTTTACTTACGAAGAGCTTGAAACTGCGACGGATGGATTTAACGAAGAATTGATTGTCGGAAAAGGTAGTTTTTCATGTGTTTTCAAAGGGATTCTTAAAGATGGAACAATGGTTGCAGTTAAAAGAGCAAATGATTCACTTTGCTTGAAGAAGAACTTAAAAGAGTTCCATAACGAGCTCGATTTGCTTTCTCGTTTAAACCACGCACATTTATTGAACTTACTCGGGTATTGTGAAGGTGAAGAACGCCTTCTCGTATACGAATTCATGGCGAATGGATCATTACACCAGCATCTACACAATGACAACAGTAAAGAAGTTAAAGAAAAGTTGGATTGGATTAAAAGAGTCACCATTGCTGTACAAGCAGCTCGTGGGATTGAGTATCTTCACGGATATGCTTGTCCTCCGGTGATTCATCGAGACATAAAATCTTCGAACATTCTCATAGACGAAGAACATAATGCCCGTGTTGCAGATTTCGGACTTTCGTTACTAGGACCAGCAAGTAGTAGTTCCCCTTTAGCCGAACTTCCCGCAGGAACTTTAGGCTATCTTGATCCCGAATATTACAGGCTTCATTACCTTACAACAAAGTCAGATGTGTACAGCTTTGGAGTTCTATTATTAGAAATATTGAGTGGTCGAAAAGCCATTGATATGCAATACGAAGAAGGTAACATTGTCGAATGGGCTGTACCGATAATCAAAGCCGGTAACATCGAAGGTATATTAGATCCGGTTCTTAAACTTCCACGTGATTTCGAAGCTGTTAAAAGCATTGCAAATATAGCTAGTAAATGTGTTAGAATGAGAGGTAAAGAGAGACCTTCAATGGATACTGTGACAACAGCTTTAGAAAGAGCACTTGTTGTCTTAATGGGAAGTCCTTGTAATGATCAACCGATTTTACCGACGGAAGTCGTGTTGGGAAGTAATAGGTTGCATCAGAAGTCATCGCAACGTTATGGATACCGTTCAAATTCTGAAATGGATGGTGGTGATGGAGATGATCAAAGGATTGAGTTCAGAGCTCCTTCGTGGATCACATTTCCGAGCGTTGCTTCGTCCCAACGAAGGAAATCGTGTGACTTCGACGAAGATGCGAACATGGAAGCAAGAACTAGAGGAGTTGAAAATGGAGGTAGAAGTCTAGTAGAAGAAATTGGCCCTGCTTCACCTCAAGAAGATTTGTTCTTGCAACACAATTTCTAACATTGTTGATATTTGTATCATTGGTATTACATTGCCATTTTTCTTGATAATTACATATCAGTCCTCAAACTTCTTGTATTTTCTTCGGGAGTTTGTAAAAGTATTTATTATCCGCCCCTTATACTCTTCTTATTTTTCTGAAAGGTTTGTTATTTGATAACTAACCCAATTTGCCAAATTGAATAGAAGGGCTTAAGAGGCTAGAGAGAATGTCGCCGCCGCTTCCTCCCGGACCGTATTCCGGCAAGAGCTCTCTTGCTCTGGTATACTCGTTTGTTTTAATCTGCCTTTTTTATGCATTTCTGTGTTGATCGAGATGCTCGCAGGTCGCTAGGGTTTCTGCTTTCACATTTGGACTTGTGTATGGGAGTGTTAAACTTAAGTTTCTCAAGGTATGCTATGCGTTCCTGATCGTTTTTTGACATCGCGATGAATTTAACCTGAGCTGTAGGGTAATTTGATTTGATTGTGGTGGATTCATGAAATTGGACGATTTATTTTGAATTTGAACATATTCCGGTGAAATTGGATAAGGCGTGTGAATTGATATACCGATTCCAGTATGCCTGATTCAGCGTTTTAGAGTTACAGATCTGGAAATATTTCTATATGATTTTAACTGTAGAGTTATATAATCACTGTATTTTTGTGATCCAATAGGTTGTGATTTTTCTTATATGAACCCTTCCTAACTGAAAATGCTTCTGACTTCAGATATCGCTCTGAAGCATCTCAAGGGTCTTAAAGTCCCATGAGTTTCTTTGCATCTTAAGACTTCCTTCAGCCATTCTCATAGACCTTTTATGAGATCCTCTTGTTCACCTTTCATGCATATACTGTGTATCCAAATCATTTTTGCTCTTGTTTTGCCAGGCAAAGGCCAAGTCCAGTAAGAACGCTGAAACAAAGGGGCATCATTAGAGAAGGACTGCTTTTTTTCCAAGTGCTCAAAATAACTGGTGAGAAAGTCTTTTTTCACAATTGTTACAATATAATTAGTACCCTCAATTTTGTCTTCCTCTTGACGAAAAACTATGATCCATAAGTTCGTTATAATTATTCGGTGATTCAATCGGGTCCGGGATGTGGGTGATGCAGTAACCATTAGGACAATGTTTCTTTACCATTTCATTTTTCATGCATCTATTTAAGAATTGTTGCTTTCTAGGGATGTCAAGGAGGTGGATGAACCCGAATATTGAAGGCAATTCATGCTTAGTCTAGGATTAAGCTATTTGTTTCTGTTTAAATTTGAACTGCAAGGCATTGTGATCATTGACCTTCTCCCTCTTTTACTATTGGATTTTTTTACCAATTTGTGTGCTGGTTTTGTTTGAGCATTATTCAATTAATCAATACTTGTAAATTAATTTTCAAGCTCATATAAAATAGCATGATCATTCATATGAATATGTTACTAAGCGGTGTTTGCGTGTACTCCTCAAATTTTAAAAGTGTGTAAAAGGGATACCCAATTTCATGTAAAGTTTCTGAAATTGATATAATATAGATAATTGATCTTCTAATTTTCTAAAGTTTTAAAACCGTTTACATTCTAACTTTTGTGAATGTTTTAAATACTTTATAGTTTATATTTCCTCTTAACTTTAAAATTATATAATGATTATGTTTTCAAATTTTAAAATAACACACAAATTTAAAATTATTAACACAAAAAAATATGAAATTACTATTATTTATCTATGTGGCATCGATTCGTCCGACAAACTCGGTGCGACTCGACTCGACACGATTCGGTAAGAGTATAAAAGTCGGATTTTCAACTCGGTTCGAATTATTAAATAAAATAATATTAAATAAAAACAAATTAAAAAAATAATTGTTAGAATTTGTAGAAAGTTGCACAAACTCAAAGTTTAAAAGTACAAATATTTATCAATTTATAAAAAATGAATATTGTTCGTCGATTCTACCATCTCCCAAAAAACAATTAGTTTTCGGTCCATATTGCATGCACGAAGAATTTACAAGTAGATCGACAATATAAGAAAGTCGTGAAAGCACATACGATATGTTTCCGAAGAAGAAAAAAATCAAATTAAGGAAGAAATCAAAACGATGTTGTTTTGTGTCAAGTGTCAAGAGTCGGAGCGAGTCGAAGAGTCCGACTCATTTTGACACGGGAGAATGTGAAAAATTGAAGAATCGGTGCTGTAAAGTTATTTATTTGAAGATTATTTTTAAACTATTTTGAAATTCTAGGAGTTAAATACATAATTTTTAAATTTTAAGTTATCATCATAATCTTTTTACTTTATAATGTTTTAAATATTGAGTTTATCATCATAATTTTCTCATATATTAATACTCAAATTCAAATGTTGTTCTTGTTATTGGAGTTCATTTTGTTCTTCAAATAATATTCATATTTTAATTTGAACAATTAAATACAAACATTCAATATTCATACCTGATAATTTTCTATAAGCAAGGGAATATAAGTTTTTATTTAAAAAATTCTATATAAAACTCCAGCCAATATCCTTCTCAAGTCCCCGAGACTTCATCAACTCCCTCAATTGCTCAATCTCATCCCACATCGAATTCCTAGCATACATATTCGACAAGAGAAGATAAATTCCAACACTCTCCGGCTCTAGTTCGAGTGCTCGTTTAGCAACCATCTTTCCGAGATCAACATTCCCAATCTCGTTACATGCATTAACCAATGCACCCCATAAAGCAATCGAGAAGCCATTATCTCCGGTACACCGGATCCCGCTCACAAATTCGCATGCTCTCTCAATATCTCCGGCCCGACACATCATATCTACGATACAACTATAATGCTCTTGACTTGGAATTAATCCATATCCATTCGTCATCAACTCGAAATATTCTAATCCGAGATTCACTTGCCCTGTGTAACTACAAGAACAAAGAACTGTCAAAAATACAACCCCATCTGGCTTTATCCCTTCTAATAGCACATTTTTGAACATATTTGTAACTTCTTTGTGGCTTCCATTTCTACTATAAGCTCCTAACATTGAAGTCCATAGAACGAGATCGCGATTCCCTTTTCGGGCTAGACGAAAAACATTCTTCGAATTCTCGATAACACCACATTTGCCATATGATTCAATAAGCAAACTTTGGAGATAAACATCATGCTCAATATCGATCACGTTACGTATAGCTTTAGCATGAACTTGTTTGCATAATTCTAAAGCGGATAAACCAACACATGCTCGTAGAATCGAAGATAACGTAAAACTATCGAATTGTAAATTCAATGTAAGCATGATAGTAATCAGTTTAATGACTTGTTCCCACATCTTAGCTTCAGAATAACCTGACATAAGAGTATTCACACAAACTGTATTCTTCACAGGTATTTCATCAAACACCTTGCCTGCATCTTTTATGCAGCAAATTTTTGAGTAAAAATCTATCAAAGCACTACCGACGAACACACTAGCTATCCACCCCGATTTCACTACATGGGCGTGTAACGTTTGTCCAGAGGAAGAATCTTTTAATGAAGAAGCTGATTTTAACGAGCTGCAAAGAGTATATGAATCTGAGAAAACTGCGTTATAATGCATAAACGAAAAAGTTTGAAGCCCCAAACGGTGGAATCCATTTTGAGAAAAATGGGAAATAATGGCGTTGAAATGTAATGGGTTTTGGGGGTTTAGGGATTTCAAAAAGCTCGTCAAAATCCCAGAAGTGTCACCGTTGATACAAGACGTGTATGCAAACAAGATATTGATCTGAAGGTTGGGAGCAATGAAGAAGAAGCTTGATTTCACTACATTTGCATGAAATTCCTTTACCGAACGAAGATTCTTCGTTTGAGAACAATGGCGCAAGAATTCAGTTACTCCGTGAAACTTCAGAGCCTCGTGAAAATTGAGATGCGCCAACATAAAGCTTCTTGCCCAAACCACTTAGAGCTCCAAAATCATTCAAATCAATCTGATTCTGATCATCATGTTTTAAGGAAGAAATGGAAAACCCACAGAGCTCTCTCTTCCCCACTCCCAAATTCAATGGGCTCCTTTCCATTTAGTTCTTATATATTTCGTTCAATTTTCATTTAAGAAATTATAATTATTTTTTATAATGAACTATTTAATCCCATATATAATATAAATAAATTTATCTGTTTAAATAATTTTAATTAAATTATTTTATAATCATCAAATAAAACATAGATTATAATTGTATTTAAATTTAATGATTTTAAGCATATTAATCTAGTGAAAGGCTGCTAAATTTAGGGTTTAGGGTGTTTTTTGTTAAACGACTATATATATATTTATAATACTTGCCATTTAAATTTCATTAATAATAAATGAACTTTTATTTTTAAATAAATTTACATTAAATGGCATGAAAAATTAAAATCATTTTGATCTATTAAAATGTACAAGTTGAGTTATATAAATTAATTTTTTTGAAAAATTGAGCTATGCAAAATGTAAATTTTCCATTATTATAATTAACAACTACACTTATGTTAAGATACAAATTATAAGAAAAAAATCATTTTTTTCTCGAACTAAATGCGACCTTGATCACATTCACCATATCGTGATCATAACCATTAAACGCATGAAGCTCCTTCGGAATAATTTTGATATACACATAAAAACCGATGCAAGCCACCATAGGTCCAACCCAAAAAACCCAATGTCGATCCCAAAGAGGACCACCACGAATCACCGCCGGACCGAAACAACGAGCCGGGTTTATCCCGACTCCGGTGTATCCCTTTTTTCCGGTGACCGATGTCGATATAAAAACAAGCAAACCAAGAACAATTCCCACAAAAGTGAACACTTTCACACGACCTAATTCCTTTGCTTGCCTATGATCATATGCCATCCAAATTGAAGCAAATAGAAAAATAAAACAACAAAAACATTCAATCCAAAATGCTTGACTCGTTTCCACTCCCATTATAATCGGCTGTCCATTTACGCCGCCGGGTACGGTGACGCTTAATCTGCATCCTCCTAAAGAAAACGCGTCTTCGAGGTCACTGGTAATGATTGCTTTTAAAGCTAAAGCCCCAAGAACAGCCCCGAAACACTGAGCTATTATATAAACCACAGCACGGGAAATAGAAACTAGACCAACGAGGGCGGCGGAGAATGAAACTATTGGGTTCATATGGCCGCCGGAGATCGGTGCCACCGCTAAGAGAAGAATGGTTATAGTAACGGCGACAAGGATTGAGATTATGAGATTTGCCATTTTAACGTCGGAGTTAACGGTTGATATTAGAATTGTATCTATCATGAAGACGAGTACAGCAGTTCCCAGAGCTTCTCCGACTGAAGCTCGCCATACCTTGATAACCAGAAAGTAACAGCGCCGTTAAAACTCAAGATCCAAATGCACAAAATGGGAACTTACTTCTTGTGAGAATAACTCATTGATACCCAGAATCTCAGTAAGAGTAAGCTGACGCTGCTTGTGAAGATCAAGATTGAGATTTTTAGCCCTGAAAAACAAGAAAAAAAGAGATGAAAATCAGCATGTAAATATGTGTTTAAAAAGGAGGGTTTTGTTCTTACTTTGATGCAGAAGTGAAAGGCTGAATCTTGACACCACATGCATTGCTTTCTAAGTCACCGTTCTCTGGAAAATTTGACTCCATTTTCTGAATCTTTAATGAACTGGTTTTGCAGCTCTTACATCTTGTGGTATTTATCAATATTTAAATTTTCGGTATACAGGAAATTTCGGAGTTATCGGATTCGGCCGGTATTTTGTAGGGGTTTTCTGGTCGGGTCGCATTTTTGTGGGTCGGGCTGAGTTTTTGCGGGTTGGGTCGGATTTTATATTAAAAAAAATAAAATATGAATATTTTATAATTTAATTTATTTTAATATTCCGATATATATCCGGTATACCCGAACACATATCTGGTATACCGATCGAATGAGTTTGTCCGATATACCGGTCGGTATTTAAAACATTGGTATTTATTGTATATTTTTTGGAGTATTCTTGTGATAATTTAAATTACAAAATCACCCACCTTATCTTTTAGAAAAAAAATATCTAAAAAAGTAGAGTGTTGTCTAAACTCTAACTCAATCAATTTTGTCAAAGTATTATCGAATAATGTACTGGAGTGATCTAACAATTGGTACTATAACTCGTTCCTTCCACAAATTTATTAATGCAATGGAGAAAATGATATATTTCATCTCTAAAGTTCGGTCATTTTTGATAATTTTGTTCTCAAACTTTGATTTAACATCCGTAATCTTCATATTTGATTGTTTTGATAAAAACAGTCCTAAATATTTCCAAAATTTGGCAAATTTGATTCATGTGTAACAAAATTAGTCTCTAAAATTTAAGTAACAATTTTGTCACACATATTAAACTTTGAGAACTAGCTTTGCCAAAAATTACGAATTATGATAACTAGTTTTGCTAAAAAATCAATATCTATAGACTAATTTTGCTTCAAAAAACTTTGATAATTAAATTTACCAAAATTAAGAAACATTGAATACCAAAATTTGTTAAACAATACAAATTTTAGGAACCAACTCATTAAATATGTGATGTTACAAGTTAGGACAAGAATCATGTGAACCATATAATAAGTCAAACTTACATAAGCGTTGTAGCATTAAATCTTCCAAACATATTATTACATGTGTTAATTCTTATGGATATTGTACGTTTTAATTACATAAAATATAAATTTTGTGTCATTTAAATGGACCATGATCGGGCACAAGATGCAATGTGAATGAACGAACATTGATTTTTATTAATTATATGGTTATAGATTCACATGTTTTTTGTGTGTATGGTCAATATTCACATCAATTATAGTTGTATTATAAGTTCAACTCTTTATTGTCTGATAATTTATTGACAAACTTTTAGTTGATCATATTCATCAACTGCATTCTCATGCACATTATTAAAACCCCCAATCGCAACCATTTATAGTCAAAGCTCTTAAACGAGTAGCGTCACACATTAGTTTATACAACAATTTTTAGAAGGATGATTGACTATATTAAATAATTTGTTTAAGTCTTTTATGATATGATTTATCTATTATATGTTCTATTCGAACACACTACCTAATACATATATGAATTTGACATGATTTTAGAAATTTGAAATGGTATCGGAGAGGGTTCGTAAAAATCCTAAAGGGATTTACCGAGGGTTAGCTTGACTTAATGAAATTGATTGTGTGGTAATCCATCAATTTGAATTATCAAGTACAAATAGTAAGGTGACTATACTTGAATGAGTGTGTGTTAAAAATTGAAATATGAAAGAGTTGTCTCACATTAGAAGTTGGATGTAGTTTGAATTAGTTTATAATAAAGTATGTTTTTTCAGATATTTTACAGTGAAATTGGTATACAACACACTCTCCTTATGAAATGTGTCAAATTATTGTTATTATTTTTATTTTAAAATTAATTTTTAAAAATATTTATAATTTATATTATGTCATGAGTTTGATTGAATTTATAAACCCTAATCCGATTGACCTATTAACCTGTCAAGAAAGTTTATTAACATATTGAGTCAATTCGTACGGGTTGACGGATTCAACATATAATCCGTTAGGTGGGATCCGTGCCTACCTCTAAATTTTGTCAATTTATATAATTTTGAGAACTAAATTTATTAAATTTACAAAATCACAGTTTGGAAATAAACTAAATTTATTGGAGTACAAGCGTCATTTTATCTTATCCAACTCATATCACTAACACAATTATATATAATATTTATCACAATTCAAAATAATAATTTTCGATAATATATCAATTTGAACTAAAAATTATTGGGAATTGGGAATATGAGTGTTCACTATTCGGTAAAAATTGAATACCAAACCGTTTATCGAATTTTTTTTATCGAACCGATACCGAATTATAAAATCGGTTTGGTATTCGGTTTTTAAATTTAAGCAATTTCGATATTCGGTATTCGGTTTTAGTTCGGTAAAAAAATTCGGTATTGAATTTAACCTTTTGTTTAATTTTAAACTAATATTTTTGTATTTAATTATATAATTAAATATATTATTATAGTTAATTTTGTATTTAATTTGATTAAATTTCGGAAAATTTTGTATTTCGGTAAATACCAAAACTGAACCAAAATAATTAAGTATTTACCGAACTAAACCGACAAAATTTGGTTTGTTATTCGGTAACTAAGTTTTTAACTTATTCGGTATTCGATAATTGAAATTCGGTTCGGTAATTACCGAATGAACACTCCTAATTGGGAATATGGCCCAATTTAAAATGGTAATTAATTTTAAAATAATTATATTCAATGAAAATTGATTTACAAAGAAAATTTGCCGCCAAGCATTTCTCCAATTTTAAAGCCTGTCGATTTCCGATTCGATCAACTCCTTCAAGAAGAGCGTCGTTTTCACAATATCACGAGGATCATTCTTCGCTTAGGGTTTCTGGTTTTCAGGTACTCAGTTAACTTTTCGATTGAAATGTTTCTGTGATATGATGAGATTTTGCCGATTTTAATGGACGGATGCAATTTCCATGACGTTGTACTTTATTATTTGCTGTATTTTTCCGGTTGATTCACTATTTATGAAGTATACACGTTCCTTGCGAGGACGGTTTGGATTCTTTCAGTTCTTGATCAGTCTTGGAGTTTTATGTTCTAATATTCAGTTGCAAGATCTGCAAACGTTTTTGAATCTTGTTCTGTGGTATTCGCGCTAGTTGATGGATATTGGTTGAAACGTTAAATTTGTTCTTATTTCCTTAGCAGCTTCGTTAGAAATGGAAAGCGAAGGCATGGTGAAACGGATGAAACCTTCTTATTTCCTTAGCAGTTTTGTCCTCTCCATTTTTCAGCGGTTGAGTATTCGCAAAAGAAATTATGCCATTTGTTTAATTCTTCACCACAATCATGTTGATAGGTGCAGGTTGAGGATGATTTGATGGTAGACTCAGCAACTGAGCAGATCAATGGTGAAGAAAATGAGTAAGAAGTGTCTGAGAAAGTGGAGATGGAGATCGCAAACATTCTTGAGATGATAAATAACTTCACTCAAATGGTGAAATTTCACATTGAATTTTGGATAATTATAGTGTTATCATATTCCTTGTGATTCTGATGAACTTATCGTAAAAGGTTTCTGAGCTGCTGGGAATCAGGGAAGTCATTGATGAAGGAGCTTACTGATGAATCGAAGGAGCGAGTGTTCATGTAAGTAAGCACTATCATAAAATCATTGAGGTACCAGAAACAATACGTGCATATTCTTGTTTGATTGCAGAATTCACAAAGAAAAGATCGAGAAATGGCAGGAACAGGTTAAGCAATTTCGCTTACTTGGTTCTGCAAATGAGGAAATTGATGCTTGTTTGAACAATGCAAGATATCTACTTCGCCACATTCATGATGAAGCTTCATTTTGAGAAGGATTAAAAACTGCACTTCTTTTCTTTTGAATGNTATTTAAATTTAATGATTTTAAGCATATTAATCTAGTGAAAGGCTGCTAAATTTAGGGTTTAGGGTGTTTTTTGTTAAACGACTATATATATATTTATAATACTTGCCATTTAAATTTCATTAATAATAAATGAACTTTTATTTTTAAATAAATTTACATTAAATGGCATGAAAAATTAAAATCATTTTGATCTATTAAAATGTACAAGTTGAGTTATATAAATTAATTTTTTTGAAAAATTGAGATATGCAAAATGTAAATTTTCCATTATTATAATAAACAACTACACTTATGTTAAGATACAAATTATAAGAAAAAAATCATTTTTTTCTCGAACTAAATGCGACCTTGATCACATTCACCATATCGTGATCATAACCATTAAACGCATGAAGCTCCTTCGGAATAATTTTGATATACACATAAAAACCGATGCAAGCCACCATAGGTCCAACCCAAAAAACCCAATGTCGATCCCAAAGAGAACCACCACGAATCACCGCCGGACCGAAACAACGAGCCGGGTTTATCCCGACTCCGGTGTATCCCTTTTTTCCGGTGACCGAAGTAGATATAAAAACAAGCAAACCAAGAACAATTCCCACAAAAGTGAACACTTTCACACGACCTAATTCCTTTGCTTGCCTATGATCATATGCCATCCAAATTGAAGCAAATAGAAAAATAAAACAACAAAAACATTCAATCCAAAATGCTTGTCTCGTTTCCACTCCCATTATAATCGGCTGTCCATTTACGCCGCCGGGTACGGTGACGCTTAATCTGCATCCTCCTAAAGAAAACGCGTCTTCGAGGTCACTGGTAATGATTGCTTTTAAAGCTAAAGCCCCAAGAACAGCCCCGAAACACTGAGCTATTATATAAACCACAGCACGGGAAATAGAAACTAGACCAACGAGGGCGGCGGAGAATGAAACTATTGGGTTCATATGGCCGCCGGAGATCGGTGCCACCGCTAAGAGAAGAATAGTTATAGTAACGGCGACAAGGATTGAGATTATGAGATTTGCCATTTTAACGTCGGAGTTAACGGTTGATATTAGAATTGTATCTATCATGAAGACGAGTACAGCAGTTCCCAGAGCTTCTCCGACTGAAGCTCGCCATACCTTGATAACCAGAAAGTAACATCGCCGTTAAAACTCAAGATCCAAATGCACAAAATGGGAACTTACTTCTTGTGAGAATAACTCATTGATACCCAGAATCTCAGTAAGAGTAAGCTGACGCTGCTTGTGAAGATCAAGATTGAGATTTTTAGCCCTGAAAAACAAGAAAAAAAGAGATGAAAATCAGCATGTAAATATGTGTTTAAAAAGGAGGGTTTTGTTCTTACTTTGATGCAGAAGTGAAAGGCTGAATCTTGACACCACATGCATTGCTTTCTAAGTCACCGTTCTCTGGAAAATTTGACTCCATTTTCTGAATCTTTAATGAACTGGTTTTGCAGCTCTTACATCTTGTGGTATTTATCAGTGTTTTAAATTTTCGGTATACCGGAAATTTCAGACTTACCGGATTCGACCGGTATTTTGCCAAAATACCGACCGGTACGGGTTTTCTAGTCGGGTCTCATTTTTGCGGGTTGGATCGGATTTTATATTAAAAAAATAAAATATGAATATTTTATAATTTAATTTATTTTAATATTCCGGTATACCCGAACACATATCCGGTATACCGATCGAATGAGCTTGTCCGATATACCGGTCGGTGCCGGTATTTAAAACATTGGTATTTATTGTATATTTTTTGGAGTATTCTTGTGATAATTTAAATTACAAAATCAACCACCTCATCTTTTAGAAAAAAATATCTAAAAAAGTAAGAGTGTTGTCTAAACTCTAACTCAATCAATTTTGTCAAAGTATTATCGAATAATGTACTGGAGTGATCTAACAATTGGTACTATAACTCGTTCCTTCCACAAATTTATTATTGCAGTGGAGAAAATGATATATTTCGTCTCTAAAGTTTGGTCATTTTTGATAATTTTGTTCTCAAACTTTAATTTAACATCTGTAATCCTCATATTTGATTGTTTTGATAAAAACGGTCCTAAATATTTCCAAATTTGGCAAATTCGATTCATATGTAGCAAAATTAGTCTATAAAATTTAAGT
This sequence comes from Utricularia reniformis, assembly GCA_009725065.1. Taxonomy (NCBI): domain Eukaryota; kingdom Viridiplantae; phylum Streptophyta; class Magnoliopsida; order Lamiales; family Lentibulariaceae; genus Utricularia; species Utricularia reniformis. Next base: position 896,459 of record RWGZ01001025.1, read on the forward strand.
AACAATTTTGTCATACACATTAAACTTTGAGAACTAGCTTTGCCAAAATTTACGAATTATGAAAACTAGTTTTGCTAAAAAATCAATATCTGTAAACTAATTTTGCTTCAAAAAACTTTGATAATTAAATTTACCAAAATTAAGAAATATTGAATACCAAAATTTGTTAAATAATACAAATTTTAGGAACCAAATCATTAAATGTGTGATGTTACAAGTTAGGACAAGAATCATGTGAACCATATAATAAGTCAAACTAACATAAGCCTTGTAGCATTAAATCTTCCAAACATATTATTATTACATGTGTTAATTCTTATGGATATTGTACGTTTTAATTACATAAAATATAAAATTTGTGTCATTTAAATGGACAATGATCGGGCACAAGATGCAATGTGAATGAACGAACATTGATTTTTATTAATTATATGGTTATAGATTCACATGTTTTTTGTGTGTATGGTCAATATTCACATCAATTATAGTTGTATTATAAGTTCAACTCTTTATTGTCTAATAATTTATTGACAAACTTTTAGTTGTTCATATTCATCAACTGCATTCTCATGCACATTATTAAAACCCCCAATCGCAACCATTTATAGTCAAAGCTCTTAAACGAGTAGCCTCACACATTAGTTTATACAACAATTTTTAGAAGGATGATTGACTATACTAAATAATTTGTTCAAGTCTTTTATGATATGATTTATCTCTTATATGTTCTATCCGAACACACTACCTAATACCTACATGAATTTGATCTGATTTTAGAAATTTGAAATGGTATCGGAGAGGGTTCGTAAAAATCCTAAAGGGATTTATCGGGGGTTAGCTTGGCTTAATGAAATTGATTGTGTGGTAATCCATCAATTTGAATTATCAAGTACAAATAGTAAGGTGACTATACTTGAATGAGTGTGTGTTAAAAATTGAAATATGAAAGAGTTGTCTCACATTAGAAGTTAGATGTACTTTGAATTACTTTTACAGTGAAATTGGTATACAACACACTCCCTTATGAAATGTGCCAAATTATTGTTATTGTTATTATTTTTATTTTAAAATTAATTTTTAAAAATATTTATAATTTATATTATATCATGATGAGTTTGATTGAATTTCTCACCATCGGAATGACCTATTAACGGGTCAAGAAAGTTTATTAACATATTGAGTCAATTTGTACAGGTTGACGGATTCAACATATAACCCATTAAGTGGGATCCGTGCCTACCTCTAAATTTTGTCAATTTATATACTTTTGAGAACTAAATTTATTAAATTTACAAAATCACAGTTTGGAAATAAACTAAATTTATTGGAGTACAAGCGTCATTTTATCTTATCCAACTCATATCACTAACACAATTTTATATAATATTTATCACAATTCAAAATAATAATTTTCGATAATATATCAATTTGAACTAAAAATTATTGGGAATTGGGAATATGAGTGTTCACTATTCGGTAAAAATTGAATACCGAACCGTTTATCGAATTTTTTTTATCGAACCGATACCGAATTATAAAATCAGTTTGGTATTCGATTTTCAAATTTAAACAATTTCGATATTCAGTATTCGGTTTTAGTTCGGTAAAAAAATTCGGTATTGAATTTAACCTTTTGTTTAATTTAAAACTAATATTTTTGTATTTAATTATATAATTAAATATATTATTATGGTTAATTTTTTATTTAATTTGATTAAATTTCGGAAAATTTTGTATTTCGGTAAATACCAAAACTAAACCGAAACAATTCAGTATTTACCGAACTAAACCGACAAAATTTGGTTCGTTATTCGGTAGCTAAGTTTTTGACTTATTCGATATTCGATAATTGAAATTCGGTTCGGTTCGGTAATTATCGAATGAACACTCCTAATTGGGAAAATGGCCCAATTTAATATGGTAATTAATTTTAAAATAATTATATTTAATGAAAATTGATTTACAAAGAAAATTTGCCGCCAAGCATTTCTCCAATTTTAAAGCCTGTCGATTTCCGATTCGATCAACTCCTTCAAGAAGAGCGTCGTTTTCACAATATCACGAGGATCATTCTTCGCTTAGGGTTGCTGGTTTTCAGGTACTCAGTTAACTTTTCGATTGAAATGTTTCTGTGATATGATGAGATTTTGCCGATTTTAATGGACGGATGCAATTTCCATGACGTTGTACTTCTTATTTGCTGTATTTCGCCGGTTGATTCACTATTTATGAAGTATACGTTCCTTGCGAGGAAGGTCTGGATTCTTTGAGTTCTTGATCAGTCTTGGAGTTTTATGTTCTAATATTCAGTTGCAAGATCTGAAAACGTTTTTGAATCTTGTTTTGTGGTATTCGCGCTAGTTGATGGATATTGGTTGAAACGTTAAATTTGTTCTTATTTCCTTAGCAGTTTCGTTAGAAATGGAAAGCGAAGGCATGGTGAAACGGATGAAACCTTCTTATTTCCTTAGCAGTTTTGTCCTCTCCATTTTTCATTGGTTGAGTATTCGCAACAGAGATTATGCCATTTGTTTAATTCTTCACCACAATCATGTTGATAGGTGCAGGTTGAGGATAATTTGATGGTAGACTCAGCAACTGAGCAGATTAATGGTGAAGAAAATGAGTAAGAAGTGTCTGAGAAAGTGGAGATGGAGATCGCAAACATTCTTGAGATGATAAATAACTTCACTCAAAAGGTGAAATTACACATTGAATTTTGGATAATTATAGTGTTATCATATTCCTTGTGATTCTGATGAACTTATCGTAAAAGGTTTCTGAGCTGCTGGGAATCAGGGAAGTCATTGATGAAGGAGCTTACTGATGAATCGAAGGAGCGAGTGTTCATGTAAGTAAGCACTATCATAAAATCATTGAGGTACCAGAAACAATACGTGCATATTCTTGTTTGATTGCAGAATTCACAAAGAAAAGATCGAGAAATGGCAGGAACAGGTTAAGCAACTTCGCTTACTTGATTCTGCAAATGAGGAAATTGATGCTTGTTTGAACAATGCAAGATATCTACTTCGCCACATTCACGATGAAGCTTCATTTTGAGAAGGATTAAAAACTGCACTTCTTTTCTTTTGAATGTTTGGTCCTTAGGAGCTATAGCATCCGAAAACGTTACGAACACCATTACAAATTTGATATAATCTACGCGAGCATGACCCTTATTAGATCTATATGCCTATGATTATACTTGCGCTTCGTGTGAGACCAATTTTTCTATTGAACTTAGTTTCATACAGGTTTAGCATTTCATTGAAAATTAGATGGATCAGTGAGGCCCTTGTCCATGTTAATGGCTGAGCTGGATGATATGAGAACTAGAGCAATTATTAAAGCTTGAGTCAAGATTGAAGAACAAGTAAGAGGGTCAACAGAAGCTGAGAAGATTCAACAGGAGTAGCCCTCTTCAAGCTAAGTTAATTTATTCATAAAGTTGCATTACACAACTGTGTCTTCTTCTTAAGTGATGGCTCTGCGTTTCATGTGACATCAGCTTGAGCCTTATTGCATTAGCAGTCAAGTATCCAAGCTAATGCTATCTATGCTAAAACAACAGTTTCTATAACAGAGGATTGGATCATATGCTCTAGGTACTCTTCCTCGTTTTCCCAGATTTCGGGTAATGCTTCTCTTATGTTATGTATGCTGCTTAAAGCATGATCTGCACCAGGTACCAGAGCTGATCTTCCCACCTACATTTTTATATTTGAATTCCTTTAGCATTATTCTTCTGGGAATCTGACATTTTGAAAATAGTAAAAATGTTCTGAACTCACAATTACAGTATGAAGACCGGCTGCTTTTCCGCTTCTGATATTACGAATGCTATCATCAAAGAAGATCTGAGAAAATAAGTACGATGTTAATCACACTGTGTAGAGATTATCAAAGAAGGTTATGCTAAAATACTTACTGTTTTATTTGGATCAATGTTAGTTATGTGTATGGCAGCTTCAATAGCTTGAATTAAAGGCTTGCAGAGAATATGATTTTTGAAAGTAGAATCTTCTTTATTAATTTTCATGAATTTTTCAGATACAGATGGAGCGTTAAGAGTTTCGAAACATATAACACCATCGAAGCAATCCTCCAACCCCAACCGAGTAAGCACTTGAGTAACATGTGCTTTGTCTGCATTTGTAAAGATCTGAAACCGAAACACAACAGGTAATCTTATCAAAACGATGCAACTATGTTAAAAAGAATCTATGCTTGACATACTAATTTCTTTTGACTCATCGATAGGAGAAGGTTTCGCAGCACGGGATCAGGCTTCAGTAAATCATAAGGTAATCTACCATGAACATAAGCATGAAACTCATCATTATCAAATTCATAGCCCATCACCTGCAAGATGCAAAAGAAAGGTTATTACATCACAGTCTACTAGCATAATGCACACATAAACACACCTTAAGACCAGCCATTGTAGTTCCATATTTTTCGTATAATTCGACACACATCCTAGGGACATCCCTTTCTTCGATATGCAAGTGATGCTGCATAAATTCTACCAACAGAACAGAAATGAATTATTTAAAGATGATCTTTTTAGAATCTGAGTTGTTATAGTTTTATACCTTGTATGTTATTGCGACAGGCGGCACTGATACCGGAGGTGAAGGGATAGAGGGTATCATCCATATCAAAGAGTAAGCACTCATACTTTCTTAAAGCTTCTTCCATCTGAAGAAATTCAAATGCAACTAACTGTAAGTATTTCTGATTTATAAGAAATGCTTTATAGTAATTAATAAATAGGGTACCAAATCTCCATAGTTTCAGTAACTGGGTAAGTATAGTTTACCAGAATTTAGGGCTGAATTTAGAAAGTGAAAGGAACCGCAGTGTAGAGATGACGATCCAAGGTTACAGAATTTCCCCTCCCTCAATTAGTTTGTCACCTAATACGACGCCGTCTAAAATTAAAAGGAGAGTTGACTGACCAATGATTTGATTAGATTATCGGCGTGTTGTTAGTTGGAGTTTTTTTGATAAAACTAACTGCAGGACATATTATTATAATAAAAAATAATATTATTTTTTATTTGATTTTATTTAAATCATTGAATTAATTTACATTTACAATATAGTATTGATTTGCAGATTCAAATGACAAGTTTTTTATATAGTTCGGTTTCTATAATATAAAAATCGACATATAATTTTTTTTTAATTATAAGTTATGCTTTATCATCATCTTTTTATTGTTTTTTCATATAAAAAAATAAGAGGTCGGTTTCAAGGTTTATAGAAACCGAATTATATAAAAAATCTGTCATTTCAGTCTGCCAATCAATGTTATGTTTGTAAAACACAATTATTCAATGACAAAAATAAAACGAACGAAAAGGTAATGCTATTTTTTGCAGCAACCGTATATGACATTGTTATTGCAAAATTTTACTCGTATTAGTTGTTACTAGTAGAATAATTTTATATTTCATTTTTTTGCTGTTTTCGATTTTTGGGTTTTATGGGCTTTGGCCGTGACCTTTCATACGATGTTTTATATACATAGACACATATGACATCATGTAAAATTAGTAATTCATTCGGTACTGCTCAATATTGGATTTTTTGTTTCTTTACTAGGTTATTGGTTGGGTACATTGAAAATTGCACCCAATCTATCTATGGTTTTCTAGTGGGTTTTTCAGAGTTCACTCGAAAGTAAGAATAATAATTTTTTAAAAAAATAATATAACCAAAATTAGTATTCCATTCACACTATCCATACGGGTACCTGGAGTGAATTTTTAATGGATATGATTGCCTTAAGATAGGCGAAGCAAGTTTTTATGAACATATCATATTGTAAGAATAAAATTTGACACTAAGATCAGGAAATAATACTCTAGAAAAAAAAATTATTTATAAATAAATTATAAATCTAAAAAATTAAAGAAATAAAAATAAAATTTATTTGTTTTTATTCAAGTTCATATTATTTATTCTAATATGAAATTAAGAATTCTAGGTTTATCTAAATAAATTATAAATCTAAATTTAGTGTCTTATTTTATCATTATTGATAATATATAGTTTAATATTTTTGTGCAAATGCTCACTCATAAAACTTTAATGTGGTAATAGTTAAATGGTGTATATCTGATATGTTTCTTGTCTACTCTTTTAAGTTAATTGTTGTATTTTGATGATGTCTAGATTAACATATATTATATAAGTGTTGTCGAAACAACTTTAATGCGTTAATGGTTAAATGGTCTATATAGATTATGGTTGGTTATATTGAGTATGTTTGGAACAACGTTTCATAAACATCGGTGAGGTGAGATAATTGTACTGTGAGGTGAACTGATCGTAATTTAAAAAAACTGTTTTTGAAACAACGGTGTAGTAATCGTGATGTTATAAAATGACTTTTTTACCATTATTTTTAAATAATTGTTTATAACTTAAAAATTATATTTGGTATAATTATATAATAAATTCATTATCATATAATTATTAAATTATATTTTTAAATTTTTATATATATTTTATAGCTTGAACATGTAATTGATAGAATATAAGAAATTATTGATCAAAATTATTTTTTTTAAAAAAATAAACTACAATTTACCAAGTGTAAAATTGATATTTGGCAGGAACGTTCTGGTGACAGTTGTGTTAGACCAACGGTGAACTCACAGTTATTAATAATATTTGGTTAAAATATAATACAATTGTGGTACGTTCATCGCACCGCCCGATGGACTGGGTTTCCAAACATCACCATTATATTTTTGGTCTAGTTAAGTTTAAAAAACTAAACATGATGAAGTAAAAAGAGTGATAAAAGATATACCAGGTCTCCGATTTGTTAAAGAAAGGAGAAGACGCTTTGGAAGCCTAGAAAAGACTGATTCTTCTGTCTAGGTTCATCAGCAGCCGCTACTACTACCTTGGGACAAGGGAACTTCATCATCATCATCTTATTATTATTATCATCATGGATCTGAGTTTTCATGGGGATTCTGAAGCTCTCTTCCTCCTCCATTTTCCTCCCATGATCACAAGTTTTAATGAACTCATTTGCCTTTAAATTCTCCAAAACTCTAGAGTTATTGAGCTTTTTCCTCATCTCTCGAACAACTGTTTCTTCAGTCAATGTTGTAGCGGTAATACACTGATATTCAGCTTCTACAAGACACATACAATCTTGTATCAGTAAGCAGAATACAAGTAGTAATGGCTAAAGGTGAATGAATAGTTGGTAACCTGAGTTCTTTATCAATGAAAGGCTGTTAACTTTGTTGTTATTGATGCTTGAAAGGTTTTGATCATCAAGAGTGTATGGTTCTTCTAATGGTCCTCCTGAAGATTGAGTAGATGGAAGTTTATTACACAAAACCTCAAGATAATCATCATTGAAGTCTATGTGTTCTTCGCGTGTGCGCTTTCGAATAAGGGCGAAGGTTTCCATTGATGGAGAAGATTTATTATCATTACTTGACAAAGGAAAAAGAGGCAAGTCTTTGGCTTTCTTCCTTAAGTGATCAAACACTGTATTTTCAGATATGATTTTGCAGTCTTCGTCAGTTTGAACATTCAGTTCTAGAAAAAGAGAGAAGAAATGAGATATTGCTTGAGGTATACTGAAAAGGGGGGAGTTTTACCGATGTTGAGATCTTCATCGATAAGCTTGAAGCTAGGCCTGAAGATGAAAAGAGCGTAGTCAGTAAAGAGAGACTAGATTCTCTCAAGGAAAAGGAATTATAACAATGAGATTGTACATAGAACATGCGTTCTCGATTATTTCATTTGAGGTAGCAATAGGATTTGAAGCATAATCATCTTTAACGATGCCGGTGTCTTCAGGGTAGGAGGAGGGGAGCTGCACCTTTGCTTTGTATTTTGGATTCGGATATAAGTCAGCCGGTGGTGTGACGATAACCTTTTGATGAAGATCTATGCCAACTATAGAGAAGAGGGACAAAACATAATCAACATATATACCATGAAGAAATAGTACATAGAGGAGTATTAAGAGAAAGATGTTACTGATTTGTTCAAATATCAGATTTGCCTTGATTGAGATCTTCCCTTGTTGTGGAGTTGAAAACAATACCGTAGCATTGTAAGGACTAGAAAAGTTGGGAAGTAAGTTCTCGGATATCATGAGGCAGCATCTACTTGAACTTTAGAGGTTGCCAGTTTCCATACCTGGAGAAATCCTCCACTCTAGACAAACGAAAGAGACGAATTCAGAGACGAACAAAAACGATGGATAATTGCATCTCAATCTACCTGATTCTTTCATAAAACAGAATGAGGTTATCTTCTTCAACACCAACAATCTGTATTTCAAGTGAGAATATTAGTCCTCAAAAGCTAAAGATAGGAAGCACTTTGGATATAAATAAAATCACCATATCTGCATAATGTCTTTTAGCTGATAGTAATGGCTGGGAAAGCCTCGTTAATGTTATCAAAAGCTTCGACATCCCTGGTTTCTGGCTCCTGGTTTCCATAACTGTCATTTCCATCTTTGGAGGTAGTGATAAAAGCGATTCCTTTATATGATTCCCAAATGGATATTTTCTACCAGTCACTAACTCTATCTTTCTTGGATCAGCTTCGCGGAGGGTCTCAAACGATGTCACTCCCATAGAATGCAGTGCCTAAAATGAAATTTTCAATTTACACAGAAGAATAAGATAAGATAAGCTAACAAACTCAAGGCACAAACCTTTGCAGTCACCATTCCAATTCCTGGTAATTGTTTAAGCAGGTAAGAGCTATCGTCCCATAGCTTCTGATGGAAACATTTGGTAATTATCATGGAACTCAGAGCTCCTTTATAGCTCTTGATGTACATAAAGTATTCTTTCATACATTTTGCAATTCTAGACCCGTTAGAGCATATAGAGTTTACATCCTACGTTCAAAAGATAGTCAAATTTTTAATATATGTAGTAGGGTTACTCAAAGGATATATTCATGCAGAATTAAGGAAAACCTGGCTCATGGAAAGGTCACGGACTAAAGGATCACCATTTAGGCAGTCATTTACCAGAATAAAAATCTTCTCCTCCCTGGTTTGGATGCGTTTTTTTCTCTTTCCTCTGTCATCAAGGATATGAAAACGAAGCCGGCCATCTTTATCACAGTTTATATCGTTAAGGAGCTTCTTCTCATTTCTCCTCAGTTGAATCCCTTCAATTTTAGGTAATTGAAAAATCACAATACAAAAACATAACTTAAAAAGGAAACTAATGTTAGAATCCATACACACATGCAGTTTCTTCAGCCTGGCAGATGATATGAAGTGTTTCTTCTATGTTGCAATTTGCAGGGGCCTGTATAATGTGCTTCATAGTGTCAAACTTCAGATAATACTTTGTCATCAACCTTCCAGGTTCTAGAAGTAAGATAACACAACGAGGATTGTAGATTGATTTATAATCTGACAAAACAATTGCAAGAAAATTGATGGTATACCCAATGGCTTTAGGAGAAAACCATCTTCATCGGTCCAGACCATCTGATACTCTGACAATTCCTTGACCTTTTGAACACATATTTCTGCAATTTGTGGATGAATTTGAAGCAAGGAGAAAAGAGGATCAACGTTTTTTTCTTTATTTCTCTCTAGATATTACCTAGCAAATGCTTCTCTATTTGATCACCACTCAATCCTTTCAGAATCGAAAAACTTTCAGGATTCTGATATTTGCATGAAAACTATCAGAAAAGGGCTTGAACGGAAACCGAACCTTGTCTCCTGACAGTCCACAGACATACCTTTTTCATTCTTACGTACAAAAATGAGCATTTCATCCACTCAATTGCCCTTGTTATATCTGAAACTGTTGATTGGACTATCTCTGCAGTTAAATGTTCTATCATGCATGGAAGCAATCTGAAATTAACCCAGTCAGAAACAAAATCATCACGGAAGGTACACCAGTTAAATTTAGCGGAAAAAAGAGGTAAAAAAATGCATACTGAGATTCCACAATTTCACATCCATTTAGCAAATTCTCGTATAAATGAACCTGAGATATGAATCAGCTACTATGATTAAGAAGCTACATTACTTTATGATTCTCTTCAAATAGATAGGGACTGTGTACCGTTTCTCTTCTGGTCATGATTATGACAATACCCGTATCATCAAATGGAGGACGACCTGCTCTTCCACACATCTGCACAAATAATTAGTTATTAACATCATCAATTGTGAGGCACTCATGTATCGAGATCCTGATTGTATATCAGTGCAAGTTCATATAGAGCGCATTATAATAATGATCTTGGTATTGCCAACTCACCTGCAATACCATAGATCTTTCATATTCCATGTAGATACCTTTCTCCTTGTTGCTGAAAAAATCAACTATAAGAATACCTGCCTTTCAAAAGCAAAGTTCCTCAAATAGGATAGAGTTACGTAGTTATATTAGTCCGACAATATAACATGATCAAGCTATGACCTGATAGCATAAAAATCTAGAAATTAGAATTTCCCTGCTGTTCAATGCTAAAATATTTCATGAAGATAAATAGATCATGCATGGTAGTGTGACAATAAGCAGAAGCTCTCAATAATATTTACTCCCTTGTTCAGTGCACAACGACTCACAAGTATTGTGTTGACTTGATGATAACGGTATGTGCTGGAAGATTGATTCCATGAGCCAGAGTGTTAGTGGTGCACAGAACACGAAGGTCACAATTTAAAAAAAGGCCTTCAATGATACTACGGTCCTTCAATGCAAGTCCACCATTATGATATCCAACTGCGAATAAAGAGTTTTCAGATGCATTAAACTTGTAATCTTGATAAAAAACCAAGCTTATCTTATCCAATAACACGTGCCAAAATTTAGAAAGATGGCATACCACCATAAACTACGTAGGATTGCAGTTGCTTATCACTAAATGTTAATGATGCTTCCTTTAACCTATCCTGCTGATCTCTGCTTCTGATAAAAGGACTTGAATGGCCAAAAGTCATTGCAATCTGAGCAAGCCGTTGGGCCGCTTCTTGTGCTCCTTTTCTGGTTGAACAGAATATCAAAGCACATTTCCCACCAGAATACTGCATTAGAAGATCTGCAGGTTGAAGTCTTCAACTGTAAGGCGATGTATGATCCTACTATTGAAGCAGACCAACTTGGATGTAATGATCGGTAGAAAAGTTTTTAGCCTTACCAAAGATGTAATTCTGAAGACGCTGAAACATAGACACATCAGAAAATGTGAAGACATCCAAGATACATAGTTGTTGCAAAAATCACTACGTAGTTACAAATGAAATCCTTGATAAGTACCTTTTCAAATAAAAAATCATTTTTTGCCGGTGTATATCCTGTGAAGAAGAACTTAATGATGATGGGAATTCAGTAGAACCATTCTTGTTGTAATTGCAGACGTACCGAATACTTTTGTTGTCAACTTTACAGGCCTCATTTCTTCCCCGAACCTGCAAAATGAGCACCTTCATAAATTTCTGCTCGAATATGAGAAAAATCGACCTAACAAAGATTCAGAAGCTTGCCTCTTGATTCCCTGAGGTGCAGCCATGAGCCACTCACCTGGAAGAGAAAAGAACATTTATCATGTATCAGACACCCTGAATTTCACAATGCAAATGCTTATTACCTAAGTCATTGATATTCGGTATCGTGGCTGATACAGCCATGAAACGAACATTTGATAGAGGGCTTGATTGCAATTCAGGTTTGCGAGCAAGCATTTTGATCCTGCTGACTATTGCTTCCAGTGCTGCTCCTCGAGGATCATTCAACAAATGAACTTCATCAATAAGCACGAGTGCTATATCACTGAAAAAGCCCAGACCTCCATCCTTGATGCAATAACGAGTCACCACATCGAATTTCTGTAGTCGAGAGCCATAGTTTGAGCAAGAGAACTTCATCAGCATACATGAAATTCTGTTTCTGCAGTTAACCAACCTCAGGTGTGGTTAAAATGATATCAGAATCCTGAATGCTCTTGACGCTGTATGATTCATTGTCACCAGTTAGCTCAAGGCACGTAATGCCCAATGGTTGAAGCTTCTGACTCCAATCCCGGAGCTTCTCTTGTACCAATGCCTTTGATGGTGCTATGTAGATCTTTAACGCATTTTTATCCGCAAAGAAGAAATACAATTATGCATTTAGATCAGCCACATACGATTTATGAAGAAAAAAATGCAACAGCTCTGCAATACATAAGACCACAATGTTCAAATACTACACTAGCTTCAATAATGAATAAATGACTTCATATTCGAATGCTTTGAAATTTCACGTGCAGCTATTACACAATTGAATGCTAATGCTAATGAGACCAACAATAGAACAAACCAGCACCAAATCAATTGAAGCAATATCTGTTCTCCATACATAACAAAACCATCAATATTTTATTCAAATCCTACCGTCTTTAGTGTCCCATAATGATGAATGAATGCACCATCACCAGTTATGGACTTGGAGAGAAGCCTCATGATACATAACTCGAAAAGCACAGTTTTCCCGCTTCCAGTGGGTGCTGAAATTACCATGTTCACATCGGAAAGGAAGCATGTGGAGAAACACTCACTCTGTAAAGAGTTGAAATACCTGCACCCATAAGCGATTTGTCAATGTAACTAAGTTACGTTTAAAACAAGACCACACAACAACGTCAATTACAATTCAGACAGGAAGTCTTCCTAATTTTCATATTTACATCATTTCATCAAAAGCATTCCGAACTGCGATCATTTACATCACACAGTTAGTTCTCTATTACTCTAAGCTCACTTTACATCTCACTTACGACAGCCCGCTTGTCGCTAGATAATAAAAGAAATCCGATGACGCAGAAATTGGTCAGTACATAGTTACCTGAAATTAAAAACCGATCGAAATGGAGGATCTAAATCGGTAACGGCCTTCAGTGCATTGATATCCATTCGCGAACAGAAATCTCAACCGCGATCCAAACTCCAACAGCAACAAGTAGAGAAGCGTCGCCGATTATTCAAAATCTGATCACTTTTACCGCCATTTCAGGGCTTCATTGAACTGATCAGCCTGCTAGTCAAGCCTAAACCTGAGAATCGACCGTTATCCGGCTGCAGAGAAAATATCACGGGAAAAAGTGCGGCAAAATGTTCTAGCACAGATGTTGCTTTTATTGATTTATCAAAATATTTCAAATAATTAAAAATTCATATTTGATCCCTAAATTAAGTAAAATTACGATAAATACTCATTCATAATCCTCAGTTAACTATTGCCCAAATAAAGATTTTCAATTCCTGCGACAATACCAACTTCATCTTCAACCTCCAGTACAGATTCCAATGTTCTGCAAGAACTCCTCAAAGCACTGCAAGCTTCAATAAAATCATCTGTAAAACCTTCAAGGCATTTTAGCTCAGCTTCTAGTTCTGAAGTGACGCTCAGAAGTCTCCCAATAGCTGTTTTAATCCCAGAAATTTCTTGTGGAGGATAAAGGCACGCTCCCAAGTCGTCGACATTGATTCCGATACCATTGCAGAGCTTCAAAAGGTTTTCCAATGAAGGAACTGATGAGTAGAAATTATCTGAAGTTTCCTGCTTAAGCAAAGAAGTGATTGACCGAATCAGTTCTTTAATAACGGCTAGAATGTTCGATATGACGCAAGTGGCTGACTCTGCTACTTTCATCTCTTCAAGTGATAAATCATTTCCTAAACCTCCATCTGAATCACCATCGTCAAAGTTATTTTCAGGAGAAGCTTCATCCGAAGAGGGCTTAAGTTCTTTCATTTCGCGAAGAACATCTTTAATGGATACGGCAACTTGTGTCATTGCTCGTCCAATGGCTGTAACATTTGTGGTTGGAACCTTCTTCATGTGAGAACAAGCATCCCATACTGCACCTACAAGTTGTGGGATTTTCTGCTTCAGGGATTTACTTGTTTGGCCTGAAGATCAATCCAGTTAAACTAATGAAATAATTCATCCATTGAAAAACTCTAGAGACATGACAATCAAAGCTTCTAATCATTAAAGATGAAGATCAAGTATATAGAGCGATACCGTAAGAAGAGACAGCTTCCTGAAATAGAATGAAACTGGCGTCAACTACTAGCTTTACAGATTCATGAACGCATGAAGAGAGAGTTGGTCCTGCGCCTACTAGACTTCCATGGGAGAGATGAAGAAATCCATGCAGCATATTGAAGTAAGCTGACATGCTTTCCTCGAGAGCTTTAGGTTCCGGAGTCTCTCCGGCATAAAGCATTCCAACTGCCAACGTATATCAATCAAGACATAGAAACATATGTTCCATAGTGCAGATCCATAAACAAATATACAAAGAAAATAAGTGCTTGTCTTGAATTCTCTTAATCAAAGCAGCAATGCTCAATGCGGAATTTGCTATAGGGATTATCTGATAAGTTAAAAGAAGAAGAATAAGAGAAAACGGGGAACCATTAGTCGCTTGTTTGGAGACTTGTTCGCTCATCTTAATGACATCCTTCCAGTTCACTTTCTCAAGAGATGCATCCGGAGAGTCATCCAACATCTACAAAGTACAAACAGGAAGAAAACAGTACACTTTAATGAACAAATCACCCCCACGAAATAGTGGGTCTAAAGCAAAAGATCACGTAATTCAAGGAGAAACCTGAAGAGTTTCGTGTATGCTGTTGAGGTGAGAGCTTAAAGCTCGGTTCAATTGCTCTTTCGCCGTCTTCCCCATATGAATTCTGAACAACGCAGAGCCACTGCAACACTCAAATTTGGGGAAAAAAATCAGGTCGCTCGATTCTCTGATTAGGGTTCCAGGGTGATTTACACAATTGTCCAAAATATAAGGTGAGTTATGAAAATAATATAAATTACCAGTTGCAAAATCATGGTTTTGCTTTTTTTTTCTTTGGCTATTGTGATTGTGAACCGGCTCCGTCAAGGACTTGGACAAGTTGGCGGAAGGAGCATGCTTGGAACTTCATTTCTCGGCTCTCCGGTGCCGCTCAGGCTACCATTTACCTCTGATGTCACTAGCCGCCGTGGTAATATCATAGTCTCCTTGAACCAAAACCCCATCGCCGCCGTGACAAAGCTCCTATGGGGTGAATCCCTTCCACCCAATCTTCTCATCTCCGCCGCCCGTTTCTCCTGGTCAACCGTGTGGCAACTTATGATGTCACAGTTAGCCCCTTCCGATACCACCGGTAGCTACCGACGCCCGCTCTCTCAATTCCGAAAAACAGCAACGAATTCATCTTTATCCAAACGGAAGATCCATCTCTACGTCGGTCTCCCCTGCCCATGGGCTCACCGCACTCTCATTGTCCGAGCCCTCAAAGGCCTGGAACACTTCGTTCCCGTCTCAATCGCCGCTCCCGGCGAAGATGGCTCCTGGAAATTCACAGATACCACTTATTCCGACGGCTATGTTCTTGTACCTACGTTGGATAAAGCTAATGGCTGTAAAACCTTGAAGGAAGTATACAATCGGCGTAGCGAGGGGTACACCGGCAGATCAACCGTACCAATGCTTTGGGATTGTGATACAAACGACGTCGTTTGTAACGAGAGTTTGGATATAATTGAGCTCTTCAACTCATCAATGAATGAAGTTTCTGAGAATCCAGATTTAGACCTTTCTCCCCCTCCATTGAAGAAGACGATTGAGAAATGGAACAAACTCATCTATAACAGCATCAACAATGGAGTCTACAGGTACGACACTTCAGTCTTTCAACTGGAAAGAAAATCATATGAATTTCCTGCTTATTGTGATAAACATTTCAGATGCGGATTTGCTCAGAGTCAAGAAGCTTACAACAACGCAGTAAACGAGCTCTTCACCGCACTAGATATGGTGAACGAGCATCTTGCAACATCTAGGTATCTGTGCGGAGATTCACTCACACTTGCGGATGTGTGTTTGTTCACCACATTGATCAGATTCGATCTTGCCTACAATGTATTGTTCAAATGCACCAAGAAGAAGATAATCGAATATCCAAATCTCCATGGATACATGCGAGAGATTTACCAGGTAATCAATTGAAATTACTCTGTTTAGTAGCATGAATGAACGGATTTTTCTCCTCCTCCAGATTCCTAAAGTTGGAGCAACCTGCAATCTTGAAGCGATAAAGGATGGATACTATAATACGCTTTTTCCTTTGAATCCTGGAGGTATATCACCGGCCATTCCTTCAGCTTGTGAACAAGAAATGCTCTTGAAACCTCATTGCAGAGATTCGTTATCGTTTCATGGTGAAGAAGTAGGTATGAATAGATAGAAACTACGAACACAGTTAAAATTACAGCGATTTGAATGAGTTCCAAGGTGCTTGCAATGCTTCAAGTGGGCTTTTTTTCCGAATTGAATCTTCACCACTGGAATCAATAGCAAAACAAAGAGTACAGGAAACCAAAAGGACAATCGGCAACAGCGAATCAGATTGAAAATACACTGCCTGTAAATTGAAAGCATCTAGAACAGCGGGCAAATCCCCGGACGTTGAAATCCAAAATACCTTCTACAAACCTCTTCACAGTTATATCTAATTTTCAGAGTGGGTCTTTACGACGTCGTTTTGGCATTATGTTTTATAATATACCCTACGAATAAAAACATCATCCAAATTCCACCCCTATCTTCTTCCTCCTTCCTTCTTCCTCCTTCCTCCTTCTTCCTTCTTCCTTCTTCCTTCGCTTGTTTCAACTTCGTTTTGGGTATGTTGCTCTTGTCTATCATCCTGTGATTCTGGTAAGTATAGTTTATCTTGCTTTAAAACTTTTTATTGTGAATATAACAAGGGAATCTCGCCGACAGTGAAGAATTTTGATTGAGAAAATCATTACGGAAACATGGCCTAGATTTGGATTTAGAATTGAAAGTTATTCATTATTCCATTATATCAAAATGGTTTCTTTGGATTGTTAGGCTCAGCTGTGATGAGGAATATATGAGCTCTTCTTTATTGATTGTATTGATGCCTTCATGTTCTATCTGATGGGCTCTTGGATGTTCTGTGTTTTGGAAAATTCTGCATTGATAATTATTTTGATTGCATGAATTTTTGTATGGTTTTTAACAGAATCACTTACAGTGTTCACAGATTTGTCTGAGAAAATTTGGGTGGCTTGTAATAGAACAAGCTCATTTCTCCAGGATGCTCTCCTCCACAAGAATCTGCACTACATATCCCTTAAGGATCCCACCTCACCATGTCCAAACACACTCACTTATTGCAATAAAATGCAGCGGTGAGGACTCCGATAATGCAGCCGGTAGCAACAGCTTGAACACTTCTTCTCCGGTTTCACCGCCCCAAAAACCAGTTGAGATACGGTTTAAAAGAGGTTCAAGAAGAAGAAGGAAGCAAGAACAGAATATAGAAGCAGATGAAAAGCCAGTTAAACAAGCTTCAAGCCCCAAAAATTGGGACTCAATGACTCTCAGTGAGAAGGCTTTGGAACTTTACATTGGTGAAAAGGGTATGTTATTTTGGCTTAACAAGTTTGCGTATGCTTCTATATTCATCATCATAGGAGGATGGATAGCGTTCCGATTCGTTGGTCCTGCGCTTAATTTATATAAACTGGATTCTCCTCCTTTGTCTCCAACTTCCATATTCAAATGAAGATAGATTCACCATTCAGCATTCTATGCCATGAAACTGTAAGAAGATTGTTTTTTGTGTATCATGAACCTAATATTTGTGACTGAGATTTGTAGAATTCTTGTCTTGTTTTGTTATACAACGAAGCAATGTGGTGACTCGTTTTTCACTTGCACGATATTGTTTGTTTTGTGTTATACTAGCCCTAGTGACTCTCCCCTAATACGAACGGTTTTACTTTTTTCTAGTCATGAATTTTCTAGTGGATCACCCATCCTATTATCATTACTCATAGATAAGCACGCTTAACTTTCTGATTATATTTTGATAATTGTCATTTTGTTAGGGAAAATATCTTGTGTAAGTGTGAATCATTATACTTAAAATATGATCGTTCCTCGTCTATAACTGATGTTAAGATTCCTCAGCATCCTCGGTCTTACAAGCAGTACATATGCAAATGTCGAGCGATGACATATAAATGATCGAATCGTACTAATGAACTTTCATACATAGAATGATCATATTCTAGTCTAACAATCGAATATTCAGTTTTGGGTTCCAATCGTTGCCTCTTCTCGATCCACATACGCTTTGCATTATATTTCTTACAATGGTTCTGGTGTCCGAGATCGTGTAAACGGATCGAAGAAAATGATAAAATGAGGATTAAGCCAGTAACTAAAGCTTGAGACTGCAGTCTTTTTTTATACATGATATTGATAGGAATTGGAGGGTTGTGTTTGCAAAAAACATATTTAACAGTACTAATATTTAAAAAGTTATATATTATTATTGGGCCCCTATAGTTTATGGATATTATATATACATATTCCGCTTCTTTTCTCATTTTACCAACTTTAAGGCTTCCAAAGAAAAAAAGGATCACAGTTGAAGGAGCTGAGGCTGGGTACTGAGTTTATTGACTGCCGCAAGTTTAGTGCGAATGGGTTCCTTATTTAGAAAATTTCAGGAGGTGATTCTTGTTTGCTTATCTGAAGAATTGGCATTTTATTGAATTAGCATTCATTGGAATGAATACCGTTTAATCAAAGTGCATTTGGCTAAAAAGCGTAATCGGGAGTCGTTTATTTCAGAATCATTCCTGAAACTCAATGTTTTTTTCTCATTTTCTGGGTTTGACTTGTAGGCACTCAAAGTGTTCGCTAAAAGTCCTACGTTTGCTAGGGATGGAAGGCGTATTCAATTTGAAGCCGATATCAATCGCCTTTTTCTTTACACCAGGTGAAAATATCTTGTTGCTATTAGCTCAAGTTTTAAGGGTTCTTTATTTTTGAAAAGGGAGAGTCTTGATTTAAATTTGAATTCATTTTTTCTAAATGAAAATATTGTGCCGTTAGCCACTACCGTTTGGGTAAGAATGCCGATGAAGCAGATGTAGAGGAGATAATTGACATGGCTAGCAAGGCTTCTGTGGCTGAGCAGCAAAAGCAAGTTCAAGAAAATATTCATTTGCAGATAACCAGCTTGTGCCAACATATGAATGACATTCTTGTCCCTAATTCAAATCCAGATGATGTAAGAACAAATGTAGCTCCTTGTCATAGTGGTCTTAGTCTTGCTGTTGGAAGAACTACTTCAAATAAAACACCTGGTTAGTGATACGAGTAACATTCATATTTTACTTAAAGTACTGGATTTGTGAGTATTTGTTCTTTGGGAGCTTATTTTTGCTTTATAAATCACTCGTATTGGTGTAAACTCAGGTATAGCTGTGCCTAAAACAAAGCCCTTAACCAAGATTGAGCTATCTGGGAAGTTTAAAGAGATGACTAATTACACTCTTGACATAAAGCCATCTAAAATTCAACATAAGGATGCTGGAAATGGTTTATTCTTGGACGGTAAAGCCGATACGGGATCTGTTGTAGCTTTCTACCCTGGAGTGACGTATTCACCGGCATACTACCAATATATTCATGGATACCCGAGAGTTGATTTACATAATCCTTATCTAATCACAAGGTACGATGGTGTAATAATCGATGCACAGCCTTGGGGAATTGGTGGTGAATCACTTGAGTTTTGGAATGGATCATGTGATCGTAAAAAAGGATTGGATTTCGGAGGTCGTGAAACGGGTTCGGATCGGGTTTGGAAGATTCTGAGTAAGCCATTAAATGGTTGTGGTAAAGGAGATATTTTGGAAAGGAGAAATCCTCTTGCTTTTGCTCAGTTTGCAAATCATCCAGGTAAAGATATGGCTACAAATGTTATGGTATGCCCTTATGATTTTTTATTAAATGAGAAGGAAATGAGAAGTTACATACCAAATATATCATTTGGGAATGAAGATATAAGCATGAAAAAATTTGGGAGTTTTTGGTTTAAGTCATGGAAGTCTAGTAGCTTCAATAAAATGGATGTTCCGATACTTAGAAGCCTCGTGCTTGTTGCGACGAGAGAAATATCGAACGAAGAGATTTTACTGAATTATAGATTGAGTAACTTGAAGCAAAGACCTTCGTGGTATGTACCTGTCGATGAGGATGAGGATCGAAGAAGATGGAGTTGATCAGTCTCGTAAACTAATCTAGTGTTTTGTATCGGTTCGTATATTGTATGAATCCCGACAAAACATTCATTGTTATGGTGAATTTAAAGCCATGCAAATTAACAGCATATTGCTTTATTTTACAAGGAATAAAACAGTAGTACAATTACAAATACATCATCATCATCATTATCATGCTTTAGCCTGAAAACAGGTAATTTGGTAGTACATTTATCACTCTCAGTGATTCTAAAGAGGCACTTCTTCAACATGACAACTTTACCGAGAGGCGAGGCGAGGCGATTCAGGCTCGGTGAATCATCTAAAGATGATCTTTATATTACAAGTTTTCATTCAGCATAGTGGACAGGAGCAATTCCTGGACAAAGTTGCATCTTTTTGCTTTCTCCTCCTTGTCTTTCATCGACAACGGAGGCTGCTGTTTTTCTACTTTCCTGATCGAAAATTACCAACGAATCAACACACAACTACGACATAAAACATATTATCTCAACGATCATTTTACCGAACAGATACTACGGGTAAATTTTTAGCTAAATGAGTACCTTTCCGAAATGACATCGAGAGTGGCTTTTTTAACGGACTCAACGGCAGAGCTCGGTGGAGTTCCGTCATATTCTTCAGACATTGGCCAAATAAATGAAGACAACAAAGGATCTGGAGCTGCACTGGTTGAAGGAACTGATCGAGAAGAACCTCCAAATAGAGACCTGAAATTTGCTTCTCTCATCTCCCGCTTAAATAAAGATAAGGTAGAATTTCCATTGGCTTTACGTGATTTCCTCTTATGCTGCATGTTACATCAGCAAATAAATTTTCAAATCTAACCCAAAAATGATTATAAAATATCAACTAACAAATAAAATAGTATCAATCAAATTGTTTCGAGTCTATATTATAAACAATGAGCCTGTATCGACTCTTGAACAAAACTCAATATCATTTTTCCACTAAAGATATAGTATTTTTAAAGAGAAACAAATCATGATCGCAAAGTAAAGAGAGAAACGAGACCTTAAAGATATTTCCATGTTGCAATGTTATATGTGCTACCATGTCCACACCGACCCTCAATGAACAAACGGGGCAAACCTGAAATGGATAATGCTTCGTTTAGTATCAGAACGAGGGAAGTAAAAAAGCAAGAAAACGAATAACCACACCGGCTAGATAACTAAGACAAAGCAAACAACAAGTGCCTGAGAGAAGTTATTGATGCCATTTCACTAAAAATCATATAACAAGAAGAGAATTATTCCAAATGAGACATGTAAAAAAATTGATATAGCAAATAGGCCTTACCCCGTTATTAGCCTCAACAGGATGCTCATCATCAATGTGGCAACAGAGTCCAACGATATCAAAAAATTCTGAGCAGAATGGACAAGGATACTCTTCCTGTATTTCGTCATCCATTTCAACATCCTCTAATCCCATCAAGGTGTCTACATCAAACACATCCCTTTTGATTCCTACAATAAAATCCAGAAGCATAATCGATCACGCATCAGGACCAGTGAATAAAGCTCAAATTTCCTCATTTTCTAACAAAATTATCTAACTTCTAAAAGAAATCCAAAATTAATTCATTATACATGATAAACGAAACATTTCCTTTACACAAAGTACCGATTAACCTAAACAAATACCCAACAAGAAATAAAAAAATGTGACTAAGAAAAAGCACCAGATCGAGAGTGGAGAGCAGATTGATAGCGCTTCGATGCTGAAAAAAGACGAGCAGCCCAAGAATTGGCAGCATCCATGGATTTTAATTCTTCGACACCGCAAAATTGAAAATGGAAAAGTAAACGGGGAATTGGTGGCGTAACGATGAAGGCCAATGAGACAATGACTGATCCTTGCTAAAATCGGAAATTTTCTCCTGATTTGTGAAACCCAGCGAAAGGAAGAATCGGAGAGCAGCAATGAAATGAGAGGAAGAGAGAAAAATCGAGGACTAGGAGGGTGAAATGAAGCTATCCACTAAGAAGAAATTCATCCTTTCCTCCGACTGTTTTTATTTTATATGATTTTCATTTCTATTATTATTATTTTTTATATTTTATATTTTTGTGGTGTACATTGACAAGCACTTCAATCATCCCACGCGCTTTAAACATTTTCCATGTGTTTTTAAACCAGTTTCCTAGATCTGACGGGAGAATTTCTGATACAAGTATTTTGATATAAATGGTTATTCAAATTGTAATGAATCATAATATTGAAATTTTAAAATTTGTTCGAAATTATGATAGAAGAGCGTGAAAAAATAAGATTAAGAGAATTGATCTCGTTTAAAAATATTTTAGAACATTTGTTTATGATCATTCAATTTCTTATATAATTTTGAGTTCAATTATTGTAGGGACGGACACAAATGATATATGAGGTTGGACCCACAATGTATGAGCTTACGTTCTCGGGAGAGCATAGTTCTACCTTGGTTTCCACTATAATAATCAAAGGTTACAAGTACAATCAAGAGATATCGACAATACGAACGAATACGGCAAGAAAAACGATCAAATCCACTCCGTCGCGCTCGGGTAGAAGTCAGTCGCGAGTTTTCATCGAAAACTCACGAGTACATACAAAATGTCGCGACTAGCATCACAAAGTCGCAACTAGCCTCATATTCTCGCGACCAGGTTCGTAATCTCGCGACCAGGTTCACAAACTCGCGACTAGGTTCATAATCTCGCGACTACGGTCACAAACTCGCGGCTAGGGTCACAATCTCACGACTATGGTCACAATCTCGTGGCTAGGGTCACAATCTCGCAACTACGGTCACAAACTCGTGACTATCGGGCCAAGTTTGAGTGAAAACAATGCATTGAGAAGTGTGCCAAGAGTCTAAACCATTTTCTGAGGCATAATATATTGTATTTATATAAAAATTCGGCCCAATAAATCAACTTAATGTCCAAAAGTCTAATCTTAGTCAAATTAGACCAACTTACTTAGAAAATATCCAATTAAACCGGGATAAGTGTCACAGCGTCCGGAACTTCGAGAATGCACCCCGATCGAACACTAGTAGCACGTAGTGTCAAGAAAATACCCGGGAACACTCGTTACAAGTTCATCGTCTCCAAATGCTTAGGAGATAGCAAAAAATATCACCTTAGGTCGCCATCGAGCTCTCCGAGTACCAAATTATGAAAATACACATTGCATCATTTTTCGACCAAAATCATCTAAAATAACTCAAAACATCATCAGAATTCTCATACGGGGGTTCAGCATGGCCAAATTATGAGTCTACCCCCAAAATCACAGTACTCAATAAATATAATAGAAAATCAAAAATACCATTTAACCACGTGAGACGAGTCCCGGGATATTATAATTACATAAATAATCCTAGGCAATATCAAAAATGATGTCAAATATTTCAAAATTTGATCAAATCATTATGTAATGAAATTACTCACTAATATAAATCTAATAAAGCTCAATTCTATAACTAATGTGATAAATTAAATATTTCCTATCAAGTCCAATTATAAGGTTTGAACTTATGTATTGAAATGAATTGATCAGCTCCTATATCATATTGGAATTATAGAATATCAGTGAAATTACGACGGGAGCGTGAACAAACAAGATTATAAGAAGATGCCAGACATTTAAAAAATTTGATTAAACAATTATGTCATTATATCACACACCTTTAAAAACCTAATAAATCATATTTTTCTAACCAATGTAGAACAAATTCAATACTCGTCATCAAATTCAATCAAAAGATTTGAACTTGTAAATTAAAATGAATCGAATGAACTACGACACCATGTTAAAATAAAATATAATTGAATAAATAGGATTAAAGAAATGATACACACATTTAAAAATCTTAATCAACCAACAAAAGAACACTAATAAAACGTGTTAGCTTGCTATGATATTTATTTTATAATAATAATGAAACATCATTGAAAATAATTTTGTACGTTATGATTATAATATTGTTATTTTTTCATTCTTAAAATTCAAATACACGATAACATAAAATTTAGACCACACAAATCATCAGTTTCTTACCAAACAAAACGCATGAAAGTTCTCAGATGAAGTTGAATCCGGCTGCCGGAGCGGCGGCTTCCATGGACCCAAAACTCGCCGGAGCACCTGACGGCACCTGGGATCCTCCATCTTCACCATCACCTTCATCATCCATCCAGTAAATCTCAAGAAGCTTCACAGCTTTCTCATAAATCTCAACATTCTCATGGCTCTGCAAGTTCTCAATCTTCTCAAGTCCTTCAGCATCATCAATCATCTGAGCACAAATATTCGTATCTCCGGTACGGCCGAGATTCTTCTCTGCTTCCCCAACTTTCAGAATATTTTCTAACCCTTCTAAACACACTGTCACAATCCTTGGATCAGGGCATACAAGCATATCACATAAGGGTTTAATGCATTGTTGGCTCACAATGTACCTGTATATAAAGACTTAGAATTCATTGATATACTTAGAAGTGAGTCGGGTTTCGCCCAAAAAGGAAGCTTACTTGATTTGATCATGTGTTCCACCTGATGTTGCATTTGATATGGCCCAAGCGGCTTCCTTTTTAACATCAAATTCAGAATTTTGAAGTGATTGGACTAGAGCGCTAATGAGGTTTGCATCTATGACAGCCTGCGGATGTAAATGAACAAAATGGTCACAAGCTGAATAATATTGGCTTAGAGTACACAGAAGTTACCTGAATTTGGTCTTTGTTTCCGGCTGTGATGTTTGAAATTGTCCAGCAAGCTTCTTTTTTAATGCTTTTCTTGTGAATACCAGTCAGTAAATTTAGAAGACAAGGCAGCGCGTTACAGCTTATGATGTGCTGAAGAAACAACAATACAACATTTCAAGTTCATTTAACAGGCTATACACAAATTTGGGAACCATAGTTTCATCGTTCTGGCAATTTTGATCTGATTATAACAATTTTGAACCCCAAAGAAGTACAAAGATCGCAATAGCCCCAACATTTACAATTTTGACAATTGAGATCCTCCACCAAAATCAAATTTTGGGGAGCATTTTGCTACTTTAGGATCTGATTTGCCAAATGTCGCACATTTGGAGGACTAAATTTACCAAAACCTTAAAACTTGGGGAATAAATATAACGTTACAAACTATAGAGACCAAATATGTCTAAACCTTAAAGCTTGAAGACTAAATATACCGTTACAAAGTATGGGGACTAAATTTACAAAAACCTTAAAATTTGGGAACTAAATATGCTGTTACAAACTATGGGTACCAAAATTGCCAAAACTACGAAAATTTGGAGACTGGGAGACGTCATTTTAAGCTTATAAACCATAAACAAATGCAAGTACTGAATCCGAAATAAATAAACTTCATGCTGATAAAAACAAGCACTAAAGCATATATGGAGTACAATACAAGGTAGCTATGATACCTGAGTTTGCACATCATTTCCAGTGACAATATTTCCGACAACCCGAATCGCAGGTGTAATAACAGAAGCTGATGGATGACTGAAATGCAAGATCATTTTGATTAAGTTTATGATAAAATGGTGATTAGGAGATATATATGATATTGATACTCACAGCAACAACTCAACTAAGCGGGGACAAACTCCAGAATCAATAACAGCTTGAATTTTATCATTTGTTCCATCAGAGAGATAAGAAAGTGCCCAGCATGCATCAGTCAGAACCTCTTCATCAGTTGATACAAGAAGCCGTTGAAGAACAGGAATTGCTTGTCTCATCTGCATACAAAATTAACAAATTCACGACAAAAAAGACGAGCTTGTTCTTGTAATAGAGACAAAGGAACCTGTTCAAACACAGGTGGTGGCTTCCCTCTGCAGAAATTTGACAGAGTCCAGGTAGCATTTCTAACCATAGATAACTTGGAATGTTCATTCAATTGTGCTAGCACAAGGTGCAAAGCTCCATGACCAAGTACGAGGTCTCGACATTTTGGGGAGTCGCCAGCCACATTCCCCAATGCCCACACAGCCTAAGTAGCATGAGGCAAAAAAGAACTAGCTAAATATTTATCAAGATCAAAGAATTATATTCTTTCCTTAACCAAATCAGGGAATCCCAATTTCAATTAATTATCTCTAAAGAAGTTAATTAGATGACAAAAGAAAAAAATAGTGCTAACATCACAAACCTGTTCTCTAACATCTACACTTGGATTAGTGAGAAGTTTGATAAATAATGGGACAGCTCCATGATCTATTACAACTTTTGTATGCTCTGATGTTCCAGAAGCAATATTTGTGAGAGACCATGCTGCCTCAAACTGCAACACAAAAATTGACTTTGTATTAGCAGGAAAACTTGGCACTAAAACCACCACATATAAAACATTGCACTTTGTTTATTTCTAGAACTCAAACTAAAAACAGAACTGTGTGAAATGACTCCAAATACTGCATTCCTAGTACATTTAAGATGATAATATGTGACCTGAAGTTGGGGAAACTCCTCCCAAGAAAGGAACTGAACAATGCGTGGGACAACACCAGTTTGAATCACCTCCTGAATTGGAGGACTGCGTTCTGAAGAAAGAACAGAAAAACTGGAATCTTAGAAAAAAGCATGAAAAACCAAGTGTAACTAAAGAGCAATCTACACAGTTAAGACAAATTTATCACCTATTGAGAGAAGTTTACGAAATTGGGTAATTGCTTCAAGCTGTCTACTGGAATCCTCACTCCAGACACCTTCAACCAGCCACGGCAGATTCTCTAACTGCGCCAAAAAAATCCAAAATCGAAATAAACAACTTCAGCCCCAAAATTTAAAAACAGCACACCCCAATAAATCAAAATCTTAATCAACCACACAAAACAGAAAAAAAGAAGAAATATGGGTAACCTTTTGATCGATCCCGTTAACTACTTCAACGGGGACACCAAACTCACTCGTCCCTTCACGGCGCTTCTTCTGGAGATTTTCCTCCCGTCGGTTCTTACGAATCTCAACCATGGTGTCCTCCCTCCGTCTCCGTCCTTCCTCAGAGTCAACAGCCACCTTGTACGTCTTGCGGCGAGCATCAGGGCGTTCGTTAGGCCTAAGAGGCATGATTAATCCGTTATAGAAAGAAATAAGTGAGAATCAAACTACACAGATAGAGAGGCTCCTTGAAGATTGAGCGGCGAAGTGAAATAACTGCATACAACTCGTTTGAATTTGAAATGGAAATAGAGGGCAAAAACGTCAAAATAACAAAACCATCAAATGGGCTTCTTTCGTAGTATTAATTATTATTGGGCCTACAACTACAAATTAATGCAAGAAAATTACATCAGTAATTTTGTAAAAAATTATAAGTAATCATATCTAATTATAGGTTACAATAATTGTTATCTATGTGAACTCATTATTTATAGTTTTTAAATAGGATATAATTGATCTCTATATTAATCTCATGATTGAATCGATTCGAATGACTCGTGAATTGGTTCAAATATGATGTGTCTCAGGATTGTTATTCGATCTAAATGAGTCGAGTTTTACTTGTTCTTGTTTGTTCAAATTATAATTCAAATAGAAACAAGTGCTTGAACATTGTTGATATTTCTAAAATTTTATTCATATTTGTTGTGGTTTGAAAATCGGGGGTGTCAACAGTCGATCGGTTCGTAGCAAAACGAACTTGGTTATAATTTATTTGATCTGTGGAGAATGATTATAAACCAAAGGTAAATGGACACTACAGTTTTAGAGTGGAAAACATCAAAGATGAGGAAAAAATCATTTGACTAAGGGCTAGAGAAAATGACATTAGTCGGTTCAATAAACAAAGTAATAATCACAAAGATCATGTTTGTTCTTTAGACAACAAAGGGGAAGAGAATTATAGAAAATAAATCGATAGAAGGTTCTCTATACGAAAGCTTGAAGGAGAATCGGAAGATCTCTTTTTCACACCCCAATTGTCTTTTTTATACTCCCACTGTGCTGTGTGTACAATAGGGTGTCGTTTTGTGCTTGTCATTTGCGGCTAAGTCGGCTAATGTCAGGCGGAACAGCCGTCGGGAACGGCTTCATAGAGTTGCACGGCGCTAGACCTTTCGGCGCTACTAGCCGGCTATTCTCAGGCTAAGAGAGGCTCGTACGACTTCGCCGGACTACGCTTCTGACAAGGTTGTCGTTGCATGTGAGGAATATGGATGGGCCGAAGCAGGGCCTGTAAGGTGTGAACCGATCAGTCTTGGCGCGCGGGAGAAGCTGAGCCCTACCTATCGGGACCGATTGTTATGAATGGCCGATCGGGCCACCTGGCCTGGATGGACCACTCATTCATGTGGGCTGGATCTAGACCTCCAAAAGTTTGGCTTACGTTATTTGGGTTTCTCTGATCAAGCTTGGTCCTGATCATGTTCGAGATACCGGGTTCCGGGGATCTCATCAATATTCATTTTCGTTTCCATTTCATGTTCGTATTGGTGTTGGTCATATTAATATTCATTTTGTATTTAGTATATTCATTTTATATTCAAACTTATGTTAGGATCTATTTCTCTTAGTTCAAAAATAATAGGTACATTTGGAAATAGCGGTGAGATGAGATGACTGCACCGTACTGTGAGGTGAACTGATCGTAATTTTTACCATACTACCATTTGACCGCAGTTTTCAGCAGTGAGGTGATCGTATTTGTATAACATGTTTGGTTAAAATAAAAAAATTGTGGTACGTTCACCGTACCGGACGGTGAAACGCAGAACCAAACAACACTAATATAAAATATTCAAATTCAAACATTTAGATTTTTTAATCAAATTTGTTTGTTGTTCAAATATTGTTCATATTTAATTTAAACGAACAAATACGAATACAAAAAATTCGAACATTGAATGTTCACAAAGTGCTCTTATTTCTTAAAATCCATACATGTACTTAAGATACATGACCAAATATTTACCACTAAAATGCATTGTATAAAATACTTATAACCAAATTTACTATTTCTCTAAATTCAAGAAAAAATAAAATGAAACAAAAAACAGCTAAAATAAATTGATAAAACTAGTATAAGAATACCAAACAACAAGAAACATTCATCTTTGAACTTGATCAGGTGCATGATTAATCCCAATCGATCCCATCCGTCCATTTACGACTCCGTTATCCAACGGAGGACATACACCCCACTTATTATCCGATTCCAAAGGTTCAATAACTTTCACAGATCCATCAGACAATCCAACAGCAAACTGACAAGCCTCCTGAGGATGTGCTGCTAAAACAACCGGAAAAACGCCTAGTCCAGTTAAATATGCAGATGGCGAAATACGACATCTGAGACGTAACGTATCTGCATCGAATATCCCGACATTCCCGTCACAAAACGAACCATAAACGAGCTGACCGTTGCACGAATACACTACAGATGAAATCGGTGCGGAAAGTGGCTCTTGAGGTATCCACTAAAGCATGAAAAATACCATAAGACGAATTTAAAACAGAATACGATCGTATTTTCGAGGCATTGTTGTAGACTTACTTGACGAATACGTTCCATTTTCGAGGCTTCGTATATCGCTATTTGGGTTTCATGAGAAACAAGCAAACGAACTTGATCGGAATGAAACTGCACCCGAGTTTCGCCGTTAGGGGCTTTACCGGAAGGAAGTTGTATAGGAATCGTCTTTCGTTTCTCCCATGTGTCAATGCTCCAGATACAAAGCTATAAAAAGAGTGGTTTTTGTAAGAACAAAGCAACTTATTAAGCAAAAATGGGAAGTCTTACTTGAGCATCACCACCCGAGGACACTAATATATTGAGGCTAGTCGAAAAAGCTAATCCCGTAATGCGTTTTTGGTGACCTTTCAGCTTCGATTTCACCTGTTGGTGAACCAAAAGCTTGGTATTAGCATGATCCGAATACATGAACATGAATAAAAAAACACTTACTTCATCGACTCGAACGTTGTAAATGTGAATAGTCGAATCCTCCATTCCAATTGCAATTATGTTGTTGTCCTGAGGGTGGAATGCCAAGAAAGTGGAAGCCGGTGGCGGGGGCATAAATGTCGTCATCACCTTCGAAGGAACACAAAGATTTCGTAAGGATTACGAGAGCCAAAGAATCGGTTACATCAAAGCACAAGGTGTATACCTTAAATGTCATCATATTGAACAATGAAACCTTTCCACCGGAAGCTGACATTACGTACGAATCATTCTTCGAGAGAGCAATGCACGGAACAGCTTCTTCAAGATTAACACCCGATACATCATTCGTCATAAGACCACTGTTCGGTTGCCAAAGTTGTGCAGTACCATTTGTAGTGACCTTTAAATAACGTAAAATTTACAATAACGGTTCACAAGATAACGGTAAACAAGAGGTGCATTTTTTTCGTTACCTTCCCGTTTGGATTTTGCTCGTTGGGAATCCATTTCCAGAGCTTCTGGATACCATTTGATCCAAGAGCCAATATCCCAACTCCAGCATTTGTGTAAAGAAGCCGAGCAACCTTGATTTCGACAGTATATTTCCTTAACTGAGACTAAGTATAAAATCAAGTAAGCAAAAATACCTTATTACTAGTATCATTGCCATCTTGCAGAGTCACTGTACGGCAATGAGACGGATCTACGATTTCCGATAATTGCCAAGGCTTCGTTTTTTCATTACCATCCATAGCTTTGGATTTTTCCAAGCTTCTAGTCATGGATTCAACACCATTCTAAAACAAAGCTCGTAATCAGATATTTTAAATCAGCACAACGAAAGAACTCAGGCAGTGAACGTGTAAGATCTACGAGTCGATGGAAAAACCGATTATGTAATGTATCAGTTGCGTGTTATCACAAACCGAGGGCCATTTCTCTTGAACGGGATAATCGTGCCCATAAAAGATCGGGATAACTTACAAGGATAGGAGAAGGTCTGACAGGAGAGGTTCTTTCTGCTTTGCAGCTTATTGGAGTAACATTTACGACACTGGCTCCGGGAACCTGTTTATCGCCGGACGAAAGAATTGTAAACATGGTTCATTGATGAAGCTACAAATATGTTAAAAGGATTCGAAGAGAATAGAACCTTTAAGGCTGCTGTTTCCAAAGAGGGCCTTAACACTTCAAACGGCTGGGATTCAACGGCTCGTAAGGATCTCATGCCATTTGCATTAGCCAAAATCTTGATACCATTGGCTGCGGTCGTGACAGCAAGCAAACTCCCTTCTTTATTAAATCTCAAGCGCGGAAGATTCTGAAACCATAGTTACACGAAGGTCATTATCACAAGGAAAATAGCTACATTAAGCAGTTTTCGAACTAATTGCGTTAAAACTCACTGGAAGGCCACCATCTGCATCAGTGGTTGTTAGTACATTGACAGTATCCATATCCCAAAATTTGATCTGGCTATCTTCACCAGCAGCAAGAAAATGATTTTGAGTGGTATCGAACTGCACAACACCCGCTGATTTCTTTCTGAATCCCGTGTAATTTCTCTTTATTGAACCGTCGCTTTCGTTCCACTCCACAAGAAAAGAGTCCCCATCTTTGCCTGTTCCACAGGAGAACAGCCTGAAAAAAAATGGCAACACTTCAAATGATGTGATGAAAAATGGCTTCAAGCACCTTTTGAGGCTGTTTTGAATGCCAATTATCGGTTGACGGGAATAATTATTGTTATTCCCGATTTAATAAAACCTTGCATTCCGTTCAAAAAAATGGAACTATTTCAGTAAGAACACTCATAATTACCTGTTTCCATCACAACTATACAACATCGTAGTGCACCATTTCCCAGGAGCCTCGTAATCAACTCTTGATCCGCCATATTCATAAACCCAAGCTTTAATTTTCCCATCTTTCGCATTTGAGAATATAAACTACGGACAGAATAGACGAAATATTAAAAAAACAGATAAATCATAAAAGAATCATTGGTAAGTTTTTCTCTATGAAACATATACACATATTAAAATGTTCGAAACATACAAAAACTATCACAATATAGCGCAGCGCAGCGCAACTGCAGCAATACCTTAATATTCTCTTTTCGCTGAGGACATATTGAATAAACAGGTGCTTCATGGCCTTCAAAGTTGAATATTTTCCTCCCAGACAAATCCCAAACCTGTTTAATAATAATATCCTCAGTGACTGAATACGAATCACACTAAGAAATGACTAGTAAAAATATCCTCACTTTAATCAACTTGTCGTCTCCACATGTAACAACACAGAGTTGTTTAATAGGATAAGCAAACCCAATGTCATTCACTCCACCTGCGTGAGCATCGATCTACATAATAAAACATAAATAAAATTATTAATTAGATCAAGTTAATACGCTAAGGTTAACAAGCTGAGAGCAAAATATACCTCCAAATGTTGGCGCAAATCATTTGGTCCCACATATTGATACAAGTGGATTAAATGCTTGGAAAATGCAGCGCCTGCAATGATAAGTGTGTCATTGCATGAATATGTGATCGCATTAAGCACATCAGATCACAGGACAAGCTTACCACAAAATGTTCCATCTGGACTCCAGATTACTCGATTCACCGAAAAAGGAGCATCCTTAGCAACAGAAGTCTGCGCAAAGCGTCATTATGTGAAAAATTGTGAAAGCGCAAGGTATATTACTAACACAGCAACCATGTGTTGATTTTCATGACAAGCAAGACGTCAAATATCAGAACTTCAGTCTAAAAACTATTGCAAAATATTAGAGATTTAAACTGATCATCTTTCTAGAATGTTTGAACGTCAAATCACCATACAACATCAAAACTATGAGAAGTAGGTAAACCTGGAATGTCGAAGTACAAGTTTGCATATCCCAAATTTTAAATGTCAGAGAAACCAACTTCTCTCTTATTCCAGCCTCCCAAATTGTTATTTCCCCATTACTGCAGCCCACTGTTGTAAAACACCAAAATCATTTACAGTAACTTATAAAAATATACACTTAAAATAAAATGGAAAATATGTAAAATCAAAACAACATATCGCAAGGAAACACAGTACCAAGGAGTAGAGTATGAAGCGATGGATGAAAATCCATGCTTGTCACAGAAGATCCCTGATGCAATGTGAGAGCCACGGTTCTCGGCAAGTCATCAAGGGACCATGATGCTTGGTGGCGAAGAGTTGGATATGTAACCTGAAGTGAAAAGAAGCATGATTTAGTTCTTAAATGTCATGCAAGCAAACCATCAACTAGATCTCAGATATAATGGTATTACCTCCTCTTGGGCTGGTCGAAAACGCTTCATTAACTGCTCATGATCAGAATTCTGATACTCAACCATACCCAATGTTGCTGGAGGAGTGAGTGGCCGCTTCAAAAGAGAAACTGTTCAAATTGAGAAGTAAACGTAAATAGTAGGAAGCAATTTACAACTCATTCGTTCAGAGAAAAATATTGCCCGGTTCCTCAAAAAACCTCTTTAAAAATCAGCATGAAACTTCAGCTTCTCTAACGCAAATATGATATTGTTGACAGAAGCTCTCACCTTGTTTAGGTGGGACAGGTAATGAAGATGATGTGACAACGGCTGCTTCCACAGATGGTGATGCAGCAGCATTTGTCATCCAACCAGCAAAAGCATTTGCATTTGCGGCTGTAGCTGTAGGTGGGAAAGGCTGCTAGAAAGATACCGAGGCAGTGAACAAACAATTTAAGAAACTATTTTACATTGATGGATATAGTAGATTAATGAACAATGAATTTTATAGCTGATAATTTAAATATTAATGTACCCCATGAGCTCCAAGAGGTGTATATATGGTAGGTTTTCCGACTGAAGCTGTTGGAACCACTCCATTCAGAGGGGTGCATGTATGATCATTGAATAATGTCTTGATATCTGGATTTGGCCTTGGGTTCTTGCACAATTGGTGTTGCCAATTCAGACTGCAGTTAAAGAAAAATCCAGCTCAAATGAGAGGCAACATAAATCTAAGATTCTGAAAGGAGTCATCACTTTTTAATGAGACAGTGCACCTCTGATTAATAAGGGTTCTCAATCTTGACGACTTCAAAGTAGGAAATACTAGCTTCTCCCGGAAGAGAGGATTTGCTTCAATTAGTTTCTTGAGCTCTATCAACATAATGCTGCGGGCTGTCTTGGTGTCACCATATCTGGAAAGCTGTTCATTTTCCCTGTATTTCATGAAATAACGAGTTAAACAAATATAAACGCTTTAACTTAACAATTGCAGCTGAGCAATCTGCAACAAAAAATAAAAACAACCATATTTTAACAATAGGTGAAGCCTCGATGAAACAAACAACAAAATATAAAAAAAAGCGGAAACCAAACCATAATATTGATGATATATTTGCCTGATGAAAAAATTGCATTGTTTCATTACGCAATTGAATTATGCATTACCTGAAGTTACCAAGCGTTAAGAGCTGGGTAATCTCCTTGTATAGTTCTTCATTGAATGTTGAAAAGATTTTTAAGTCACCGACCAGAATTTCAACTGCCTTCGCCTTGTCTTGCCTGATGAGACAGTTGACGTTAGTACCAACATTAAAAGATTAAGAGCTTTTTTTCGTAACTTTCCATATTACCTTTCAAGAGCTTCAAGATACTTCTGTTTTCTTATTTCAAAAAAAATTTTCATTGAATATCTATTGTCATCAACCTTAGTAAAGCCAGACAAATATTTCTCCACTTCGTCCCATTCACCGGCGTGCACTTTTTCCTCAAAGTATTTCACATTGAAGAAAAATCCCGACTCTTGTTCTAGCCTGCAAAATGAAACAACCAGTCATACCTGCAGCTAAAACTGTCTTGAAAAAATATATAGGGATGATGCATCGCTGAATTCAACTAAAAGATCATGATGCAAATTTACCAACAAACAAAATAGTTTTAATATAAAATCACATCATCCATAGTGCAAGCAACTTTATATCATAAAGACCCCATTGAATAAAGTTTGGGCCTCTAAGTATACCATATTATTGGCAAGGGCTTTCATTACAGAGAAACATGGACAGCAATGACTATTTACAAATTCATAAACTTTAGGTTCATATAGGTCTAAGTACTACAAGATTCTCAAAATAATAAAAGTCAACACTTTCCTACCCCGATACCCATCGTAACTTTTCAATCACAAACGTCCAATCACAAACCAACAGCATATCAAATATAGAAATGAACTCATCAAACACGAAAAGAAAGAAGATCAAAATCCAAAAAATTGCAACCTTGAAGCCCAAGAGAATCACAAAAAGAAAAACCAGTTAATCATATACCTATGAACAGACTCCTTGAATTTCTCCTCGTCCAAGAACTGAAGAATCAAAAAAACCAATTCCCTACTCAACGACGACATTCCCAACTCAGATTCAACAAAAATCCACGCAGATCAAACACCCAAAATAAATCCACCATCCACCGACGCTCCCCTCCCCCAAATTCCTATTCCCTTAAAAGGGTTTCTCCCAAAAGTACTTACGTATACTACTCCGAAAAGAAAGTAGATATACACACGCAGACAGCGAGAACTTTCACAATATCTCGTTTTCCTAGACCAAAACTCTCTCTATATATAACGTATACACATATACAGAGACTAGAGAGAGAATAAAAAGGAATAGTAGAATTAGAGGCGGAATTGGTGATGGAGGTGGTCTCGCTATCCACGATGCGTTTGGCAGGAGTTTATCTTTTTCTTATGTTCTTATCAATGATAAGTCAATTTCCTTATTACATATATTCTAGAACGTATGAGATATGCACACTTGCGTATCAAAAGGGGGTAACTGAGTCAGTTTGGCGGATTCCAAAATGACCTATTAATTTGAGTTGAATGTGGGAGTTGAGTTACAACGTTCAGTGGGGTCCACATGTTGCTGTCATATTAGTCCAAGTTTGGAAACTTGTTGATTTATAGCATTTTTTAAGATTCTTTATTTATATTTAATTTTTCTTTTATTACTAAAAAAGAATGAAATTGGACGCATCACCCGAAATTTAAATTTATGAATGTAATTTAAATATTATCCAAACAGTTTTTCTGAAGAATTTAAAATTAATTGAATTTTTTTTTCTGAATATTATACATTATTGGTATTTTAATATTATATTTTAAAAACAAATTGCGCAATTCATAAACAAGTTACATAATTTCAAAATGAGGGAAAACTGTTGTTTTTTTATGTGCACATTTTGATAATGAGCTTAGGGTAGAGGCCCATTATTCGATCTGGAATGCGTACGGAGTACGGATGTTGTAACTGACTTCCTTCTTCTTCGTCTTTGTTGACGCAGTTTTCATGTTCAGGCTCGTGGCACCACCATCGTCGTCGTCGCCTCGGCGATACCGTTTCCAGGTATAGGGGATTAAAGAATGTCTGGTTTGGGTTGTGATTATGTGGTATGAGATTATCCGATGCGAACATTTTGGTGATTCTATCTGTTGTTTCACTGAGTTAATTACGATCTCCAGTATTATATCAACTTCCAACTTCAATTTGTCAAGATTCATGTTTTTATGGGTGTTTTAACAGAATTAACAGTTAGATAATATTTTGATCAAACTAACTTAATTAACCTACGGGTGTCAATCGGGTAATCGATGCATCATTTTTTTCATCCGATTCGATGGATACGGATCATAAAAATTATGATATGAAACCGATCTGCAATAGTGGATCAGATTGCGGATCGATTTACGGATATCCTAATATTTAATTTTTAATTATAATTGATTATAAGAATTTATCACTAATCATCAAAAAAATGTTACTTATTTAATAAATATACAAATTATAAAACAACCAAAAAACTTATATTGAGAATTTTCAAACATGCATAAAACAAAACTTGAATTCAATACAAGAATTGAATTAAAACAAATGTATGTAAACAATGAATTATATTTTTCTTCTAAGTACATGAATTTGCAAAAAATAAATATAATTCATTTAGATATTCGTAATCACAACATATAAAAATAAAATCAATTGTAAAATTAAATACATTTTAAATGATTATATAAAATATCCGAATAATTATCCAACTTACTAAAAACATAAATTTCCAAAATCAATCTCTGATATTAATTAATTAATATTCTTCAATATCGGTTATTTTTTAAAAATAAGAATAAAAATATTAATATTAATTGAAAAAACAAATATTTATAATAAGAAAAAAATATATTACCATGTATAACGTTTTAACTTTATAAAATTAGAAAAAGAATATAATATAATAAAAATATCGGATCGGATATCAATTTTGAAAAATCGTATCCGATCCGAAACCGCATCCGATCCGATTAAGTATTTGCGGTTCGGATAATCAAAAAATCGATTCGATTACGATTCGTTTATCTCGGTTTTTCAGATCACCGGATTTTCATGCACATCCCTACAATTAACCCATGAAGGTTATCAATAAGTCAAATCCTAACAAATCATATTTACAGCCAATGTTTTCATATCGATCCGGAATTCCTAACATGTATGAGAGGTACGATCGGTATACTGATCGGTACCAAATTTTATTTTATTTTTTTAAAAAAATATTAATTAATTTGTTTTTTAGAGTCGGACCTGAAAAAAATCGAAAATTGACCATAATAACCGGTACTGGGTGGTACCAACAAAAATACGATCAACCCGGTATTTGACGTGGTATACCGTCCGGTATGAAAACATTGTTTATGCTAATTTCTAAAACTCAAAATTAGTCGAAATGCATTTAATATGTCTAGATGAGGTGTAAATGACGAACATGTTCGTAAGTTTTTTAATTAGTTTGATCGATGTTTGAATTTGATCTCGATTTTTTAAATCAAACACGAATTTATAACGAATCGAACAATAAATCTTTTAATATCATCCGGTATACCATCCAATATGATAAAAAACATGGTAGCACCGATATTTTGATCGGTACCGGTTTTCATGTCGGAACCCGGGTTTTTCGGGTCCAACCCAATTTTTTTTAATCATTATTTAAAAATAATTTTTGGTACCGATCGGCCATACCGTTCTGGTCGTAAAAGGAATTTCGGATCGGTATAATAAACATTTATTTGAGATTCTCAGTCTAATTGTATTATACTATTATATATTGAACTCGAACTAAATCACAAACCGAAATTAAGTTCGACCCTAAAAATACTAGTGTTTGTTATGCTTAATCAATTCCATTGGTTTAAATGAGTTATTTGGAATACTTACTATCTAGGGTGCACGGACACGGCTATTTTTAAAAAATCAAAGGTTTTGCATATGATTGGACGCAGTACGCGTGTCCAACCCAATAATATGTATTCTATTTTTAAAATTTTTAATTAATTGCTTCTCTCTCCTTCTAACCCCTAAGTAATAAATTAATTTTTTAAAAATTTTGTTTCCCATTCAAATTTCAGAATTCATCCGTTGATAGTGATGTTTGAAAACTCAGTCCACCGCTTGGTGCAGTGAACGTACCGTACTTGTATTCTATTTTAACCAAACATCATTAATAACTATGTTCATGTGACCGTAGAAAACAACGGTGAGTTCACAGCTGGGTTAACCCAACTGTCACCAAAACGCACCTGCCAAATGTCAATTTTACCATTGATAAATTATAGTTTATTTTTTAAAAAAAATAATTTTGATCAATAACTTCTTATACTATATCAATTACGTGTTCAAACTATAAAAATATATATAACAATTTAAAAATGTAGTTTTGAAATAACGAATTTATCATAAAATAATATGAAATATAATTTTTAAGTTATAAACAATTATTTAAAAATAAGGGTAAAAAATTCATTTTATGACATCACGATCACTGCACCGCTGTTTCAAAAATATTTTTTTTAAATCACGATCAGTTCACCTCACAGCACATTACAGTCATCTCACCTCATCGATATTTGTCAAACGTTGTTCCAATCGTACCCAATATCTTAGAAATTTTGTTTTGAAAATATTTTGATATTTTTTTATTGTAATTATCATATTTTGTATCTAAATATAATATTTTTGATATTGTCTCATTCATGAATTTAATTAATTTTTTTTATTTTAAATATTCAATGTGACGTATACTATTGGATACTTTACGATAATCGTGTCCTCGTTCCCGTTTTTTACGTTTTTAAGTGTCCCCGTTCTCTGTGCCCAACAACCTAGCTTATTATTTGTAACCTACTAATCTTCAGGTAACTAGCGTTACTTTAGTTAAAAAATTTGAAAATATGTTAGTTTAATCGAAATATTTTCTAAGTGGATTATTTGGGTAAAAAACTCATTAGTTCAGAATCCAAAGCATTATTTTCTCGTGACATGACAAAAGTGTAAAAATCGAAGTTTTCAAATTTTTGCTAATTATGACATGTTGATGGTCATTATTTCTTAAAAATCCTGAATATTAGGAATAAAAGAAGAAGAGCTGACTGTTTGATCCAAGTTTTATGATATTATGCTTTCTTCATAGCTCTTAAATCTCTTCATTTACCCTTAGATTGACTTTAACAGCGGACAAGATCGTATGGAAATACGACCTTGTCCGCGCTTTCTCCTCTACCTCGACGCCCATGTAACCATGGGCGTCAATGGAGCCGCGGAAATATACGTTCCACGGAGAAAGGTTCGGGCGTCCCTTCTCCGCGGAACTTTCTTTTTTATTTTATTTTTAATTTTTAGGACCTTCATATGTATGCATTTCGTTCCATGGCGAATGATTTTTAGTACTATTCGTTGTTGGTAGGCAGTGATTATGGTAAATTTTAACTTGTCTTATGTTGGTTGATTATTGTTTGTTGGTAGATTCTGTTATTGAGTTTTTATGCGTTGCTTGGTCACTTTGTTTTATTTCTTGTGAAATTCGACAAGAGCTATGGGTGCATATTTGCTGAGTTGTTCATTGAGTTGTTAAGTTATGGGTTAATGTCTATTGAAACGTTTCATCTCTTTTATGTTTGTAGTATACACAACTATTGATATTTGGAGCATTCATATTTGATGAGTTGTTCAATGGGAAACCTTTATTTCCTGGAAAAATGTGGTGCACCAATTAAATTTAATGATGAATTTGTTTGGCACACCTCTTCCTGAATCTATCTCCAGTATCAGCTAATTTGATTCAGTACTTCATTTTTTGAATGAAATATGATTTCTATTTGATAAATTGCATTCAAAAAAGTTATCTGATTTTTAAGGATGCTGTTTTTTTCTTATTTTACCTTCTTAGCCAATGTAATGGGCAGATAAGAAATGAAAAGGCGAAACGATATCTTAGCAATATTAGGAAAAAACAACAAGTTCCCTTTGAGGAGAAATTTCCCGATGTGGATCCTTTAGCACTTCGGTTGCTGGAACATCTCCTTGCATTTGATTCGAAAGATAGACCAACTACTGAAAAGGTAACTTAAGTAAAAAGATCATATCATATTCAGTACATTTCAATGTATTATATGCTTCATGCTTATAAAATTGACAAATGAGTACGCTAGGGAGCTTATTTATAAAGAAATATTCTTCCTGCTTGATATTTGCTTGTTTAACTTTCATCATTTTTTTCCTATTTTTGG
Organism: Utricularia reniformis; assembly: GCA_009725065.1. Classification (NCBI taxonomy): domain Eukaryota; kingdom Viridiplantae; phylum Streptophyta; class Magnoliopsida; order Lamiales; family Lentibulariaceae; genus Utricularia; species Utricularia reniformis. The sequence continues at coordinate 937,129 of RWGZ01001025.1, forward strand.
TGATTCTCGAGTACCATCCCCTGATGCTCAAGGAATACATTGGTTGTGGAGATCAGGCAAGTGGCTATGTATCCATGGTTAAGCTGGTGTTTGGGTAGTTGAAATGAATCAAGAAAATTACAATAGATTGAGACCATTGAGTTATAGGTGTGCTGATGTATTTATATTGGCTATCTCATAAGCCGATCAAGTTATGAGAATATCTCAAAAAGGTAAGATTAGAAGGAACATTATCTTACTTTCATGAGTTTTTTTGCTGATGTTTCTTTTTCTCTTGCAGTGGATCATTGAGTTACGGAATTATGTTATTTATACAATATTATTAACTTGATGAGACTGTATTTTTAAGACTTGTACTATAGCTCAAGTATCAATATTTATTTATTTGCATATGGTATTGATTGATACATGAATTTGACATATTTTTTTCGACATGACATGTTTTAACAATGATCTCAACTTTTTAAAAATATTAAAATAAAAACCTAATATTTAATGATAAATTGAATGATAAATAAAAAAAATTTATGAGATGGAAAGATAAAATTAAATTTGAATAGAGAAGATGATGTGGATGAAAGAGAAATAAAAAATTATGTGGATGGGTGAAAAATTTGAGAAGTAGAAATAGAATATGATGTGGATTTGAGAGAATGATAATGTGTAAAGAGATGTATACGGTGAAAATAATTTTGGACGCGGACAAAGTTACAGATACTCTTTTTCCGTAAACATACCTTCATAGCTTTTCTGTGATATTTCAAATTCCATATTCTTTGTTTTGGATATAATGAATTACACTGTTTAATGATTTACTCGTTATTTTTGCTTTCAGGACAACAATAAAGTGAAAGAAAATAGTCAATTAGACACAACATTTTGAGGTATATTATCATCTTATTACTTTTTGCTTATACATTTTTTAGGTTCTTATGTTTCCCTCTTACTTTTGCATGCGTTCTTCGATGTGTGTTGTCATAATATGGATCTAGTTTATTTACACAATATGGGGGCTCTAGATTGGGTTGTCTGAGTGTCTCTATCCATCTTAAGTAGAACAAATACAATGCATTTCATATTCTACAAAACCATCCTCCATCCTCCCTAAACATTTTCCCCTTTCCCATCATTTTGTTCATGAGAAAATGGCGCCTTCAATTCTCAAACTTTATAGTTTTGCCAAATTTGATTCTCTAACCACATATGTAATCTATAAACTTAATTTTGGCAAATTTGATCCTACAAGTTTGCAACATTTGGCAAATCAGATCTCAAAAGTAGCAAAATCGATATCGAAGTTTGATATTGCTCAAGAATCTCAATTGCAAAAATTGAAAAACTTTTGGGACTCATTTTACCAATAGTTACAAAGTATAGGAATCGTTTTTGCCATATTTATACTTTGGGGTTCACAATTGTCACAATCATAAAACTTTTGAGATCAAAGTTACATGAATCATGAAACGATGAGGGTCAAATTGTGTTTCGCCCGTTTTTTTATACAATAAAACTTTGATTTGTTTTTGCAGCATCTGTTATTATAAAAATTCAAGATTCAATTGATCTAACGTAGTATATAAAAGAAATGAGTCATATGGAAAGATTATGTCAAACTAATCATTCATACTATTACACTTATAAATTAGAATTTTTGAGTTTTTCTGCTATTATTAACAGGTTTAATAGTCTCTGAAAAACCCCAGATCTCAGCTACCACATCCATTTATTATGATGTTAATATTCCATCGGCAACGAAGACATGTGATCTAGATGTGAGTTTGTGTTATTTTTATTATATACTTTCAAAAGCTTTTAATATCAGTGTCGGCATTCATTATTGGAAGTATAATCCCTCTTTTCTTCTTTCAAGATCGTGACATTTGATGGATATAAAGCATCTATTAAATGAATTGGTTGTGATTAATTAACCAGCCTCTTGTTCAATTCTTATTACTTGCTGTGTTAAAATGTGATTAAACTAGACAAGCAGCTCTTCTTGTTCAATCTTTGTAATGATTTGTGTCATTATATGATGTTTATTTGTCTGAAGATTTCCTTGTTTGTATGAAAATATTGTTGAATGAATATTTACAGATTTTAATGCATCTAGCTGTAGTTTCCTCTACCCGACAGGCATCTTCTGTAATGATTATGGGGTAGAGGCGGAGCGACGGCGGAGCACTTGGCTACAGCCCTGACGCTGTCTATGAGCGTCTGTGTTCGTGTTTCGTGGGAGAGGATATAGGAGAGTTGATCTGGGGAAATTACCAATCTCACTTTCCATACTTCTCCGGCAGTGGTGTTGCCGTAGCGCCATGTCAGAAAGTTGTCAAAGATGGCAGTTTCCGATGCTTTCCTTAACGATTGAAGTCCAATGAAGGAGCTGTTGTTATTCCCATCGGCGGACATCCGGTATGGAGTAGTGTTGTTGCTGTTGTTTTGAAAGGCGGCGGCGGTGGTGCTGTGGGCGGTGAGGGGGAGGAGGTAGTAGTATTGGCCGGGGCGGAGGCGGTGGTGGTTGAGGAGTGGAGGAGATATGGGTTTTGGAGAGAGGAAGAGTGCGTGGCCGGGAAATTCGTCGGTGATGCTTGCAGATGTTATGGGCGCATAGAGCTCCATTACTCCGCCGTTGGAAGTCACCACCTTCACCATCTCCTCAACTACGCCGCCGCCGCCGATGTCGCCTCCTGACGGTGGGCATATACAGTTTCCCATTTTGTGGCCGTGTTTTCTGGGAATTGTTCATCTGGACGTATTTATAAACTAAGTTAGTAACACAACCGTACCGACGTTTTTTTATTTGTAGGAAAAGTCAATCCTCCGCGTAAACAACACATTCCTCCACGTGGATTTGAAGATTCATTATAAATAATAAATATATTAATAATTTTCATTTATTATGTTACACAACACTCATTTTCATTGGTAATTAATTTTGTAACCTTTGGTGGGCTTGCCATTTTGTGAATGTGATTTGAAAAATATTACAAACTTACATGATCAAATTTGTCAAAAATTTAAAGTTTGAATATTAAATATGACATTAAGAACTATGTGGAATTTGCAATAACTACGAAAGGTTGGGAATTGGAATTAATCACAATAAAAATACAAATTGGAGAACTAAATATTCTCAAAAAAAGACGAGATGCCAAATTTACAAAAAGTATCAAATTTTGAATTAAATTTTAGGATGATAATCTAGTATATATAGTAAGTTAATGATTCAATATATGTATAATATCTAATTCAACCCTCATAGAGACAAGTTATTATTATATTATATTATATTATTATATTGGTGTAAATAGTAAATATATTCACATTTGGTAACTTAGAACATGGAAGACCGTGATGCAAATCACTATAAATATTTTCCAAGTAATTTTTTCAAGTATTTATATTTAAATTTATATGTTCTTTGACTTTTTGCAGATTTTTTTCATCGATCCCTACAAAACTATGTTCTAAAATCGGATTGGAAATACGAACCAGTCATCCATTCGGTTTGGTCCAAACCGGTTTAACTCGTTTTTGTTATTTTAATGTTTTTTTAATTATTTAACTTGTGTGTAATGTATTTATATTAATTAAATATAAACATATATAATAAAAATTCCAAAAGAATATCATTATCAATATTCTAACACCAAAATGTAATGTTTTACTAGTCGTCAAAATCGTTGATCTCCAAAGCTATGTTTTCAAATTCTCTTGCAAATGATTGAAAATTCATTGGTATATGTTCTTAATCTGCTACTTAAAAAAATCTTAAAAAGTTGTTCGTGTAATATAATAGAATAATAAAATTAATATTTTGTTCAAGATTATCCTCATCTTTATAATTTCTTTGAGTAATATGATAATTTAAATCTGTATAATATAATCTCTCAAAATCTTCAAGATCTAAATATAGATCTTTCTCATGTGTAAGATTTTTAAGCATAAAAAGTAATTAACCCTAAACCGAATCGGTTTTTTAGTATTTTTAATTTAATTTATAAATACAAATGTCCAATTGTCCTATATTTAATTTAAAAAAGAAAAATATAGAAAAATATAAATAATTATTTATATCAATTAATGAAAAGTTGTCTTATATTATTAAATATTTTTATAAATTTATTTTAAATAATATTAAAAATTAATGTTTCTTCATAAACCAGATACACTTCAAATAAAACTTTAAAAATAAATAAATTAATGAACCCCACATTATTTTACAATGAAGAGCATGATGCGGTGAATTTCTTTCTTTTCTGCAAACATGCTACTTGTGATCTGTTTTTTCTAAACTGGGCCGGTTTTGGGTTCGGGTTCGGTTTGAACCGGCTGGACCGGTCAAAACCGGTCCGGTTTTAGAACACAGCTACAAAGTAAACAAATTTGATATTATTTTTATTAGTGATAGTTTTTTATATGATGCATGGATTAGAAAAATAATTGTCAATTTTAAATTATAATTTGTTTTTAAAATATGTTAGAAAGTATCAATAGACAATATTCTAAGATATTTATTTAGTTAGACCTACTTTTTTCTGCAAATATATACTTTTATTGCTTTTGAGTTTGACACTTATTATCAGTTAGTGAGTGTTTACTGTTTCCAACTTTATGGGCCTTAATTCCATAAAGCCCAACATCGAAAAGACAAATATCCTCCACTTTTCATTTGTCGTTGCTATTGATAATTATTTATTTGAATAAAAAAAATTGTTTGTATTTGTATAATTATTCAAATTTATAAATCTGACAATATTTATTTCACAATAAAGTTATTGGGAAACTAAGGTAATATAACGTAATATAATATACTCTTAACTTGTCCTATATGGCACCGAGGGGTCCCCAGTCACGTGATGTTAATTATGAATTCTTAGACGTGTCATTTCTGAATACGTGGAGTTATATCCATCGTTGCATTGGCATTCTTATCTACTCGATCATCCCACCTCATCAATGATATAATCGGACGGCTGTCGTCTCGTCTTAATCCAGAATAGGTGCTACCTCCCATCAATAAATACAAGCACATATCTCGACGACTTCCCACTCTTCCGATCTAGTAGAGTGAGCTAATTTTAATCTAGAACTCTTTAGTCATGGGCTTAGTCAACCATCTCTGGGATGATACTATCGCCGGACCTCTGCCGGAAAGTGGCCTTGGGAAACTGAGGAAAAACGCTACGTTTAACTTCCGATCTGACTCCGGCAAAGGTACGCAACATTTGCTTATCTTTTGCCTAATAAAGATGATATACATACCTAATAAATACCTTTCTTGCTTGATTAAGTTTTACCTTTCGTGGTTGTGAAACTGTGATTCGTTCATTTTCGGTAGAAATTAGTTTAAGTTTCCGATGATGTGGATCTGTAGTAGTTCTGGAGTTTACGATTCGGTCGATTGTTCATCTGGTGTAATTTTTGTTGCGATTCTGTATCGCAGTGAACAATCGTAAGTCATTTGGAGATGAGGCGTCGGATGATGCAGTGAAAGTGACGAGAAGCATAATGATCGTGAGACGACCACAAGATAATTTAGATTCGCCGCCTGTTTCTCCCGCCGGATCCAGTCCACCTGTATCTCCCTTCTCCGGTAAGGTTTGTCAAGAGTTTTCACTTACCCTTCCATTAACAACATCCTGTTTTGGGAAGCAGTTAGGGATTCCATTCATCACCTTTCCCCCAAATCACTGGTAGCTCTAGAAGATTCTTAGGATCTGGACAGGGACCTTTCTGTCATTATCCACAGATAATGTCTAAGTACACACGTATCCAGGGGTACACTAGTAACTTCACAGTCACCGGTCAATTTCATCCATCGAGCTTCTCTTTTAGTGTTGATTAGATGTTTACCTAATAAACAACGTCTTGTCCGATTTGGATTTAGGGTTCGGGCCACCATGTGTTAATTTATTATTGCAGTAACTGTGTAGATGATGATACAATACAATAAATGATTGGGTTTTGTTCAGATGGCGGTGGAAGGGAAGCGTATAGGTTTCGTCGGAGATCAGGATCATTTGCATACGAGAAAAGAGTTGGATCAAGGAGCACTCCTCCTCCTTACAACGTGTGAAATCTGAGGGATCCATTTTCACGGTTGTTTTACAATACCCACCGGAGTTTTTGGCCGAAGATGATGAAGTGAAAAAGAGTTTGTAAGTAGTGTGCTTTCTCTGTATCTTATGTATAGCTACTACTTTAGCATCCTGTAATCGAGAACCACGTTGTAGCTATGTAATTTCCATTCGTCGACTCTTTGGATGCAAAAATATCACCAAAAATTACCATAATCCTTCAATTTAATTTTGAATAGTTATTCTCGGCTATATAAGCATCCATGATCATATTTGCCCAACAATCGTTTCTTCAATATTTATTTAACATTTACCTAAACTAGGGACCGACGACTATTCATTATTCAAATCAGTGGCTCTTATCTTCCTATCCAGACGAGCATGAGTTAATGTGTGTCTACATCAATTATATAATATATAATATATAATTATAATTTATTATTATAATTTTGATTAATGGTATATAATAATTAAAATGATATAATAAAAATACATAATTCATTATATAATGAATTATAAAATACATTGAATAAATATATAATATAAATTGAGTTATAATTTTAAAAGTAATTATTTTTTTAATTATAATTATGAAATTATAATTCTAAACTAAAATAATATTTATAAATACAAAATAAAATTAATAATATTTTTTTATTGAAAAATCATATAATAAAAATAAAACAAAAATATTGAAGATGATATGATCGAAGAAGAAACTTAACAATTGATAATATAAACACTAAATTATAGAAAACAAAAATTCATCATTATCAAAAAACGATGAAAATTTGATTTGAAAATATATATATATATGAAAAATAGAATAATAGTTGTCACTATCCCTAAACTTTACAATATAAACTTTATAATATTGTAAAGACAGTTACTCAAAACTTGTAAATAACATATAAAGTCATAATGCGTCAAGTTGGTCTCAACTTTTAAATGTTGTAAACATCATATACTCAAAAATTAAGAATTGCGTAGTTAACTCTCGAACTTCCAAAACCGTTTATATTGAACTATAATACTTGTTAATATTTTAAATGTCTCAATAATTTGTATTGATCAATTAACATTAAAAATATGAAATGACTACGTATCAAACTTTGAAAATTTTAAAAATAATGCATAAATTATCAAAAAGAATTCTACGAAAAACAAGAAAACCCGCTACTATTTAAAAATGTGTGCATTTACACTATTGTAAACATTGAGGCTAATATCGTAATTTTCTAGTGAAAAATAAAGGTGTGTTCTGTACAAATATTCAATATCTTTTTTTTTAGAATGAGAAAGAAAATGAATTTGAAAAAGAGAATGTAAAATAAGTAAACTGTTTTGTGTAGTTATTTATTTGATAAAAATAATTTAAAATAAATACTCTTATGTATTATAAGAATCTTTCTGTTTATTAAAAATAAGAAATGACAATTTTATCTTAAGAATTATAAATATTGTTTAAAATTCACCATATTACATATTACACAATAATATTATTAATTTATATAACATAAAACTAATAATATGCATATTACAATGAAATTAAATTGAAACATAATTGAAATACAACAATTGATTCAAACAATATTATTTCTTGATACTATTGATCTTCCCCGATGAGCACGCCACAAATCGTTACAAATACTATCTCTTAGTGTCTCCATTGTAACATATGGAGTTTCTTACTCTTCATATTCATTAACTACATCTTTTTCAATATCATTTTCGTTATTGTATTCATCTAGGTAAGACCCATCGTCTCAAGTATCAATTTGGCGAAGGAAGTTGTGTATTGCCATCGTTGCGGAAACAAGAGCTACTTGTTGAAATTTCAGGTTTGGAGGTACGTTATTTACCATATGAAATCGTTTTTTCCACACCATGAATACTCTTTCAATGACGGATCGTAGAGACGAATGTCTATGGTTGAATAATTCTTTTGAACTGTTATAGCCGGGCGCTCGCTCAAAGTTAGGAAGATGATATCTTTCACGACGATATGGAGTCATATAACCCGTAGTATTGGAAAATCCAGCATCAACTAAGTAGTATTTCCCTAAGTAAATTAAGACGTGGAATGCGATATGTAAGGAAATATAATTACAATGAAAACATAGAATCATTGAATCGTTAATTTTATGTATATAAAACACAAACCTGGAGGAGGTTTGGAAAATGAAAGACTTCATCCCCAAGATAATGTGATAATATTTTACTGTTATGAGCAATCCCTTCAAATCCAACTATAACAAATATAAAACGCATATTGGAATCACATGCAGCAAGAATGTTTTGTTTTGACACACCTTTTCGACCAATGAATCAGACTCAATCATGTTCAGGTAAAAAAGCCCGAATATGTGTTCCGTCTATAGCTTCAATACAATTTTTGAAATATGGATACTATCTTGAGTTTGATTCTATATGCGGATGTTCCTGATTGTAGTTACGAGGACTTATTACCCATCAAGTGGTCATCTTTGTATATGCATTTAGAACATTATGAAATGATATGTTTATTGTGTCTGCTTCTCTTTGAAAAATTCTTGCAACGGTCTATTTCTCATTCTTGTTCCAACCATCTTTAGAAAAATAGCGAATTCCTTCTCAACAAATATATATTTCCGTTTCACCAAACCATATTCGTTGACCAAAACACCACAAAGTTGAAGAAATGTTTCAGTTTTCATACGCAAGTCTATATATGCTATACTCTCATGACCATTCAACATAGATAGTAATAATGACCACCCACTTGAATTCCAGTCATGGATCAGCTCTTTTACCAGGTAACGTTCATGGTAAGTCGCAACTATTGAAGTAAAGTTTGTTGTCTGTCTAAAATGCTCGGCTAGTTCATCTGTTTCGAACTCGTTCTCTTCACTTGAGACGTGGCTAGTATCCGTGGGTGGTGAACCATAGATATTCGTTGATGATGATGAAGATCTCATTGCGGATAAGAACATATGATTTGTCTGAGGTATGTGAGTGATTTACTCTTCATGATGTTAGTGTTAAATATACATGGGGTGTGCTTTTTCGTATCTCGATGTGTGCTTCTTTGTTTTGTGATGTGTTTTTCTTTGCAACTCCAATAAGACAATTGAACGGTTGAGATTGACGGTTGGGAGTTTCACAAAGATCAAACGCCCATCACTAGTTGTATCTCAACCGTCAATCTCTACCATTCAAATATCTTCTTGGGATTTGCAAAGAAAAAATACATCACAAGTTGTATTGTTTCATATTGAATTATAAAATAGCATAATTAAGATATAAATTCATAATCATCCTCATACAAATAATAAAAACAATAACAACAAACTAGTAGCGGTGAGTTACAATACACCAAAAAGCCAATCATCAATACCACGATTTTGTCAAGTCATCCAATGTTTAAGGGACAAACTAGCAATGTGATATTCTAATAGCAACATGATACCTGCATAAGCACTACATATCAATAAATACATAATTTATAAATTTCACAATTATACATTTCAATAAACATTACATATTGTATACCTTATGGTTTGTGAGAAGAGGTGGCATCGAAACCAAACATTGACATTTAACGATGTGTAGCAGCAAGAGAATATGAGAGCTGATCTTGCTCATCCATATAATGGAACTCAATCCATTTCAAACGTCTTTCATTAGTTTTCATCTTGAGATATATCTCTCTATTCACTTATTTTATAAATAATTTGGTCGCATAACATTACAAATGATCTCATTCATTTAATTCTGAAATATGCTCTAATGCTTCTATGCATCTTTCTGCACTAAATAAATCATTCTTTGCAACTCGAATAGACATACCTTCATTGTGATCTCTCATTCTCCTAACGGACTGTGCAATCAAGTCACTATAACTATTACGTCCCGATTTACGCCGTTTGCTAGCAGATGCTATAGTAGCCAAGAGGCGAAAACCCCCTACTCTTTGGAATGGTTGAGTGTTGTTGACTGGATCTTCGATGAACTATGATTTGCATTCTCATATATATCATTGTAATCATCATCAATATAGTTTACCTTGTCTAAACCCGATGACAAGATGCCAGAGCTAGGTGTGTAAGAGTATAATCCAATGGAGACAATGTCATCAAATAACTTTAATTCCAACTCCACATACAAAGAACTTTTATCTCTATATTTTACGATATCTGGATTCTCCTAAAAATTGTTATAAAAGATAAATATAAAATGTGTTACAGTTGATAAATTGAATAATTTCGTGAAAAGAGTTGTTTACCTCGATTTTGCATTCCCACCATTCCAGGTCAGCTCTTATAGTATTCTTAGAATCATCTCAGCCAACTCCACTGTATGTTTCAAGCTTTTCCACAGAGATCAATCACTTTTCATGACACTCCATTTGTTATTGATTTGAGTCATGTTGTGATCGCAATTGGTTTCCTTATTGTAGTTGCCAATAATATTTTCCCAACCTCTTTTGTTGATTGAAATACTTGTTCTATTATCTGCAGTCAATTCACTTAAGCTAATATTCAAAAATAACTCAGTACGTGAGTCTTTCCACTTCGCTTTTGGGCTTACATGTTTCTTCTCTTCTGTTCATTTTGTATTAGGACCTTCCATGTCTATTAATAAAATGAGCACAAAATATAACATTTGCACAATAATCTTAATAATACATAATCGAGTGATTAACAACATCACATTATAAGCAATAAATTGATATGCAAACCTACATAACTTAATATGAAAAATAAAATTCAATGATACAATCTTATTATCAGCCATATGATCTTAATATTTCCCCTTATTATGATACCAAATCTCTAGCTTTCAATCACATGGGCGGTTCTCTCAACCACATCCAATTTCTACTATGAGTTTTGGTCATTCTAATCTCGAATAGCTATTTTCTGTTGAGATAGTCTCATCTCTAAAATGTTCTAACCAACAGTTGTTTTTGGCGTGTTTCCACCTACACATAATTCTGATATTCTCAATAAGTTCCACCCACCGCAGACCATATTGCCACCAATTAATATTACTAAAGTCTTCTCTCCAAGGAATGTTGAACACACTTTCAAGTCAAACCATGCTTCCATGATTGAGTCTCCAGCCACTGCTTGGTCCAGTTTTGGTTCACATAATGGTAAACAAGATTAGCATGCTAGTGCCGAATGCACTATCATGTACTCATCTTCATTTCAATTTTCTTCATTTAAAATAATCAAAAAAATATAATCAAAAGTCTATATATGCTCTACTCTCATATATCGATGGCCTGTTTTAGAAATCAAAAAACTCAAAAGTCTCTATATGCTCTACTCTCATTACCATTCGAAAGATTAAAAATCGTTAGATATGATTACCTTGGTAGAGAACTCTTCTTACGGATCTTGTAGAAAGAAGAAAAATATTAGAAAAAAAAAGTAAAGTTGTGCGGTTGGTTCCAAATGGTGGGAGTTAATCCTAAAAAACCTACAAATGATATAAATGTAATTTATCAATTTAGAATGAGATACAGAAACAATAAGTAAGAAATTTGTTGTTTTTATTTGTAGACAAAACCCCAAAAAACTAATCTCTCTTTTTCAAATAAGAGAAAGAAAAATGGGTTATGTTCTGTAAAAATATAATTTTTATTTTTATAGAAATAGAAATTAATTAGAAATGTATGCAGAACACAACTTAAGAAATAGAATACATAATACATTTTCATAATCAAGTGTACTTGACAAATCAGAATACATTCAAAATCATAATTTGTAATTAATTGTTATGTTTCAAAAATAAATTATATATTCTATAATTCATAACTCATTTTCAAAACACATCCTTAATCTCACTCCATGTCATTTTTTTTATTTCTTAACCAATTATTTAACATTTAACTAAATTAATTTTCATTTAACTAGTCATTTATCACTTAATTTTTGTACACTCATATTTTTATTATATATTTTTATATTTTAATGAATAAATATATTTTATATTTTAATCATAATACATTTTAATTCTCCTTATTTGTTTTTTAAAATAAATAACAAATATGTAGTTAATTGTTTTTTAATAATTGGTTAAATCATAGTTTTTTATAAAACAAAAATTATGAGAAACAAAATGTATTATGATTCACATTTAATAAAACTAACCTCCTAGTGTAAGATATTTTAAATATTCAATCAAATTAACTTAAATTTCGTAAAATATAATACAAAATATTTATCGAAAATAAACTACATTGTGTAACCCGTAAATAACTCGAATTTTCCTTAGGGTAAATCAAAGAATGGAAACCATAACCTATAGGAACTATGTAAATAAATTTAACAAAACTACCGAAATTTGAGGACTTACTACGTCATTTTCACAAAATTAGCCTATTTAATACTATTTCTTATTTTAAAATTTCTGGTATTTATTAATTTGTGTTTTAGACAACTGATGATTTTTTTGGTAATATGATATTTTTTGAATGTGTTGTTTTATTAATTTATTATAAAAACATTTTTATTAATAAGGAAATTAAATTATTTGTGTCATATATTCTTCCAAATGTTTCAGGTATTTAAAAAAATAGAATAATATTTTAATTAAGTGGTCACCTGGTCAACTATATTTTAGATTTTAGGTGGCACATTAATGTCCATTCATAAATTCCCATATGCTCTTTTATGTTACTTTCTAGACAATACAATTTTTTTTAATAGAGAATATGTGTTATTAATATTAGAGAATATGCAGATGCATAAAGAAAAACACATATAAAAATAAAAATGAGAAAATAAAGACAGCATCACCCTTTTCTTAAAAAGTATAAAGGCGATCTTGAAAATTTAACAATTCTGTATTTAGGATATAAAACAATGTTTTTATATCGGCCAATACGCAAAATACCGGACGGTATTTTGATCGGTACTGTCCGGTATCGGATATCTGAGTCGAAATCCGGATTTTCCCGGGTCGACTCCGAAAAAATAAAAAATATTTTTTTAAAATTTTTTTTATACCGACTATACCGATATGAAATTCCAGATTGATATGAAAATATTGATATAAAATTTCAAAAATGTTAAATAATGATTATTAAATGAATAATTGTAGTTTTTATGAATTTGTGTGAGTTGTTTTCTCAATTTATATTTTATATTTAAAATTTTCAAAATTTAAAGAGACACATGATTACATTATTTCATGGTTAATAAATCAAATACAAATTATAATTATATTTAAATATTAACGATTATTAATGTAAAATATAAATAGTTATAAAATTTTGGAGACTACTCACACCATTCATAAACTTTAATTACATGTTATTAAAAAATTGGGATATAACAACATGTATTATTTAACGTTCTCAAAATTTGAATTTCAATATACAAATTTTAGTGCATCATATTTACACTATTTATTTTAAAGTTTAAGGGCGATTATAAAATGCTATTATATCTTTTTTCTAATAAAATAATATTTTTGGGTGTTGTCGCGATCCGATATCGTCTACGTAGTGCTATTGGGCTTTAATTAGATTCTATTATTGTATGGACTTAGTCCAATTAATACGGATATATAATCCGGGTTGTATTACGATCTTATTATCGAATCATAATATTATTTTCATTTTATCTCTCTACAATTCTCTCCACCATTTCTCTCCCGTGCGTCTTCCTCTTCACTTGTGTTGCCTGCGGCTTCTCCCCCACAGCCTTCTTCAATCTATCTCTTCCACCTTTTCTACCTCCCTAATCCTTCATCTCTTCCTTAGGATCCAAGATCGTGACAGGTGTACTTTTGAAGAAAATAAATATAAAATTAAAAGGATTTATCCCTAATTTAAAATATTGTTTTGCAAAAAAAATGTACTTCTTTGATGCAAATGATATTGGGCTGGTGAAGCCCAATAAGGAGAACGATGATTCTCGAATTTCAATAAATTGTCCTTACTAACGATTGTGAATGCTATTAACAATATCTAATTTAGTGTGTATTTTAGTAGCTCTATAACTTTAAAATAGATTATGTCGGTAAAATATGCATATTTTATATGAAATTGATATAATGTGTATTATTAATCTTCTAAAATTTAAATATTATATAATCGAAGTTTAATAATTGCATAATTGGTTCACAAATTCAACAAATTGAATGTAGAACATTTTAAATTTACTCGTTCTAAAATCAATAATATTATTATAATATAGTATTACATTTTTATCAATTCTATTTTACTTTGTTAGACCAAATTAAACCATGCATATTTTTTTATCGATTTTAGAATAATTGCCCACACTAGCCAATTCAAACCACATTTCCAAACCCGAACCTCTATCGAATTGAACATAGAATTCTCGATCGAACTTGAATTCGAGCATTAATTATATTTTTATGTTCCAATCTAAATATTATGTGAAATTAAAATATTATATATATATTATATGATAAATGGGTGATGTTTGCCCATGGCCTCCCAACTTACCAACCATGTAAATGGTATGCCCTTCAAGTTACGAAATTACAAATATAATATACTTTTGATAAAAAAATTTGTATTTATAGTCCCAAATTTCAATTAAATTCAAATAAGATATTTCAAGTTTTTAATAACATTTATGATTGACACTTTAATGAACTCATAAATTTTTAATATTTCATACACAATTGATGAATATCAAGGGTAATTTTTGTATAATTTTTCAAACGGATCATATTTGTGTACTTTGTGATGAGTTTTCAAATGGTTTTTAACTTATGGAAATCGATGCTAATGTCAATTGTAAAAAACAAACAATATTAATAACTTTAGATATTATTCTTACAATTTATAAATTGAAATGGATAATTTTTCAAGGTTACTAAATTGGGGTTAATTATTCAATTTTCTATAATAGAAATATCACTCTATATAAATAGATATTTTATTATATTATCTGTATATCAGAAAAGGCATTAATTAAAAAAGAGTTGATTTCGTCGTGGTTAATGCAACTGCAAGTTGGAAGAAACGGACGTCGGAGAATCCAACGGTGGAAAATTGTTTGGTGGATGAAAGAATGGCGGAGAAGGGAAGGCAAGTGAGATTCAGTTTCCGGCGTAATGTCAAGTCAATTTCTGTTTGTTTATGTTAGCTGGCGGGTCGTATTGATTTTCTTTGTTTACGAGTAAGAGCTTTGTCTTCTTCATTATCCCCTTAATTGTTTCAGAATCATCTCTCAGACTGTGATTAATGGAGGAGAGAAGGCATTTTCTTCTTCCTTCTCCTTCTCCCTGGAGTAGCATTAAAGACACTTGCTTTATTACCTTCTTCTACATTGCTTCTTCTACTGTAACTTTGATGGTTTTTATACCACAACACAAAAATGCCTTTTCTTGGGAAGAAGCGGAAGATGAAGATGGGTTTCGTGTTTCAGTTCTTCTTCGTCTTCGTCTTTTTCTGTATATTGTTTGTTTTCTTGTTTTCTCGAGTTCCTTCTAATGATGATGATGTGAGGAATGTTAGATTTTTGCTGGGGTTTGAAAAGGGTTATTATTATTATCATTCTTCTACGGCGGCGCCGGCACCTTCTCCGTCACCGGCGACACATTCTCAGAGGCGAGGGTCACCGTCTCCGTCGCATACTCCGAGGTTTCCTTTGTTACTTACCCATAAGTTTGTGAGAGAAGATGGAAGTAAATCGAGACGGATATTGATTGCGGTTGCTGTTTCTGTTGGATCTGGGTGTGTTTTGTGTGTAATTGGAGGGTTGTTGTTGTTATTGGCTTGTCGGAAAATGAAGAGAAGAAAACAAAGGTACTTAACTCCGGTGAAATGTGAGGCGGCGAGTAGAAGTATGTTTATCAGTACACAGACGAAGGTGAACTCCGATCCAGGAGTTGATATTTACAGTTTTGAACAAGATAAGAAACGTGATTCCGATTGTTCTTCTGGGGAAATTCCGATCGATCGGATTTCTGGGTTTTGTGAATCCAAAATTGTTGTTGACGAAGAAGAAGAAGAAGAAGAAGAAGCCATTTCTTCCGATGAATCTTTCTATTCTTTTCACCGTTCACCTTCAGTTACCGAATCATCCGAGATTGTTCAAGAAGATCAGATTACAGACCTACATTATCCTCCTCCCCCGCCGCCACCACCACCGCCGCCAACACCGACGCAGGCGGAGATTCCTAAATCTAAGCCCATTTCATCTCACTCATCCTTCCCACCTCCGCCAACACCGCCGCCTCCACCTCCTCGCGGAGGAGTGAACCATTCACTACCAAAACCACCACCTCCTCCGTTTCCGGTGAGCAAAACTGGCAGTCCCCTACCGAAGCTGAAACCACTACACTGGGACAAAGTCCGAGCTGCATCAAACCGTTCAACGGTCTGGGACAAACTCCGATCAAGTTCATTCGAGTAAGAAAATTACCCAATTCTTCAATCAATCCTCAATTTAACATTATAATTTGCAGATTTGACGAAGAAATGATGGAATCCCTCTTCAGTTACAATCTTCAAAACTCCATCAACAACGATGGATCATCATCATCATCATTATCAGCACCAGCAGCAACAACAAACAGCACAAAATCATCTTCACCCAGCAAACACATCCTCGATCCAAAGCGATTACAGAACATCACCATTCTCTCAAAAGCCCTCAACGTCACTTCCGATCAAGTCTGCGCCGCACTAATCCGAGGTACACCGCCGCCGCAATTCAAATCCTTCTTTAATTCTTTCTTCTGAAAATTTATCAACAGGAGAAGGACTATCATTACAAGATCTAGAATCACTTTTTAAAATGACACCCACAAAAGAAGAAACAGAAAAGCTTCAACTTTTCAATGGAGATATAAACGAGTTGGGATCAGCAGAGAGGCTAGTTAAATCAATGCTTAAAATCCCACGTGCATTCTCAAAAATAGAAGCAATGTACTTCAAAGAAACCTTCGAAGAAGAACTTCTTCATCTCAAAAGATCATTCTCCATGCTCGAGGTACGTCTCTATGTTAAATTTTTAAAGTTGGTCGAAATTATGACGGGAATATACGTGAATACGACGTATAAGAGGAGGGGATCACAATGTAAAAGACTTGAAGAAGTCAATTACAATAATCCACATAACCTATTATATATCATTCCAAATTACATCTCATTTCCAAAGGGATCAGTTTTAACATTCTAACAATCTATTTATTTAATACCATAAAAAAACAGTGTTTTTTGTTCAAATTTTTTTAATGTGATTCACTTCTCTTATGAATTAAACTACACAAACATTCTTCAAATCCATTGAATCCTGAATTTCAAGACTTTTAACCTTCAAATTCTCCATAGGAAGCCTGTGCTGAACTAAGATCAAGCAGACTATTCTTGAAACTACTCGAAGCAGTGCTAAAAACCGGAAACCGAATGAACATCGGAACAATACGAGGTGGAGCAAAAGCATTCATACTAGACGCTCTTCTAAAACTAGCTGATGTTAAAGGTACAGATGGAAAAACAACACTTTTACATTTCGTGGTACAAGAAATGATCCGATCGGAGGGTATTCGTATGTCGGAAAGTATAATGGGAAGGATCAATAGAATTGAACAAGATAAAGAAGAAAACTACAGAAAAATGGGATTAGATATTGTATCAAGCTTAAGCATTGAGCTTTGTAATGCAAAGAAAGCAGCTAGTTTAGATTTAGATGTTCTTGCCGCATCGATCGATAACTTATCGAAAGGATTAGATAAGATTCGAGTACTTATCGATGAAGATGATGGATTTGGGAGCGTTGGATCAATGTGTATGTTTGTGAAGAGTGGAGAAATGAAGTTGAATGAAGTTAAGGAAGATGAAAAGACAGTGGTTTTACATGTAAGAGAAATTACTGAATATTTTCATGGAGAAGTTGGGAAATATGAAAAGAATCTTCTTAGAATCTTTGTGATTGTAAGAGATTTTCTTAATATGTTAGATCAGGTTTGCAAAGAGCTTAGAAATAGTAAAGCTTCTAGAATTATTAACCCTTTCTGATTATTAGTTGTATAATTCTTCTTTGTAACATTATAACTGAAAACTATCACTTTTTGTTTATCCCAATTTCAATTTTCATTTACTGGTATCATACTAAAATCTAAGAGGAAATAAGTCTTTGGTCTCATAGTTTTTACGGTATTGTTAAATTTGATATTCATAATATGTAATGACATATTTAGTTCTGAATTTTAAGTTTTTGACAAATTTAGTCATCTAAGTGCAAAAATTGGCAAATTAAATCTCGAAATGTCAAAATCAATTTCCAAAATTGGTTTTGATAGCGGATTTCGATTGTCAAAATTGAAAAATTTTGGAAACTAATTATGCATACTAAACTTTGGATATTGATTTTGAAAAAAATTACAAAGTATCAGATTGATTTTGCAATGTATTTGGGATCACAATTATCTATCTTTGGAATGACAATGAGTTTGTTTGGTATAACTTTTTAAAATTGCGGTATGGTGAGGTGTTGTTAGATATGGTGGGGTGTGGTGAGATATGGTGATCGTGATTTTTTAAATGTGTTTGATAAAATTATGATATCATGATCGTGATTTAGGTAAAAGACTAATATGCCCTTTTATGTTTAATAATAAAAACAATAAAATTATATATAATTGTAAAATGAAGGGTAATAAAGTAATTTCCAAAATCACGATATAGATATAACTGGTTTTAGCAGCGATCATCAAATCGTGATTTTAAACTATAATAACATCGCAATTATCCTTTTGTTTTGTGCGCCTGAATAAAATCACGATATGACGATCTTACCTTACCATACTGCTATTCTTATCAGGATACCAAACAAACCCAATGTCATTGGGATCACAAAAATTGACAAAATTATAAAACCAAGAGTACCAATTTGCATGTCGTCTAATTCGACAAACTAGTAAAATTGACTCTACAAAAACAAGTCGTAACTGAAAAAATTATTGAGGGAGTATTGAAATAAACATGATGATTAGAAAAAGTATCCCAAATTGAAAAAATATATTTTATATAAAATATTTTATAATCTTATAATTCTAAAATCTCTTAATATGTATTGCAAAACAATTAACAATAAGTCACACTCACACCCCAATTTCCATATACAACCGATTTCATCATTAATTCAATTTATTTTTCATCGGAGAAAAGACTTATATGCTCTAGCGACATTGTTATGTTATATCTTCTTGTGGATTATTCACGCAAACGAATAATCCGACTTTTAAAATATTTATTTATTTATCTATTTTATTTTTATGTGATGTTATTTTATTTAAAAATTCGAATCGAGATATTTAAAATTTTGCCGATCAACTTGTATCTAGTCGGTCTGACGAGTCGGTGCCACATAAATTAACAAATTTAAAGTTCAAGTCGAAAACCCTCTTTTACAATATTGACGAGTGGATTTGACTGGCATTGAATCGATGCCACGTAGATTAACAAGTGATATGATTTTGTATAAGAAAATAAGATTTATACGGTGGAAATATGAAGGTAAGTAAAAGGATTTTTGGGGTCAGGTGAATATTGGACCACAATCTTCTTACATAGGAAGAACTAACTATAAAGAATGAAGGGGGCACCCTAGGCAAAGGCATTCCATTATTACAATGTTGACTAATTATTATTAATATTTTCCAAAATTGAAAAAAATTTCTTATGTTGATGTTGTCGGGGATCAAGGACCACTACCCTAAAAAATTATTACACCATTTTTTAAATATAAAAAACAAATTCCTTTTTAATAATAGACAAAATATTGAGTTTATTTGATATAGTTTTTTAAAATTTAAGTATGATGTGATTAGATGTATTGATACTCAATTTTTAAATATTTTTAATAAAATTTTATATTTATGTAAAAATATTAATATATAAAAAAATAAGAGAAAATTAATCATTTTCTTACGTGTGATTCAAAATATAAATTATATTTTTTATGCATTGTATAATTTGCTAGAATTTGTGCAATCCAATACATCGGGTACGTTACAATTTTTAAAATATTTAAAATCATAAAAAAATGTAAAAAACGAAAAAAATATTTTAAATTATTTTATATGAAATTTTACGAAATCCAATATATTAAATGTCGAAATTATTTGAACTTCGATTCTTAAATACAACATACAAAATAATCATATATAATTTTGTAATCAACATAATTGGATCATAAAAAATAACCAATCTCACATTCTCATACTGTTATTTTTGTAATGATATTACAAGCCAAGAATGTGTTATTACAAAGATTAAGAAGAAAAGAACATTGATCCATTTCATGGTTATAAGTAAAAGTAGGCACATACAATAGAAACATCAAAGGGGGTGATATGGGACATACCCTAAAGCCCCGCTTACATTGTTAACTACATCCCTGCACCGGTTAAGTAAACTCATTAACTCCCCGGAAATATCCACCGGAAAGTTAGCCGAAGGAGTCGTATATTTGGGAAACATCTGAAGTTGTGCAGCAACAACAGGCTGAGGATTTAAATTAGTTTTAGAACTGAAAGAATAGGATGAATGTGTTGTTGTAGTAGTTGTAACACAATTTTGTTCACTACTTTGAGTCCTTTCATCTCCATCCAAAATAAACTTCACTCTCGTACCTCTACCGTTGCTTGTTTCTTCATTCGACTGTTTCTTTAAGCATGATTTGAGCTGCACCGCTGGTTGCATTGTTCCGATTTTACCACCAATTGATCTAGCTGATGGTTCCAGTTCGGTTGATGCTCCATCTGAGGATGCATCTTTGAGGTGACAAAACACATTTTCGTATCCAAATAAGTTATCGCTTGAAGAAGCGAATTTAAGGGCAGCTTCAGCATCGACTTTATGTAGAAAAACTAGACGGCAAGTATCTGTTTGCCAGAATATACGAGTCGATGTATACTCGAGCTGTCCAAATCGAGCAAATCTTGCAGCTAACTCTGCACCTGATGGAAGGGATGCTCCTTTAGGAAACTTCATGATCATTGCAGTTCTTCGACGTACTTTAACTGGTTTTTCGATGCGGCCGGAGTCTGGTTTTAGAGCTTTCGTTAGCTTTGACTGAACGTTTTTTGGAGGGAGTTCCTTTACAATTCTCCGCTGAGGGACAGCAGTTTTCTGTGTAATCTTCAACTCATTTATCACTTTCTTCCTCCCAATCTCCTCTGAATTAGCAACTTTTTTGGGAAAGATTTCCTTTGAGTCATCAAGCTTTCTTTTCTTACTGATTTCCGGTTTATCGGTTTGAATGCGTTTCTTGCCAGTTCCGGTTGGAATATCGGGCCTCGATGCTGTTCGGATATGCTTAACGGTTAACTTGTCACTGTTTTTGTAAGCAGGCTTGGCTGAATCAGTTGAGTGAACTTCATTTGCTTCTTTCTCTGCAGGGGGAGACAAAACAATGCTCTTCTGAAACATAAGAGATCTGTATTTCAAGATAACCGGATGGATTGTAGTCGACAAGCCACTCTCCTTTTCATTGAAGGGATTAACCGCAAATGTACGAAGATCCCGGATAAGCAATATAAGCTCTGAATTTCTACTAACAGTGCCTGATATCGGGATCGAAGATGCCAAAACCTCATACTTTTTCTTATTGTCGACTTCATTGTTAGAGCCACGGACAGAACAATCAATAAACATTTGTGGAGCTTGCTCCTTAGCTTTTACAGTGACACCTTCAGCAAAATTCAAATGAGAAAGGTTCTTACTAGTTACTCCAATTCTGATAACTTTTGTTCTTTTCTTCTTAACCCAAGTCAATGATGGAACACTAATTGGTGCCTGAGAGCTTGTTTCTTTTGTTCTCTTCTTGCTTTTCTTGCCTGAAGATGCGAGCATCGACTTTTTTTCCACAGCATGCTGTTTGATTACTTTGGCCTTCTTTTTTACAGTTGCAGTAACCAATTTGGAATCTTCAGAAGGTTTTGTACCACCCGTTGGAGAACTTTTCGTGCCGGAGTTAACTAGTGTTCCAGATAGCGAGGCATCAACAGGCGGAAGATGTGCTGCGACATGTTCCATAGCTTTCTCGGGCTTCACATTTAACAAACAATTTTCTTTCTGCAGTTGATCCTTTGTTTGATTGGGTATGATGGAGAGTTTCCCCTTTCCAAGAGCTTCAGCGAAAACCATTTGACCACTCAAATAAGCTGCATTTTTTAAGAATGAACAAAGGTAATGAAATTAAGGGATATATAATGATCCATGAACTAACAATACGAATGAAAAACGAGACGTTTTCTGCATAAAAAAACAAATCATTATAAGCAAACTTTAAATGCGTTGCAATTCAGCAGAAATCTCCAAATATCTCCATAGAATCACATTCATAAGATGAAACACATTTTAGAGGAAGCGCAATACCTCCATAGGGATCAATGGTCACTGGAGCAGTGGGCTTAGCAGGTCGCTTCACTATATTTCCAAAGGCTTCTGCGTATGTGTCATCAAATTCCTCAAATAAAGCTTTCCTGCAAGCCAAAACTGTGGCCTTGTTCTTAACAAACTCAATGCTTTGGTGATCAGTAGTCAAAGGTCCCATTGCAAAATTTCGAATGAAAGAAATGAGTTCATTAGATCGAAGATCATTTCTTGCTCTATTTATTTGATTCGTTGAATACACACCAGGTTCATAATCACCAGCATAAACAGTAAAGTAACCCTCAACACCAAAGGGCCAAAAATTAAATTCATTTCTACAGCGGCAAGCAAATGCCAAGCTACTCCTTCTCGATAACTCATACATGGCTCCCTCCAACGATTTCAAAAAAGCTCGCGTAGTAGACTGTCGAGATTTCTCAAGATAGCCTTCAACAAATGGAATTAACTCTTCTGGGTCAAACCACCCGAAACTATTGTCTCCGAAAAATGCAACAAGTACATGGCCTTCACGCTTAGTTTTCCTAACCGAAGGAGAAGCAAGTACCTCGTTAAATATTTGCCCAGGCCACCATGGGTGGGACTTCACTTTACCCCATACAATATCTCCAATTTCAAATCCATATCCAACAGCTTCGGCCCCTCCTTTATACACAAAACGGTCAAACTCAAACAACATTGAATCGTAGTCCTCAACGTCTACGGAATTTGCAATTTTCTTACATTCAACCATGGCTTCTCTATTATCGTTATCAACAGCGACAGAAGCAGTGGCCTGATTCTCAGCAGCTCCACCACTCGAGTCCCCAGCCACATCATCCTCTTTTTCTAGCTTTAACGGCACGGTGCCTTCCAAATCAGGAGGAATCGTAGCCTCGACAGATCCATCCGCGCCCAGAGGTAAAACCCTAGAAACTTCCTCAGTAGAGCAGGGTGCATTGAGTCCCGTGCACATACCCGAATCAACAGCACTTGTTGTAGGAATAAGTGATTCACCATGAACCGCTTCATCTTTCCGATCAGACGGCGACTGGGGATCAGAATTGTCGGTTGCACTCATCGCCTTGGACTCCGGTCCGACGTCGTGATGAACCCTGAAAACGGATGAGCGACGGAAAGTGCACAAAATTATCCAGAGATATTACAACTCTATAATTGGGCTTATTCAGCCCAAAATAGTGGATCAATCAATTAATTAAATTAGCCCACTAAAAAAGTCCAATCAATTAATCTAAATATATTAAGAGGATTCATGTCCGCGGATTGGGTTTTTGGACTTTTCACCTATTTTAATATTATAATATTTACCCTTTGGATGAGTGGATTTTTGGGAAAAATTTTGTTAAACTTTTTTAGCATCTCTTTTAAAAGTTATTGTATTGTAACATTGCCATTTTTTTCTTTTGATTATAGCAATGATTTGACGTTTTTATAATTAAAATTAATTAATATTAACAAATGAAATCTTATTTTAAAAATATATATTTATGAAAATATTTAATATGATTAAATTTATTTAAATCTAAAAACATATATTTGAATTTTGTTTTCCTTTTTAATAAAAATGATAAAATTAGATATGAATGAAAAATTAAATCTTATTTTATACGTTAAAGACAAATAATATGTAATATTTAATTTTGTATATAACTTATATAATTTATTAACATAGAAAATAATTTATTATCATGAAAAATAATATTCTATTTTACTGTTTTTATTAACATGGAAAATAAAATTAATATATAATTTGATATTATTCTAAAAATTTGATCGAAAACTTGTTGATATTCTAAAATTTGATCATATTCGATTCAAGTTAGAGTAAAACTCAAACCTTAATCGAATCCAATATCGATTCACAATTATCCATTTTAAGATTATGTTTTTTTTGTTAATATAAATTAGTTTTAATTATATTTCATAATTATTCATTTTTAGATTATGATTTCTTTTGTTAGTATAAATTGATTTTATGAAACTCACCATTACTGCCATAAACAAAAATATAAAGTTGTCAGTGTCATATTATTATAATCAGGCTTTGACAATGTTACTATGCCAATAACTCATGATTTTTGGACTGTTAACCTATTTTAATATTATAATTCTCACCTCTTTATATTGACGGAATGGGTCTTTGGGATATTTACTCTCGGTGGTAATATTGTTAAGCTTTGGGATAGTTTCGAATTGAGTCTGGATTTCGATGACGATCTTCTCGATCTTGATTCTAAAAGCGTAGTTTCAACTTGGGATTCCGATGAAGAACAAAACGCGATTGATTACTGGAGTATTCCGGGTGTTTCTGTTAAATTTCTAGAGTCGAGTCAATTACGTAGGGAGTGTGCTCGGATACAATGTATAAGATGGATGAGAACACATTGTAAAAGACTTGAACAAGTCAATTATAATGATCTACTTTCATTCTTATAAACCAATCCGTCTACTTTCCTTCTTATAAATCAATCCAACTTATTTTCATTTTCCAATGTGAGATAATACCCATTTATTTCAACACACTCCCCTCAAGTCCAACCACCTGACAAGTTGGACTTGACCATTTAAATCGGTGGATTGCCAACCGATCAATTTCAATAACCGGATTAGCCACCGGCAAGGTCACATAGGATTTTCAGAACCCGCTCCGATACCATATTAAATTTCTAGAGTCGAGTCAATTACATGGGGAGTGTGCTCGGATACAACATATAAAAAGGATGAGACCACATTGTAAAAGACTTGAACAAGTCAATTATAATGGTCCACTTTCCTTCTTATAAACCAATCCGTCCACTTTCCTTCTTATAAACCAATCCAATTTATTTTCATTTTTCAAGGTGGGACAACACCTATTTATTTCAACAGTTTCTTCCTCCGAGTTAGTCTTGACGGTGGAAGGTAACGGAAAAGGGGACGGTGTAATTTTGAGCGGTTACGATTCAAGAATACGTAGACGGTTACCGGCGTTTTATGCTGAATGGAATTCGCCGACGAATACAGTTACAGGTCTATCCTTCGGTGGCGTATCGAAGGTTTATGTGAGAGATAACGTGAACGGAGTGATTGGAGTCGGTGACGTTAGGAAGGTTGGACGACCGTTAAAAACATTAAGATAGAGTAACGGAGAAAGATGGTGCAATGCTGACGCCGTTAAATTATATGATTAATTTGGGGGATATAGCTTTAGCTGTATATATTATGGTTTTAAAAACGAGTTGATCATAAATGTTTTTTATTGGTGGAATCGGAAGGTTAGATCGGTTTAATAGAAAAATAAATAATAATATTAGTGAATATTTTAAAAAAATATTTTTTTACAAAAAAACTCTAAATGAATTTTAAAAAATATAATTAGGTAATATAAAAAAGTAATTGAAACAAAAGTTTATACTTGATTTTTAGAATTCAATAACTAAAGTTTTAATTATCAAAGTTCAAGTTCAACGATCAAATAGCAATACAAAATAAAACGAGAAAAGTTTCTTTAAGTTAATCTGGAAATCGATATTCATAATTGTTGTGGTTCGAAAATCGAGAGTGTCAACAGTCGACCGGTTCGTTGCAAGACGAACTCGATTATAGTTTATTTGATGTGTGGAGAACGATTATAAACCAAAGGTGAAAAGACACAGAGATTTTAGAGTGGAAAACTTTGAAGACAAGGAAAAAACCACTTGACTAAGGGCAAAAGAAAATGTCCTTAGTCGGTTCAATAATCAAATTAATGATCATACAAGTCATGTCTGTTCTTCGGACAACAAAGAGAAGGAGAAGAATCGAAAATAAATCGACAAAGACTTCTCTATGCGAAAGCTTCAAGGAAAATCGGAAGAAGATCCTTTTCTCACGCCTCTAAGTGTCTTTTTTATACTCCTACTGTGTTGTATACAATAGGGTGTCGTTTTGTGTCTGTCATTTGCGGCTAGGTCGGCTAATGTCAGGCGGAACAGCCGCCAGAAACGGCTTCACATAGCTACATGGCGATAGACCTTGCGGCGCTACTAGCCGGCTATTCTCTGGCCACTTGGAGGCTCGTACGCTTTCGCCGGACCACGCTTCTGACAAGGTTGTCGATGGTTGTCGTTGCATGGGAGGAGTAGAAATGGCCCGAAGTAGTGCCTGTAATATGTGGACCGATTGGTTTGGGCGCGTGCGAGAAGCTGGGCCCTACACATCAGGACCGATCACTATAAACGATCGATCGGACCACGAGATCTGGATGGGCTATTCACTCACGTGGGCTGGATCTAGGCCTCCAAGTTCGGCTTACGTTGTTTGGGCTCCTCTGGCCAAGCTTGGTCCTGACCCTTTCCGAGGTACCGGGTTTCGGGGATCTCATCAATAATTAATATCTTCATCAAATGTTGAAAGATCAATATCATCATTCTCCAAATCTTGTGAACTAATTGGATTAGTCGCTTCTATAATACAAACAAAAATATATATTTAACTACCAATTTTACAATCAAGAAAAAATTCAAAGTATTACATACCATTTGAATATTGTTGAGTTTGTGATTTCATTCTCTGAGAGTCAAACTGCCTACATTTCGCTTCATAAAACAAAAACTCGGTGGCGCTAATTAAAGCAAACACTGAAGAAAGTCGGGTGGCGGCTTCATAAAACAGATCATGGTTTTGATAAAAAAGTGAAAAACCATGGTTTTGATAAAGAAGTGAATTTCCGTTGCTTTGAACTTTTACTAAATGTTGATATAGATCCAAACAAACAAATATTACTCATTAAATTATTTCTTACCCAAATTGAAAAACCGGTTAAACCGATTTTTTTGTCCCCAAAACCGTTTTTTTAAATAATAGGCCAACCGATTTGAATTGTATCGGGATAATGAACGATTACCGGTCGGATCTGTTGGTCCGACCGGTCTTTTAAAACCATGGTATATATTTGTTTAATCCATGTTTTTTTTAAATTTTTTACCTAATTATCTAAATTGGGGTTGGTAGAGTTGGTTTTTTTGACTTTTCACCTCCTCAATTTTTTGAGTTTTTTGTCTGCTTATTGTGGATTAAATTGTTAAACTATTTTGATTTACAAATCATATTTTTTTATATTATTATATTTAATTCACATGTAAAGGATTTATTTATTTAATTCATATTTTTTTATATTATTATATTTAATTTAATCAATGCCCAACAACTTTATTTCATTTTATTTCAAATTGACAAATTTTAACACATAGGAACAACGTGTACCAGACCTAGTTAAACACTATGAGAATTGAGATTGTATTGTAATTATTTATTAAAATATATTTCTTTAAGAAAGTAAGTTCTTTTATAATTTAAATTCAAAAATAATAATTAAATACCAAAAAATCATTTACTGATATTGAGAAAATAAAAAAAATGCTAATTGTTAACGAAAAATAATAATTTAGTTTAATTTTAATATAAATCAAGATATTAATAATCTAGATCATTAAGCTAGGATTAAAAGCTTACTGGTTTTGCTTAATTTAATGTTTTAAATTTCCCAAATATCAAACCAGTATATAATTGGATAAAAAACCTTGAAATTCTCAAAAATATCATATTTTAGAATATTAGTATGGTAATTAGTATGGAATATATTGAAATTTCATAAATTCAAATATATATTATAATTTGTCAAAAAATCCACAATATCTATACTCTGATTATTGTATTATACTAATATTTAGAAAACTCATTAATCCAAAATAATATATTTATAATATTATTATACACTTAGCAACTATAAATATAAATGAATATACTTGATAATTCATGTGGCAATGGCAAACAACAATTACGCAAACGAACTTGCACGCATTGATTCGAAGCTTCAAACAACATCCGCAAAGATTCAAAAGCCCAAAAAATAGATACAAAAGACGTTGAATCTCGGAAAGTTTGTGTTTTTCTTGGGTTTGTTAATGTTTAAATGTCTTGTATGTAATTTTAAACTTGTGTTTTGTCTTCTATGTTAGTTTCCACATGAAAACATTCAATGTCAGCCACAAACAAGCAAAGCGGCGAGCCAGGTCCGACCAGAGTGTAGATGTATCCAACGTGTATGAGAATGTTTCAATCTGTACGAATGACACCGTCAACATCTACGGTCAGCAATATGTGAACCATGGCACGTCTCCCCCGATGGATGAATCCTTGTCACTTGGTGTCTACGGCCTTCTTAGTGACGATACTGTGCAACGGACAATAGAGTAAGTCGAATTGAACATCGGTTGTCTCAGTAATTGTTTATTGTGATGGTTTTGGTATATGTTTTTTACACAGGTCCATTATTTCCCTTTTAAACCGTGCTCGACAAAAAGGGTTTTATAGTTTCGTTGATGCCATTATATTTGATTCGTATGTTAATGGGAAGGATCCATTGCACTGGGCTGGATTTCTAAAGTGGGAAGTGTTATGTAAAAATGAGTACGTACTTATGTCAATCGTTACAGGGTACGAAATCTATTTTTAAAGTGGGAAGTGTTTATTTGTTATTTGAGTTGTGAATGCAACGGATAATGATATATAATTTCATGCTATATTTTTTTTTCAGGGGTCATTGGTCTTTATTGGTGTTTTGTCGTTTTAGAGAACCAAGTGCTAGAACAATGTTGATGTTGGATTCTTTGGGCACAGTACGACAATCATCCATAGAGCCTTCCGTGTAGAGGTACAACACACCGCATTAACCAACTTACTCCTCACCAATACAAATGATATATTTACAGGTTTCTTAGAGACGCTTATGAATTACAAAACGGAAAGGATACCGAAAACATCATTATCAATATTCCTATTCGATGGCCCGATGTAATTTGTAAGTGTATAATACATATTAATCGTCATATTTCATGAAAAAAATACACAGGTACCGAAGCAAAATGGACACACGGAGTGCGGAGTATACGTGTTATACTACATTTACTGTTTTTTGCAAGATGTTCCAGATGTGTATTTACCAGTTAGTTACCCTATGTTTGTAAGTAAAACAAACTCGATTCTTTTTTTGGTCCTAACTACGTTGAACTCTAATATATTTTTTGTCAAAATATGTGCGCAGATGACCGAGCGTTGGTTCACATTATCAGACATTATGAATTTCGCAAAAACGTTCATTGTACAATCCTCCGCCACCGGACAATCAAGAAGATATTGTACTAGGAGAAATTAGCACTTTCAAACTGGATTAATTGTTTTTGAAACCATTTCGTAATCTGAAAACATTGATGGGTATTGTATCAAGCTTGACATTGTGTTTTAAAGTATTATAATTCTAGTTTGAACAATTATATTCGAAAAATAGGATTTGAGGTTCATGTCTTATAGTTATTGTTTAAACACGACATAAAAAACCAAATTTTTAACACTTCCATAATCACAATCGAATGCTATTAATAAAGTGAATATTGTAAATGTAGAAAACCATAATGCATAGCTTATTTTATGCCGATATGTGATGTTAATGAGGCCAGAGCATAAACAAACAAATAAATTTTGTAATGTTTGTAATATAACAATTTATAATTAACTACCAATATATGGCTCGTACGAGACATATCGTTCTAAAGCGACACATATTTTAGGAATGTTATGAAAACACTGCTAAAAAAAATCAAACTTTCAAATTATTGATTATTTGGGAGCTAAATTAGTAAAACATTAGTTTAGGGACCAAAATTGCCACATACTCCAAAGTTTGTGGGCTAAATTAGCCATACATAACTTGAAGGACCAAAATCGCCATAAATTACAAAATTTGGGGACTACTAACGGTATCAAGAACCAAAGTTGCCATAGTTATGAAATTACGAGGATCAAATGTGACATTACCAAAGTTGAAGGACTGCATTTGCATAAATTACAAACTTTGAAGACCATATTTGCCATATACATAAACTTGAAGGATCTAATTTGACAAATGTGGCAAAGTAAGAGGACTGATTTTGTCAATTATAAAGTTAAGGGATTTAATCTGCCACAATTGTCAAAGTAGGAGGACCAAAATTATCAAAATAGAAAACTACGAGGACTAAATTTGCGCGTCGCCCAAACATTATATTGCAAAACACTAGTCATGCAGGAAATTTATCGCGAAATAATATTCATCCCCCGAAACACTATTCATACTAGAACTGATCGAGAAAAACTATTCATGCAGCAAAATACTATTCATCGCAAAATATTATTCTTACCGGAAATTCATCGCGAAATATTATTCGTTCCAAAAAACATTATTCATCCCGAAACACTATTTATACCTGAAATTCATCGTGATATACTATTCATATACAGTGAAACACCATTCAGAACGGAAATTCATCTCCATTTTTTATTCTAAGTCAATTCATCTCGATTTTCAAACTTAGAACTTTCTTAGTAGGTATGTTCACATTTCCCTCAATTTTNTATTCGTTGATGCCATTATATTTGATTCGTATGTTAATGGGAAGGATCCATTGCACTGGGCTGGATTTCTAAAGTGGGAAGTGTTATGTAAAAATGAGTACGTACTTATGTCAATCGTTACAGGGTACGAAATCTATTTTTAAAGTGGGAAGTGTTTATTTGTTATTTGAGTTGTGAATGCAACGGATAATGATATATAATTTCATGCTATATTTTTTTTTCAGGGGTCATTGGTCTTTATTGGTGTTTTGTCGTTTTAGAGAACCAAGTGCTAGAACAATGTTGATGTTGGATTCTTTGGGCACAGTACGACAATCATCCATAGAGCCTTCCGTGTACAGGTACAACACACCGCATTAACCAACTTACTCCTCACAAATACAAATGATATATTTACAGGTTTCTTAGAGACGCTTATGAATTACAAAACGGAAAGGATACCGAAAACATCATTATCAATATTCCTATTCGATGGTCCGATGTAAGCTTTGTAAGTGTATAATACATATTAATCGTCATATTTCATGAAAAAAATACACAGGTACCAAAGCAAAATGGACACACGGAGTGCGGAGTATACGTGTTATACTACATTTACTGTTTTTTGCAAGATGTTCCAGATGTGTATTTACCAGTTAGTTACCCTATGTTTGTAAGTAAAACAAACTCGGTTCTTTTTTTGGTTCTAACTACGTTGAACTCTAATATATTTTTTGTCAAAATATGTGTGCAGATGACCGAGCGTTGGTTCACATTATCAGACATTATGAATTTCGCAAAAACGTTCATTGTACAATTCTCCGCCACTGGACAGTCAAGAAGATATTGTACTAGGAGAAATTAGCACTTTCAAACTGGATTAATTGTTTTTGAAACCATTTCGTAATCTGAAAACATTGATGGGTATTGTATCGAGCTTGACATTGTGTTTTACGGTATTATAATTCTAGTTTGAACAATTATATTCGAAATATAGGATTTGAGTTTCATGTCTTATAGTTATTGTTTAAACACGACATAAAAAACCGAATTTTTAACACTTCCATAATCACAATCGAATGCTATTAATAAAGTGAATAATGTAAATGTAGAAAACCATAATGAATAGCTTATTTTATGCCGATATGTGATGTTAATGAGGCCAGAGCATAAACAAACAAATAAATTTTGTAATGTTTGTAATATAACAATTTATAATTAACTACCAATATATGGCTCATACGAGACATATAGTTCTAAAACGACACATATTTTACGAATGTTATGAAAACACTGCTAAAAAAACCAAACTTTCAAATTATTGATTATTTGGGAGCTTAATTAGTAAAACATTAGTTTAGGGATCAAAATTGCCACATACTCCAAAGTTTGGGAGTTAAATTAGTCATACATAACTTGAAGGACCAAAATCGCCATAAATTACAAAATTTGGGGACTACTAACGGTGTCAAGGACCAAAGTTGCCATAATTATGAAATTACGAGGATCAAATGTGTCATTACCAAAGTTGAAGGACTGCATTTGTACAAATTTCAAACTTCGAGGACCATATTTGCCATATACATAAACCTGAAGGACTTAATTTGACAAATGTGGCAAAGTAAGAGGACTGATTTTGCCAATTATAAAGTTAAGGGACTTAATCTGCCACAATTGTCAAAGTAGGAGGATCAAAATTGCCAAAATATGAAACTACGAGGACTAAATTTGCGCGTCCATTTAATACTTTAAAAATATATTTTATTTTGGTTATTACTGCATTTAAATAAATATATAAAAGACAAGAGTTTGTGTCCGTGGGATTGGACGATTTGTAGATCGACGGTGATCCAATTTCTGCAGAAACAAGGAAGGAAGAGATGCAAAGGAAAAAAGGAAGATGTGATTGACGTGTTTCTGCTACTTTTGGATCAATCTTCTTCCCTCTTTTCTCCTCCCTTATCCTCTTCGCTCTACCTTTTCTCTCTTCTTCCCTCGACTCTGCCTCCCTGAACAGAACAAGCCGGAGTTTTTATTGCAGAGGAAGAGGAAGAAGAAGAATAAATCAACACAGAAGAAGAGGATTGGATCGATCATATACAAGCTGTGTGGATTTTGAATATTATCGCATTATTTTGAGGTGGGGATCTGATATTTTCTTCGTTGGGTAAGGAATTTTTCTGGGATCGGTCGAGGAATTTGANTACGGCGGGGAATTTGTTGTTCAGTGGATCGGCTGATACGAACATATGCGTGTGGCGGAGGGATGGCGGGAATCATTTTTGTTCAGCGGTTTTGATTGGGCACGGTGGACCAGTGAAATGCTTGGCGGTGGAAGAGGAGAATGGAGGCGGCGACGGGAGGTATTTGGTGTACAGCGGAAGCATCGATAAGTCGGTCAAGATATGGAGAGTTGTGGCGCATTCAGCCTTAGAACAACGTAATTCGGTCTCTCCCAGCAGCGCGTGGCAGGTACGCCCCACTATTCAGAGCGTCAACTTCCCCACCCAAAATCGATGGGAATAATGAAAATTATGCTACAAAATAACAAATATAGTGAAAAAAAGTCAATCTGGTTTGGTATGTATGATTTTAACAAATATTGGACGTACTCCACATTAATTTTTGTTTGATTTTATTATTGAATTTAAAAATAATATACATTTAATAATAAAAATAAATATAAACTCAGAATTGAGTTTGAATATTGATCGAATAATCAGATGAAAACCAAAAAGGGTGTTCATGATTATTCTCCAACCAAGAAAGTGGAAAATATATGAAACAAAGCAAACTCAACTAATCCATCTCTCAAATGAGGGATTCTTGAAGAGAAATGAACATGAGATTTCTTATCAAACATCTCTTCCAATTCTCATTCTCATTCTTCCTCCGGAACCGGAGCAAGTTCGTCTTCTTTCGGAAAAGAAGGGTCAAGAAACTTGGCAACAAAAGCCCACAACTTATAAACATCTTCAAAGTTAGTAAAGAAGCCAAGTGATGCTGTGACAACTTCAATTCTAATGAACCCACTCTTACCATTTTCGATTACTGTTTGAAGAGTCGGATCGTTTTTACTCGATCCTCGTTGCTGCTTGCTTCGAGTATTTACGATCCGAATGTGACTGAGTATTCCCACACCAAGACAAATACCATGCTCTTCACCTAGCTTTTGAACAACTTCTGGCTTGATCAGACCTCTATTCCTGTCTCTTATATTGAATGCAACTGCTGCACCTCTCTCGTACTTAATCTTTGGCCCGTAAATGTCGACAAGATGTACACTCTCGTCGTCTTCGTTGTTCAGCCTTAGCTGCAACATTGAGGTAACAAGCCAATTGATCAAGAACCTCAAGCGTGAAGTGGTTTTATTGAGACCAAGCATGCTTATGTGATCAAGATTCCGGCAAACTATCTCCGGCTCGTTCCTATCCAAATCTTGCTCGTCACGGAAAGACGATGCTCCCGGTCCCGGCTCATTTACATCCTTTTCTTGATCTTCCGAACTAAGGGATGATCTTCCTATCATGCTTCTGCTTGCTTCTCCCTCTTCAGCTCCAAAAAATTTGCTGCTAGCTAAAAGATTACTTTTTCTTTCTCTCCTGTCAAATAGCCTGAATTCGCCTTCCGTTTCTCTTGTTATCGCATTGTCTTTACCAAAACTATAAGATTTATCAAGTTCAAACTCTTCTTGGATATCCGGGAAGCTTTCACGATCGAGCGTGACACGTTTCTCGAATGAAGAATAATGTTCTTCTTCCGGGATTTCACCAAAATGATCAACTTCTTGAGAAACAGATCTAACAGCTGCATCAAATGATAGTACTTGACCATCCTCTAGGATCAATTCCTTGTCGAAAACCGGGCTATTTGACGACTTTTTAATCCTCCTGCTCGAAAACCAAGCCGGTGGTGTCGAGTTCCTTATGTTAGAATGGCTTGCATTATCATGCCCTAAAGGGCTTTGGCCTACATCAATATACAATGAATTATCCGATGATCCATCTTCACTAAAAACCGGGCTTCGAATCACTTCTCCCACCGAAATACTCTCCGTATCTCCAAACATTGTACTTGCTCCATCTCTATCCGATGCATCCATCTCACTTTCAACCTCTAGAACATCGAGAACTTGAGCCGAAGTAAAAGCACCTGAAAATGCAGGCATTTCGGAGTGGTGATAAGTTTCGGAGTTGCTATTAACTTCGCCATTTACTTCTCCACTTGCTTGTCCATCATCGGTAAATCCGAGAAAATGGTCCGAATCGCTTAAGTACATTGGAAAAACGGGTAAAATTTTCACCATCCCGGATCCCGTTCGACCACATTGGTTCTGAATACTTGCCATAACAGACTTCTTGATAAGTAAGCATCCGAATCCCGATGGATCGTAACCGAACACCTTATAAAACGAGGTGATAATGAAATCTGGTCGAAACAACGACAATCCAAGAGAATCCATATCTTTAGGACCTAATGCACCTGCATCAAGCAAAACATGCCAATTATTTTGCTGTGCTAAAGCCATCCATTGATACGAGTATTTCGCACCCGTAACTCTCGACTGAACCGGGAAAACAAATAGACCCGAAGCATAATCTTTCTTCCTCTTTTTTTTGCTTGAAATTTGCTTTCTCAAATCAGCTGAACATAGCTTTAAACTAGGCCATTTAAACCATGCACTCTCAACTTTTGCACCTTTTTCTCTAGCACCCTGTGCCATCCAATTCACAGATTGACTCTCGTGATCAAACATCGTTAATAATCTACGGTTCATATGAAAAGGGTATGATTCGGATAGCAATTTAAAAGCCGAGCCACGGCTAACAGTGAAAACAAGACCATATTCATTCTCAGGAATGTTTAGATAATCCATTATTCTAGTTTTGATATCATGTTCAGCTGTACCACTCTCAGCTCCACCATACAAAGCATGATTACTCAAATTAGCACTTATCTCAGACAAGCTAAAAGTAGACGATTCCGAGTAATTAATCGTTTGCATCAACGAAAACAACCCAAAACCACAGTAATCAAGGCAAACCTTTGAAGAAACACCACATAGATGCGAGTACTCATTCGATCGAAGGTGATCAATCGTCTTCGATGACAGATAATCCGGGTACATCGTTATGAACTTAGAAAACGCCTCATCAAGCTGCGGTATCGAGTCTTCGGACTCAAATATTCTCTCAGCAGCAAGTGCTGTTGCTCTTAGAAAATCCTTACGAGCATTAAGTCTAGCCAAAGACCTTGATCTACACAAATCTTCATCATGAATAGCTACAGAAGATGAAGATTCATGATCAATGCATTGAGATTTCGGTAATGATCCATTTTCGGATGCTTCTTCGAGAGCTTCCCTAAGCTTATCCTCTTGCAATTTCTTCAAAACCATAGGATTTGAATTGATTTCTTCGATTGAAACGTTACCCTCATCTTTCCTTTTGCTTCTTTTATCCAAAACTAAAGAAGCACAATGAGACAAGGGATTCCACAGTGAAAGATGCATATTATTTCTATGCAGAATCAAACCTCAATCCTGCAACAAAATGGTGAATTACACAGCAAATGTAAGAAAAAGCAAGGGAAAAAACGTAAAGAGAAAACCCATATGGTTAAGAAACGGGAAAGGAAAAGGAATAAAGAAAAGTCCACTGAGAAACAGCACAAGCTAATGAGTTATGAATGAATCACCTGAAGCAGTGGGTCGAAACGAAACAAGTTGTTTTTTCAATTCTACGGCGAGCGGCGAGAGATTTGCGTTGTTGTGTTGTGGGAGGAGCATTTAAGAAGGATACCATCCTCACCCAATGCGCATTTACTACTCTTGTGAATCCAAAAACATCCCACAAATTAAATGTTCATTACCCCACCTCACTGCTCTTGCCCTTGCTTCCAATCCTTATTTCTATTTTTAATTTTGATAATTTTTTTGTATGTTTTGAAATATATTTCAAGCATCAAATTTTAAAATACTTTAAAAATAACTATCGAATGAATATTAACTATTCTTGTCATTTTTCGTGAATGATTTGATAATTTATATGTTATTTTTACATTTTTCCAAGTTTAGATGTATTATCATTTAATATTTTAAAGATTATAAGATCAAATACATACTATAAATGGATTTGAAATATAAATGAGTATTATAATCAATTATAAATGATTTTGGAATTTCGGTGATCAACTACGCAATTATTAAATTTTGAGAGTTGATATTTACAACTTTAAAAAATTGAATATCAATAACATGTATTATATCAACTTCTACATATTTGCATGCAATTTAAAAACTTTGTGGTTGTAACTTTACACTATTTTAAAGTTTAATAGTCACTGACAAACACCATTTACGAAATATGTAAAGGTCATTCCTCTCAACTTACAAAATTAATGAATAATATATAAAATTATCAATAATATTTGTTTTTTTATCAAAACACTATAAGACATAGTTTTCAATTAAGTTGGCAAATATTTTTACCGTTTCCATCATTTACTCTCAAAGTTCACAAAGCATCAAAGACATTTATAGTTTGAATAATTATACAAAATTGACCTAAATTTCAAAAATTGTACATACAAATATAAAACATTAACGATATTATTAGAGTGTTAATGATAAACGATATTAATAATTTAACATGTTTTATGTGTATATAATTAAAATTGAATGGCTATGAATATATATTTTTGTTTAAATATTATATCATATTTTAAATTTTACAACTTAAATGACATGTACATAAATTGGAGGGAAGTAAAAAAACATTATTCTTTGTAATTTTATATGTAGAGTGGTATTCGTGAACCCCATTACCATTTACACTCGTCTTGATGACACGACCACAAAAAAAGTCATCGTCTTCCCGAGAATAAATTTAAAGTAATGAATGTTACAAATATGTACCTATTGTTAGTGAAATCACTAAAAGAGGATGGTCAATTTAAATGCAAATAATAAATGTTTTCATTATTTTATTTTCTACTGCAATATTTAATTTAAATAAGACATGAAATATTACTATAAAATTAAAATAATTCATAGGTGGAAGCCACATAATGTTTTCAAATTCGACCAAGTTCATTTGTATTAATTAGATGATTGTATCATTTATCGATCTACTGAAAGAATGAGTAAATACATATCCAAGCCCAAATATCGATTGTCATATTATCATATCAACTGAATAGGTTAAGACAAGCGTGGTTTAGAGTAATGGCAAGCACATTATAATTAATTTGATAATATTTTAGGTCCACATAATTTCTATGATTTGATAAATTTTATCCGCAAGTTTATTAATTTCAATAAATCTAGTTCTCAAAATTTTTTAAAGATAAAACTAATCCATATATTTTCAAATGTTGACAAAATTAGAACCACTATGTTATAAATTTTGATATAATTAGTTCTCAAATTTTAATGTATATATCAAACTAGCCTCAAAGTTTGGGGACTAGTTTTGCTCCACGTTTGAAATTTCATTTTTCAAAAGGAAATGTCATTTTAGCCTAAATGAAACATTTCTCCTTGTAGAGTCCAATAAAAAAAATGTAAAACTTTAGGTAGCTTAGGGTACCAAAATTTCGTCTAAATATTGTGTGTTTCGCCAAAATCCAAAATTAAAACATTGGACATTTGCCACAACTTTGCCAAATTTAGAAAATTTTGGATATTTTTTTACCAAAATGATCAAAATTTAGAAATTAAAGTTTGGAGATCGAATTTACCAAAACCACGAAATTTTTCGGACCAAAAACACCAATTTCTCATTTAAAAACAAAAGAATGAACAAATGTTCATAGAAATACGGATATTGTAAGGACACTCACAAGAAATTCAGAGGGTATATTGGGATCAACTTATGACTGCATAATAATGAGCACAGTGAAGATATAAGCACATTCCTCAACTCCAAGATCCAGTAAATGATTTCCACAAAAATATTACAAGTACATACACGATACATCTTCCATTTAGGATCAAAATTAATGGTTCAAGGGGTTTCTGGTATTTGGAACGCACCTGGCATGTTATTCCAGGAGCATGAACCTCGGCCGGAGATAGAAGAACGATTGTCATTAACCAGAAAAGCTGCAAAAAAGTCATTACGGTAGTTTTCTGGTGTAAAAAGAGAATTCCAGCAAGGTTCAAGTAATGTATCAGGCATGGAATAGTCAGCATTATGCATATAAAATTTCATTTCATCACTTAACATCCAGTTTTCTTCGACAATCCCTGATTGCACTGCATAAAAGTAAATGAAGAGATGTTATCAGAGATCATTGCCACTTGAAGAGTAGGGAAAATTACTGTTAATGTCTTCCAATGAATTGTCCGGGGTGATACGAGTGGTTCGATCATTGCAATGTGATCCAAATGAATTGTCATCTACACAAGAAGTTGGATCATAGTGGGATTTACCGGTTAAACATTCTTTGTAGGCTGAATCATCAGTGACATCTCCAGGTTTGATATTAGATAAAGTGGCCGAGTAGGCCGAGTGACTCTCTGAATTTCCCGGAGCCTTAGCTCCATAGATTAGATCTTCTAGCAGGCCACTATTTCCTGGGATAGTACAAGATGGTTTGGATTTTAGATCAAAGGAACCTAAACTGGTTTCTTGATATTGGAATGAAGGGAGCTCCAGCCTCTGAGCACCTATTAGATGCTTAGAAGCAGAGGGTACAATGCTAGATACAAACTGAGTATCTTTATAGAAACTCATGCTGAAAGACTGAGAAATAGTATTGATTGGACAGGTATCAGCTCGAGAAGAAACAAACAGAGGTGGTCTAGCACTTGCATCACTGTTTTCATGGTCTAGTATGAGTTCATTTGATCCTTGAACAATGGTGTAACTGTTAGGAGATAAAAAACTATTATCCCTTGAATGACTGGAAGATATACCATATTCTGGAGTCTCTGGATAGATACTAAAACGACCAGATATGTCATCATGATTTCCAAAATCTCTAGTAGAATTGCTAGTTGAACTAAGTGGTTGCTGGATCTTCGCTTCTGCAGGAACATACAGATTAGGAGGATACAGCGGTAAACCTGCACGTTGACGGCGTTTTATTCGAGTATTCCAATAGTTCTTTATCTCATTGTCTGTCCTCCCAGGTAACTGAAACACAGGAATCCAGATAAATATGTTAGCAAAAAGAAGAAGACTGCCAATTAGCTAGATGTTCTTGTTAGCCCCAGAATGCCCTCTAATTTGCATTACAAAAGGGGCCTGTGTACACATGAATCTCATGATATAACGATGAGAGAAACATTCAAAGCAAGATTCAAACAAATTAAATGAATAACTATCAGAAATCGCCAGAATAAACAAAAAAGGAACAAGAGACTTACTTTTGCAGCCATTCTTGCCCATTTATTTCCCATCTTAGCATGAAGTTCGATTATTAGTCTCTCTTCTTCGAATGTAAAAGCTCCTTTCTTAAGGTTTGGCCTCAAATGGTTAGCCCAACGTAGACGACAGCTCTTTCCACAGCGTGAAAGTCCCGTGTGTTTTTTAACTGCATTCCAGTTACCTTCTCCATGCTTTTTTACATAATCATTCAAAATTGCATCTTCGGCTGATGTCCAAGGACCCTTCTTCAGAACAATACTATTACAACTAGATATTCCACCAACACTATCACCTTCATTGCAACTTAGTGGTGAATTAGCAGAGAGTACACCATCCTCGGTCTCAGAAGCGCTTTTTTGACCCATTCTCGTCGCACTTCAGAGACAAAGAAAATAAAAAAGGAGCTGCCCAAACTCCAATGAACAATATTTGAACTGCATTAAAAAGTCACAAGAAAGAAGATCTTTAGACGCCAAACAGAAACGGTGAGTAATGAATCAGAGATTAATTACTGTCTGGAAACGAGCAGACTTCATAAATGAACCAGAAGACATTTAAAGTACGTACAACATAGCAACAACAAAAGCCGAAAATCACCAAATCCCCAATAAAAGAACTAAGATCAAACCTCAAACCAAAATGAAGCCATCTCCGATCAATCATAACCCCAAAAAGCGATAGATTACCAAATACAGATACAAAGAAAAGCCAGCAAAATCTCACTTCAATTCTCGAATCTAATAAATGCCCACTACCGAACAAATCGTATATGAAAGAAATGCATCCTCAATAAATGCGAGTTTGACCTAATAATTGCAAACATTCACAACGCTACAATTACTCGATATCAACTGATGGACTACATACAATTACTCGATTTCATCAATACAAGCACGATAATTATTCCTTCAATTGCTCGGGTGATCTACTAACAGCATATAATCATGAATGCAGGTTATGCAATTGAAATAATACCTGATTCAGCCAGAATTAAAGAAGTAGAAGCTGACAGAGAAAAGGATAAAGAACATATCGGCGCCTGACGGTGAATTGGAGAAGAAAATTGGGGAAACCATGGGGAGTCAGGAGAAAAGCAATGTATATATAATATATATACAGACTAGAGATATGTTGCAGATGTCTGCCGAATTTCGCAAAGTGGTCCCTCAAAATTGGACAAATTAGGAAATGGTCCTTCGTACTTTTATCTTTATCTGACCTGCCCCTACCCCATCCCATTTTACATATATTTTTTTTATAGAAAGTATTCATAAAATGTGATTCACTTTTGTACAATATTTTTATATGAGCTAATAGATCAAATATTGTATAATATTGATGTTTTATCTGGTATTGTTCGGTATCAGGTTTTCACGACCAGCACAAGTTTTTTCGAGTTCAACTTTAAAAATATAATAAAACATTATTTTTATTTTATTTAATATATATAAAACAAAAAAATTGGTATTAACCGAATACCATCATGTATACCGATTATCTCGACATTGTTCGGAAGCGAATTCCATAAAAATATAAAAACATTGCTTTCTTGTACTAGTTTTGTGTATTATAGAAGTTGGGTTGCACTATTCATTGAATGGTGTTAATTTTTAAAATATATTTTTAATTTATTTGTATGCAATTAGACATGATTCAATGTATTGAATCAAAATGATTTGAAATAATATTCCATTGTTGAAAAAAATGTAAAAGAATATATTTTGTTTTTTGTCAATCAATAAATTTGTTGACAACCTTTAAACCAGGTACCAAGGATGTGTTCTTGTTGAGAACCATTAAATCTGGTACCAACGAGGAGTCCTAAGCAAGAATGAATGTGGTCAGACCCAATTGAGAATTCGACAGCTGAAATTATCAAACAGACCGATCGGTCCCGGAAAACAGCTTAGGACGATCGGTCTAAGAAAACAGCATAGGGCGATCGGTCCAGACAAACAGCATAGAGCGATCGGTCCCGACAGTTTGCTTAGGGGCAGCATACCGATCGGTCCCGGGAGTTTGCTTAGGGTCAGCAGACCGATCGGTCCGGCAGACTGCTTAGGGCCAAGCAGACCGATCGATCCCGGCAGTTCGCTTAGGGTCAGCAGACCGATCGGTCCGGCAGACTGCTCAGGGTCAAGCAGACCGATCGGTCCCGACAGATTGCGTAGGTCCCAGCAGACTACAAAGGCACTGAAAGGCTGCATGTGAGCCCATCAGCATGCATTTCATGCTTCAGGCTCAACCACACTTTCCAGCATGAGGAAACACATTGTCAGAAGTGGTTTCAGGACGTGGGTCACACGTGTTTCTTCCTCTATAAATACAGAGCTAAAAGATAAGCTAAAAAAGGAGGACCAGTTTTGAGAAACCATAGCCGCTGTAATTTCATTTCCGCCGCTCTTATTCCCTTTGTATATTTCATTGATTTATTAATAAATTTGTCGTGGAGGTTCTCCTCTCGGCAACGTGGTTTTTTCCCCCTTTCTTAAGGGGTTTTTCCACGCTAAAATCGCATGCGTTCTTTCCATTTTCTATATTTCAAGTTGTCTCCACAAACAATAAATAAAACCGATTTTCAGAATTCGGTGACTGTTGGTACCCCTAAAAAGGAACCACAACAAAATTAGTATATCTCGCATACTCGCACCATAGTTGATGCGATTTGAAATTGATCTAGCTCGGTGCAAGTTCGAATTCTTAATTAATAACCCCAAAATTTTTTAGCTTATTTGAGGTCTAAGAGCCCATTTGTGAGCAAATAAAATTATAACATTTATTTTAATAATAAACTTTCATAGACAAATTTAATTCCCTTAATTTGTA
Organism: Utricularia reniformis; assembly: GCA_009725065.1. Lineage (NCBI taxonomy): Eukaryota > Viridiplantae > Streptophyta > Magnoliopsida > Lamiales > Lentibulariaceae > Utricularia > Utricularia reniformis. Next base: position 980,172 of record RWGZ01001025.1, read on the forward strand.
ATGACTGATTTAGTCCTGAAACTTTAGGTTTTTGCAAATTCAATCCTCCAATTTTGGACAAATCAGATCTCCAAAATATAAAAAACAAGGATCCTAATTACTAAAATTGAAAACAAATTATGTCTTAGACACTAAATTTTAAGAACTGATTTTATCAAAAAATATAAAATGGTATTTTCATATTTCTATTTTGGATAGTATAATTACCATAATAATAAAAGGACTCAAGGGATCAATTTACAACATTATTCTCTANATTATAGAAGTTGGGTTGCACTATTCATTGAATGGTGTTAATTTTTAAAATATATTTGTATGCAATTCGGCGTGATTCAATGTATTGAATCAAAATGATTTGAAATAGTATTCCATTGTCGAAAAAAATGTAAAAGTATATATTTTGTTTTTTGTCAATCAATAAATTAGTATATCTCGCATACTCGCACCATAGTTGATGCGATTTGAAATTGATCTATCTCGGTGCAAATTCGAATTCTTAATTAATAACCCCAAATATTTTTAGCTTATTTGAGGTCTAAGAGCCCATTTGTGAGCAAATAAAATTATAACATTTATTTTAATAATAAACTTTCATAGACAAATTTAATTCCCTTAATTTGTAATGACTGATTTAGTCCTGAAACTTTAGGTTTTTGCAAATTCAATCCTCCAATTTTGGACAAATCAGATCTCCAAAATATAAAAAACAAGGATCCTAATTACTAAAATTGAAAACAAATTATGTCTTAGACACTAAATTTTAAGAACTGATTTTATCAAAAAATATAAAATGGTATTTTCATATTTCTATTTTGGATAGTATAATTACCATAATAATAAAAGGACTCAAGGGATCAATTTACAACATTATTCTCTAATTCCTTAGAATAATAATTTATCTAACAAATAAAATAAATTCGGACAAATTCCCAAGCTGACATCTTGCTCAATTCTCCAACATACAAACCATGATGCAATCAAAGAAAAAGAAACGATTCCATTCTCACTAGAAATACACAAAGCTTACGTCTCAATGAAATCATTCCATCCATTATCGATCATGCTTTCTACCTAAACCTATGTTCGTTTAATCACACAATACGAAAACGAGCTTATATAACGATTACACATTCGTGTTCCTAATGTGAAGAGATGATTCTTGACAATCCAAGGCCTTTGCAAAATAAAGCTTTTTTTTGCTTTCTATTTTTCAACCTTTTCTATCATACAATCAAATAAACACTGGCATGGCTCACTCAAATGCGCTTAACATTTATATGTACAATATAACCAAGCAGCTATACCTTATCACCTGAATAAGAAGTGCAGTTTAAAATCCCATTGCGTGTGCTCTTATGGCGTAGAGTTCAGTGTAATCTCTTGAGATACACAAGTGTTAAGTTGTTCCATATGAGATGGAATCACAAGCCCCTTCAATGGCTTTAGTGCAACGCAGAGCTGTGCGAAAGATGGACGTAGATTTGGGTCGCTGGTAAAAGAACAGAATTTGGTTAGCAGTGAATATGAAAAATGAAACAAAAACAGGGACATCATATCATACGTTTGCCAGCATTCCCATATTATTCTTGCAACAAGGGGATCAACTTCCTTAGNTGCGATTTATCACTTAGTGAGGAATCCAGAAAACAACAGATAAAGATGAGAAGAAGGAGCTTTGCGGGTCCTTCAAGTCATCCATCACCCGTTTCCTCTCACCTTCGTCATTTTCCTTGTTCACATTCCATGAAACATCTCTATTTTCATCAATTTCTCCACTTCCCTTGGCGTATATATACCACTCATCTGAATTTCAGTTTCAATTCATCCAAAATATCGCCATGGACTACCGGAATTTGCAATCTATCAAAACCAACGCCGCTGCGAAAACCTCCAGAAAAGGAAGATCTAAAGATCCGCTCAAAGTCGTATACATATCAAATCCGATGAAGGTCAGAACAAGCGCTTCCAATTTCAGATCTCTAGTTCAGCAACTCACCGGAAAGAATTCAGATATCTCGCAATATATGGATGACGTTAACAACACCGATTTCGTCGATTTCGGATTGGATGAGTATCGGAACAACTACGATTCGAGACAGGTCTCGTCGTCTTCGATCTCCCGTGAGAACAGTCCGATTTCGACGAGTACGTTGAACTCGCTCGACACGCCGATTATCGGTATTGACGAGGCGTTTATGCCGGAAATTAAGGAAGGATTCGCCGGAGAAATGTTTTTACCAGATTTTTCCGATTTCTTCTCCTCTGAATTTGATTTTCTGGGAAGCTACGAAGAGCAATTTACTTGAGTTCTTTATTCCTTATGTAATTAATTACGCGTATATATATGTTCATCTCCATTCCATTTATTTATGGATACATCGTTTCTTTAGCAGAGTGAGAGGTTCAAAAATGGGCAATTCAAAAATATTGAACTCATGTATAAAACCTTATCCTGTAATCCTCAAAAAATGGACACCATTACATGATTTGATTAAGAGAAAAATAGGCTCAAGTTCCCAATGGAAGAACTTTCAATGATATAATTTGAAGAACATATAGGCCACTTTGGACAAACTCTAGCAACAGAAGGCAAAAGATACAAAATTTAATTGATTTACTATCATGTTCTTTTATTGCTATTTCTATTTATTATGTTGATGAAAGTACTGGTTCCATTACACACTCTGCTGCATCGATTCTCCAATTTTTCTCACGTATCCATTTCGGACTCCTAACTCGTTACGACTCTTGACACAAAACGATGTCGTTTTGATTTCTTCATTAATTAGATTTTTTATTCGTTGGAAAAGTGACTTATATGCATTCACGACTTTGTCATATAATCTATCTACTTGTGAATTAATTGTGTCAGCGATAATATATCGATATATAGTTACTTTTGGGGAGACATTATATAGAACAATTATATTCATTTTTTATAAAATTAAATTCTCTTGTATAATAAATTTATAAAATATTTGTAATTTAAAACTTAGTGTTTATGCAATTATAAACAAATTTTAACATTATTTAATATTATTTTATTTAAAAATAATAGTCGAGTCGAAAATTCGACTCTTACAATATTGCCGAGTCGAGTCGAGTCGTGTCGTACCGAATCGGTCGAGTGAGTCGGTGCCGCATATTACACATGTACTTACAGAATTAATAATAAAAATATTGGGTGAAAAATTAGAGTGTATTTATAAAAAAATTAAGAGATTGAATATTCATAGTATTTTTTAATATTGTTTTTCTTTTGTTTTGATTATGTGATAGGCAATAATGAAGTCATTTTGACTTATAGGTATTGGTAGTATAGATAATTTGGATAGTAGAAGAGAAAGCTTTAACGAATTCTAATGATATTGTACAAGCATCATATGAAGAGTTTTGTTAATGCATGGATTTATGATGACGTGTTGATTCGGACGGGTCGGATGTCGATCGAGCAAGGGTTGACATTGGTGGGGAAGAACTGATCGTGGCAACGTTATGTCCGATCAGTAATCATCAACGATCGTCATAGGAAGATATATGGCTGTCAACATCCGATTAACGGGAGGTGCGAAAGAAAATTGACAGTGATTAATGTCAACAATGACTGTGCCACTAATCTTAGGCGGTGTCGCACGACTTTTAGGCGATAAAATTCGTGTCAATCATCTCGATGAGGACGGCTGATGAGACAATGAAGATTACGATTATATTTAGTATTTTTAAATTGTATCATCACTTCTATAATAGGGGTAGATGATAGTGAGAGATGACAAATTATTCTCTATGTCTGCTATACTCATCTTTTCTATTATAAATCTTCCTGGTTTGATGTCCCGTAGATTTTCCTTCTGGTTCTTAGGTTTCCCATGTATAATTTTTTGTCTTTTCTCATTTCGACAACCGATTATCAATGGTTCTTACTCACTAAAACTTATAATAATAAATAGATTTTTACTCTTAACAAGTGTCATCCCCACACCACATTTTTTGAAGATATTGTATTTTTTATTAAATTTGGGTTATTCTAACTTTATTTTATTAAGTATTCATATGTTGAATAGAACATAATCCAAAAATCTATGTTTTAGTTTAAGTTGAACATTATAACATTAATTGCTTTTTATTTGATATTATGTCTTTCTTACCCTTAACTTAGTTACAACAAGAATCATATATTTTTATAACTTTTTAAAATAGTTCATCTATACGAACGTTCTGTTAGACACTATAGTTCATTTAATACCGAATTTTTTTAAAATACATTATTTTTATGGTACGTTAAAGAGTCCATATTAATATTGTGGTCCATACTTGTGGATTTTTAATCGAATTTGTGTCGATGTTTATCAATCACGTTTGAATCAAGTCTAAATAATAGGTTATGGATTCTACAAGAACCAACACCCGACCCGAACGTGTTAGATGGACTCATATTTTTCAATCAAATTATATAATTTTAATATATTTTGTGCGCTTAGTAACGATACTTGGTGCAACCGGAGTCGCTTAGATGCTGCTCTCACGTCTGCTAGTGCTACCACGGCGGCCTGCCTCGATACGAAGATTTTGCACTTTACCGGCACCATTAGAATCTGAATCATCTTCATCGATACGTAAGCAGCATGATTTTATTCCTCCGAGCAACTACATTGGGTCTTGGAAACCCTGCCGGAACCCTAGGGAGGCCGCCACTCAGTTAGTGCTTCTTCGGAGAGATTACAATTCAAAATTCAAGGAATTGCGTAAGGATTATATTAAGGAAATGGAGCTGCAGAGGATCGAAAAGTTGAGAAGGGATGAAGCTAGAAATACGGCGTTAAGGATCGCAAATGAGGAGCGGAAAGCTGCGAAGGTTGCTAAGAAAAAGGCTGAAGCGATCGAGAGGAAGGCCGCAGAACAAGAATTAAGGGGGTTGCTGGTATGTGGAAAAAACGTCTTTTTTGTTTTTTTGCGAACATCTTTCATTTGTACATTATTAGACTACTGCCTGTTAAAGTGCTGGCTTTTTAAATTCCGATGAACATCGTTATTACTAATTGCTTGTTGTCTCCTTTTATGATTCTTGTGTTCATATGATTAAGAGTTTGCTTTTGTGTTCTTATTTGGTGAATTGTATTGTTGGTTCTCGTTGATTAAATAGCTACAATGTGCTTATTATTTGGTTTTGGTTTTGTTTCTGCTGCGTTTTGTTTCAGTTGTATGCTTATGGAAACATCTAGCATATGAAGCAGTTATATCTCTTGTTTCTTAAACTCCTGGTAGGGAATTCCTTAGTTCCCAGGTCTATTAGCTTGATTTAGTTAAGTGTTGAACACGTTGGAAATGTTACCCAACATTGAAGTTTAAATAACGAGTATAGAAATGAGCAACACAAGTTATTCTGATGCGAGTATAGAAGGGCTACACAGGACCCTTCATTATGTGATCGTGATCGAAAGAACATCTACAGGGTTTTAGAAGCAGTGATGGATGGGTTATAATGAGACGTAATTTCCCATGTTTGTGAAGCCAATGGATAGTAGTAAAATTGGGAAGGAAGTACAAACGATGCTTTCACCGTATAGACAGAAATTTTGTTTTTATAAACACTAGGATGTTGGTTAATGTTTATTTAAGACTATTTCTGCAATTTTTCCTTATTTTCCAGAGATAACTTGTAGTTTTGATTATTCTTGTTTATATTATATGGTTTCTCTTTACCTCATTAATCATTTTCTTTGTACCACCTTGCAGATGAAAGAAAGACAGGATAAGCTTGATTACTGGAGGGAACGAGAGGTAAAAATTGGTGAGAAGAAGGATGAGAAGAAAGATCTTCTGAAAAGACAAAGTTCTTTGTGGATTGATGAGGCTGAAATCGAGAAGAAGACTTTGGATGCTGTTACTGACCCTCTCCGGTTTTAGGATATTCTCCACGCATGTGTGTGGTAATCCAAAAACTCGTTTTCTTATTCAAGTTCTTGTTCCAGCAGCTGAGCTAATATTATGTTTGTATTCCTTTTCCTGAAAGCTTGTGATATTGGTGCCTAGACTTTTCTGTCTGAAACATTTTGCTTAATGCAAAGTCACTTGAAAAGTTGCATAATAATCCACAATTGATCTATTGTACTTCATGCATCATCTTTATGTCTTATATAACTTAGCACTGATGTGTCTATTTTTACCTCTATTAATGTGATATGAAGCAATTCTTCTTGTGGTGATCGCTGCTGTGTTCTAATTTGGTACTGTACACATTGGCACGAAATCTGATAATGATGACCTGATACATATCAATACATTGCAGTTGATCGTATACTGCTAATAAACTTGGATCCTTTTTTCATTGCATTAAGCTTTTGACCTTGTTCTTCTGCATAACCTATTAGTATAAGTAGAAGTGTTTGAACATTAGGTGTACATAAGGGATTTTCTGGATACCTTTTGTTTGAGACAGCTCTTAGTTTCTATTTGCCAATAGTTTTGATTACCGAAAATTAACTTCGATATACTTAGTGCTTTTTATTAAGGAAAATCTGCTGATATTGCGCTTAATTTAACTCTTATTTTGCTAGGTTTGACTGTATGGAACACTCCATATAAACTTGTGGATTTGTTCTGAACCTTCGGAATACTTATGCTTGCTCCTATTTTAACAGGCTTTTTTTATGCATTCTCATTTCTTTAAACTGTTTCTAATTAGTTATCAGTTCATATATTCTTACATTTTGGCTTCATTGTATTCATACATGCCTTGTGAATTCTTTGTATTTATTATATCATGCCAGTTTGAAAATAAACAAAAGGGTAGTTGCAGTATGGAACTGAACAAAAAAAATTCATTATTTTGTTACGGTCTGTTGAAGAAACAATAGAAGATGGAAGGGATCACAGGGCACAGATTTGCCCCCTTTTACTACTTCAATGCCATGTGTTCTTGCTATAATGTGACCCTAACATGTTTATTGATTTATATAACTTCTCAATTCTCACTGGCCCTCTCTGTCTTCTAAATGTTTCAACATGTTACTTATTGAATCATAAATGAAATTGTCATCATTTCTCTATTGTGTACTTTTAAAAACAAGAGAAAGAAATGATGTTTAATGTTCATCTATCACAATGCTTATTGATTAGTTTAATGTTCTTCTTATTAGTTTGTGCGTTTTTATACAAGTTTTAGAGGGAACTTAAAATTGATTATTGCTCATTAGAAAGTTCATTACTCTGCATAGAGAAGTTACAACAATTTGGATATGCATTAGTTTCTATTGCTATGTTAGGCAAGTAACTAATATTCTCAGGCTTTTGTGGTGCCAGAGCAAAGATTAGTATGGTATTGTGAATTGCCACTATACCGACAATTGTTTTCGCAACTCACATCGTAAAAATACCCTTGAATTTAGTGTTTTCCCTGCAGGTACCTACAACTACACTAATATTCTCAGGATATTGTGGTGCAAGAGCAAAGATTTGTATGGTATTGTGAATTGCCACTATACCAACAAGTGTTTTTGCAACTCACATGGGAAAAATCCCCTTGAATTTAGTGTTTTCCCTGCAGGTACCTTTCAACTACATTAATATTCTCAGGCTTTGTGGTGCCAGAGTATGGTGAATTATTTTCGCAAGTCACATCAGAAAAATACCCTTAAATTTAGTGTGTTCCTTGCAGGTACCTACAACCACAACTGAAGAGAAATGGCAATTGCCTGGAAGGTGAGAAATGGTAGTCCCCTCCCCACAGTCATCTCATGGCTTCCATGTGCTACAAATTACTCCATGTTCATTAACAACCCCACCACTTGTTTTCTTTTCCATTTAATTGTTGTGCCCATTACTCAACAATGAGTTCAGTTTATGTCCTGAATCGTGTCGGCGGTTTGGCAGTTTTTTCGGTTAAAAAGTCGGTTGATTGTTTAAGGAAATGAATGGTCCATTTCCCATGTTACTTTTGTCTATTTGCACATCAACTTGTTTTTTTTCTTATGCTCCTAAACCCCAACCAACTTTCATTGTGTTACATGTTATTTTCATCACCAACTACTTGGATTTATAACTCTTTTTGCAATTTTGCTCTCTAATTTGTCTTCAAGATTCCTATGGCACCAAAATCCGCTGAATTGTTGAAATATCCACTGTAAAAATGGTTATTTGCAGATATATCCATCCACACCACTTTTCGGATGAGATGTTAAAGAGACAGATGAATATATATGCAAATGTCATATTTTGCAGTGGACATATCTGCAAAATAGTCCACCAATATCTCTATTACCTAGTGTTGTTTTTTAGTTGAACGAGGTGGATTTTGAGATCACGTGCATGTATATTGGTAAATCTTATAATTGGAGAACTTTAGTGGATGCATTTATAATGTTATTATAGTTTTTTTGTTGAACAATATGGATTGTGAGATCCCGTGCACGTATAATCGTAAATCTTATACTCCAAAGAACTTCAATGGATCGATTTTATATTATTTATGTTCGTTTTTTTATGAACTAAGTGGATTATGAGATCTTGTACACACATATTGGTAAATATTTATTGCAATTATGATGTTTTATATGTAAGTTGATCATATTTAATATCATTCATTGGATTAGTATCTAGGTTAAGTTAATTTGGTTCAAAATAGATCATATTTATAAAGTGTAAATTAATTTTGTTGAAATACCCATGTCTACATTATTTTTTTATCAAAATACCCATATTATCATTCTTTAAATAAAATATTGAGATGATTATTTTAACAAAAAAATACACAACATATATAAATATTAGTTTTAAAAAATGATGGATATGATGTAGGGACATGCATGAGTTGGGTATCTTAAAAATCGTCGAGTGATGTTTGTCATTGGCCCCTAAACTTTATAATAGTGTAAAAACGGTACTCCTAAAGTTTGTAAATTGCATACAAAACCTCCGAAGTTGATATAATGTGCGTGGTTGGCCCTCAAACTTTTAAATGTTGTAAACACCGTGCCCTCAAAGTTTAAGAATTGTGTAGTTGATCTCCGAACTTCCAAAACCGTTTATATTTGACCCTTATACTCGTTAATATTTTAAACTCCTCCATAGTTTGTATTTGACCCATTAACCTTGAAAAGATGTTATAACTATGTCTCCAAACTTTTAAAATAACGCATAAATTGTTAAAACCACTTATACGAAAAAAAGACGAAAACTGCTACTATTAACTCGAGGGTCATTCTTGAACGGTTTTGAAACTTCAGGGGCTTCTCACGCAATTTACAAACTTTGGGGGCATCGCATTTACACTATTTTAAACATTATGGGTCAATTATGCAATTTCTACTTAAAAATCTTATGTTTTTTACTATTAGATAAGTCGTTGTGTAGAATAAAGTAGGAGATACGCGTAAAAATGACTTAAGAAGACTAAATGTGTAATTGTCTATGATTAATCGAGTATCGGGTCATTTATGCATGAACTCATACCGAATTTAAAATAATAAATTTATTCTCGAATCCGGACCCGATTTTGAAAACTCATACCCCAACCTGTTAGGTTCAAGTTTATATAGTTTCCATTCAGATTCACCCATTGCACATCTTAGTATGATGAGCACGAGTTTGGATTTGAAAATAAAATTCACATTCAGTTTCGAGCAATAAACAAAATTGCAACGAGAAAAAAACACCTCTAGTCCCAATACTTTTAATAGTTTTATCAAGTTTGATCGATATAATTTGTAATGATATATTTAATTTCAAAATTTTACAGTTTTGGTAAATTTGATTCTCTAAGTTTGTAACATTCGACAAATCATATTTATAAAGTGACAAATCGATACTCAAAATTTGATTTTGACCGAAGATATCAATTGCTAAAATTAAAAACTTTTGGACTAATTATGTCATAAAAATTAAAATTTAGAAATTGATTGCTAAAACATACCAAGTATGAGTATCGATTTTTCATTTTAATACTTTGAAGATTGTCAGTTATACAACTTTATATATCAAAATTATCAAAATATAGAAATTAAATTTACGTCCATCCCAATTGCAATACTTAAGGTTATGATTCAAATTCTAGATAATTAAAGAAACATAACAAATAAAAAATATATTGAAAGCATAAGAAACATTAAATGCTACCGATAGGCATATGGGATAATGCAAATGACATGTGACACATTTGAATTGTCATGTGACTATATACTTATTTAATACAAAATAGTTATAAGATGACAAGAATTATATAACTTTATAGTTTTAACATAATATTTGATTCGTTAATAAAAGTAAATAATATTAACATTGTAAATAACACGTGAGTGTCATTTTTGACTTTTTCTAATATTTAAGATAATTTTATTAATGAAAACAGATAAGATTCGAATATTTTAAAAATAATTAAATTTCAAAATAATAAAAAGGTATACGAAAGCATACGTTTGATTAATTAATTAATTACATTATCAATGGTTTACCATAACTAACCCCAATATTTAATAACTATAAATTAAGAGATTATCTAAGAAACGGTCGGCAAATTGCCCCTAATTTATCAATATTTTTTTCTGAATTAGAATAATAAGAATTTACTTAAGATTATACAAAATAGACCTACAAAAATTAGCACAATATATGTGTTAAATATTGTATTATGTGGTCTATTCTTTATTATATGATGTATTTGTCCACAAAATCTACGTAGATTTGACCCGATTATATAAATTTAAAATGATACTGAAGTATATTGGGAAATTCATGAGTGACCTTGACAGTGTTAGTACGATTTAATAAAATTTATCGGTTATTAATCCACCTATTTAAATCATCAAATATGTCTTATCATTTAATTGAATTCCTTAAAAACCAATTATGAAAAATCCTCAATTTTTATACGAAATAATAATTGATATTTATTTTATCATATTGATTATTCATAAATATCATCCATTAAATATAAGAATTTCCTGTAAATTACTTAAAATTAATAAATTCGTTAAAATTAATTATCTCAATTTTCAATATAATCTAAAGGTCCAATGTAACTCTCCACCAGTCAACAGAGATTAACGGTGAGAAATAGTGCGATGTGACAGTACAGCATCCATCCACGTGTCGTCAAAACTCGGTCAACGTGTTTACGCGGTTATTTGACTGATTAGTTGTAATTAGTAACTAATCCAATTTTATTGTAATAATCGGCACGCAATTGACGGACAGGAAGTGACACTTCATCCAATCAGGTGGCGGGGTCGGTGGGCGGGGGGGTTAACAATAAATATTAATTTAATCCTAAAAATAAGTCTATTTCAAATCTAACCCACTCCATAAAATATAAATTACTATTTATTTTAATTAATTTGGATTATGTCAAGTGTACATTTGAACTTTCTATTAAATATAGAGATTGTTTGGTTTAGTTTTTCAAAATCACGGTGAGGAGCGTTGATCGTACCGTGCGTTGAGATGACCGTGATAATTATGATTGGGATTTAGAAAAATGTTTGCAAAAACTACGGTGATCATACCATAATTTTAATAAAATATATATTTTAACATTTATATTAATATATTTATTATATATTAATAAAATGTATATTTCCTTTAATAACTTCAGCCGCACATAATCGAACAAATGTCTTTATTAATCGTCTATCACAAGTTGCTACACTTTTAATTTTTTGGGTGTTACCGTCTAAATTGTCCATTTGTTCTACTGTCCACCAAAATACACTTTCAGTAACAACTCTAATAGGATATTCATACGTTAGAAATATAAAAACAAATCAAAATATTTTTAAAAGCAGCATATCAAATCAGGAGAAATAAAAAACAACCAAACTCTGAATGTTTCAACCAATATAAACAATCGGAAGAACAACCGAAAAGAAAAAAACAGAAAAAAAAATCGAAAAGAAATCCATACAATCGAATATGTACTTTGCAAAAAAAAACCTAAAAATGTAGATTCACAACTTGGTAAAAATGGTGTAAGATTTGTGAAATAAGAATAAAATTGGTTAGAGTTAGGGTTTGATTTTAAAGTAATTAATTGAACTTTAAAGAGCAATTTTGGAATTTACGAAATCACGGTAGGTTGACCATACGTATCAAGCAATGGCCACATGACCACCAAATACTCCGATACGATCACCGCAATTGACCCAACAGTTTGGTAGTGTAAAATAAAATCACGGTGCGACCACCGTGAAACCAAACAACCCCATAGTCACATGGATCAGATATAAGAATTATCACTAAACATTTATTAATGTTCATCCAACTAATTTTACTTAAATTAATAAAATAAAATAAATAAAATATCAATTACTACTTTTAAATATTGTTTTCAAATTATTATTAATTGGGAGTTAACGATAAAAGTTGTAAATAATTGGGTGATAAGATTAATTGTAAATCTTTAAATATCATATTTAAAAAAATTAATATTTAACTTGAACAAATAATTATCAAATCGTTTATTCAATGTGCAAACGGTACTAATTGACATGGGTATGAAAATATTGTATTATTACATTTAAAAGGTATTTGACAATTTGCATTAAATAATTATAATGACCTCTATTATTCATTTAATTTAAAATAATTCCAAACTAATGATAATACGTTATTTTGTTATTAGTCATTTTATTTCTGTTTATTAAATTTTGCTACCTATAAATTAACATCAAATAATTCAATAAAGAAACTACGTTAAATTAATATAATCCAAATATAGAAATCTCATTATAATTTATAAAGGTAAAGTAAAATTACACATGTAATTTTTTATGAGAATTTCGTTTGTTCGTACCCAAACTTTTATGCTTTTAGCAAAATTGGATTCATAATTCATAATGACGTATTTACTTAAACATTAAAATTATGACAGATTTGTTTCTCTAAATTAGCAGCATTTGATAAATTAAATCCGTAAAATTGTAAAATTAATCTCTTATATTTGATTTTACAAAAATTGAAAATTTTTGAGATCAAATATGTTATAAATACCTAATTTTAGTGACTCGTATTACAAAAACATAGAAAATATGAGACATATATAGTCATATTAATATTTTGTGCATTAAAATTATCATATTCATAAATTTTTTTGATCAAAATTATAAAACTATGAGAATCAAATTAGAATCTGGTCCATTTTTTATATTACAAAATGATATAATTGCATAATTAGCCCCCAACTTACGAGATGTGTAAATGATATGCCCTCAAACTTACGAAATTGCAAGAATAACGTCCAAAGTTATCAATATAGTTTGTTTTTTACCCCTGACATTCTAGCATAGGTTTTCCGTAAATTGAAAACCTTTCACAAAATACACAAATAAGACATGTTTGAAAAATTATACAAAATTTACCATTGATGTTCGAAAATTGTACAGAAAATACTAAAAATTTACGAGTTCATTAAAGTGCTAATTATAAACGGTATTGAAAATTGAGAATATCTTATATGCATTTAATTGAAGTTTGAGGGTTATAAATGTTATTTTTGTTAATAAAAAATATTATATTTATAAATGCTCTTTAGACAACTTGTAACTTCGTGGCAACAAAGCAATGTGAACCCAATAAAGCAATGTGAATGCAATCACCACTGCGTCTACTATGAGACACTATAATTTAATGTTTATTCAAAAATTACTTAACTAATAAATCGTACTAATTTTTGAAATCATATATAAATTACATTATTTAAGTTGAACCAACCAATAAACACTATGACTTTAAACGAATTGAACATTATAAGTTTAAATTTTTAGTTCGAAGTGTTGGATCACACCAAACATCTCCACTATATTAATATATGGTTTTTTAAAAAACAATTATTGGGGTTATTTGGTTTAGCTTTTCAAAATCACGGTGAGGTACGGTGATCGTACCATGCGTTGAAATGACCGTGATAATTATGATCGTGATTTAGAAAACTGTTTGCAAAAACTACGGTGATCGTACCGTAATTTTAATAAAATGTCTATTTCCTTTAATAACTTCAGCAACATAGAATCGAAAAAATGCATTTGTTAATCGTCTATTCCAAGCTGCTACACTTTTAATTTTGTGGGTGTACCGTCTAAATTGTCCATTTGTTCTACTGTCCACCAAAATACATTTTCAGTAACAACTCTAACAGCATATTCATATGGTAGAAATACAAAAACAAGTCAAAATATTTTTAAAAGTTGCATATCAAATCCGGAGAAATAAAAAACAATCAAACTCTGAATGTTTTAACCAATAAACAATCGGAAGAACAACTGAAAAGAATAAAACGGAAAAAAAAACCAAAAAGAAATCTATACAATCGAATACGTACCGTGCAAAAAGAAACCTAAAAATGTAGAATCACAACTTGGTAAAAATGGTGTAAGATTTGTGAAATAAAAATAAAATTGGTTATGGTTAGGGTTTGGTTTTAAAGTAATTAATTGAATTTTGAAGGGTAATTTTGGAATTTACGAAATCACAGTGGGTTGGCCATACGTAACAAACCATGACCACATGACCGCCAAAAACTCAGGTACGATCACCGCAATTGACCCAACTGTTTGATAATGTAAAATAAAATCACGTTGCGGCCACCGTGAAACCAAACAACTCAATTGAAAGATAATATAATTTTTGAAATAAGTAAGTCATGGTGTCTTACTTATACTTAATATTAAATAACAATGAAAGCACAACTTATAATTATATATTAATTATTAATAGTTTTAATGTAGATGTCACCTAGGGAAGTAGTTGTGGGCCTAAATTGTTAGGGTCAATTAGCATACAAATTATTTAATTATAATTATACCTAATGTGTGGGAGATATCCCATGTTTAATTTCATTCCTTATTAATTTTGTTGTTAATATACTTACATCTATATATTAATTACTATATTAAAAAAATTATTTCAAGTTTTATTTTCAAATTACTAATAAACCAATATTATTAATATTTACCCTCGAATATCAAAATATTATAAAAAATCAATCGGTTATGAAACATTAAGTTCAAAATACAAAATTCTAAATTATTTAAACATAATTCCATTAACGATTTTGATAAATTATATGTTAATTGCATTTTTCAAAATTTATAGCCATCGAATTTATATATTTCTAAGTTTAAGTTGTCAATTACAAACTAATGATATGTAAATATTATCATAGTTAGAGTCATGTTTGAAAGATTTTGTATTTTTGTGGGTCAAATATATAATAATCAAATTTAAATGCATTATATTTACTAACAATATAATCAATTTAGAATTCTTTTTTGTAATTTTAAATTTAGGTGGACGAATTTATTCTATTTAATATTTTAAATATTTGTGAAAATATTAAGGCAAAGATTGATACGTTTATAAATTATAATTGTATTTGTCACATACTCACATTTGAAGATTTACGGTATTCGTATGTCCAAATGTTCCGTATCAAGAAAAAGCTAGTATTACTTTCCTAAATTAAATTCTATTTTTTTAATTAAATTTTCTCCGGCCCCACGTCATGTATGGACCCCACCATTTCTCTATACCTTTTCCCGCTTATAAAATGACACCATAACCGCCCCCAAACCAGACGCACAACACCAAACACACACTAAACGGCACCCATGGCCGCTTGCTCTTCAAGTTCACTTCTCAAACCCAATTTTTATTCTTCACCTAAACCCTATTTTTCAAAAACTAGCACCGTTAAATGCGCTCTTGCTGCTCATACGATTAATTCTCCGGTAAGAGTCCGTCCGCC
>RWGZ01001025.1:1002367-1061140 GCA_009725065.1 Utricularia reniformis
TTTTTATATATGAAATTGATCTTCGTTTTTCCTTTTAATTTCTCCACTGTATTTTGAATAAAGAACCATACTCTGAATAATGTAAATTCTCCTCTTCTCGACTTTAATTTTCTCGCCACATTCTTCAAGAAATATGGAATTCCGAATAATCCACATCAAGAAATAACCTTTCGAGATAATCAGAACACGCTTGAATCTCCGATATGGATGCGTAACAAAAACGCATATAATAATAATAAGGACGTAAGAAAGTCCCCAGCGTAGCGGAGCTTGTACAAGTCTGCGATAACTCTAAGGCGGAAGCCTCTTTAAAATGAGTAGATACTCAAAACAAGCCCACAGTTCTGCATTTACCAATATATCATTGCCACCGGTATACATTTACAACCGGGGCCATCATACTTTCGCCGCCGGTATATACTTGCACCCGGGGACATCACACTTAGTCGGCCCGTCCATAAGACGGCGCCGTCGTACATTCGACCTGTTCATAAAACGGTGTCATTTGGCCCGTTCA
Organism: Utricularia reniformis; assembly: GCA_009725065.1. NCBI lineage: Eukaryota > Viridiplantae > Streptophyta > Magnoliopsida > Lamiales > Lentibulariaceae > Utricularia > Utricularia reniformis. Next base: position 1,002,885 of record RWGZ01001025.1, read on the forward strand.
TAAAACGGTGCCATCGCACTTTCGACCAGTTCATAAAACGGTGTCATTTGGCCCATTCATAAAACGGTTCCATGCGGAAAAGGACCAGCCTCCGGCGAGGGCGCGACCCTCGTCGGCGTGTCATGGAGGAGTCAGGTATATACTTGCACCCTGATTTGCCACGGAAATATACATCACAACAAACGGGCCTCTTAACATATTCCAACAGTCATTATGTATAGACGGTTCTGCCGCGGAATGGAAGACTCATCATGTTCAAAATATTTTGACACAGTATTTAGTTTGACGAGTTTGAAAATGATCGACTATAAAACTGGTGGTACATTGCGTTTCTAATCTAACTTATTTTATTTAATTTATTCCACCTCCTTCGTACTAAAACGCAATGGACCAACTCCTACCTTACCAGTCCCCTAGTCGATTAGATTCATGTCGTCAAAAAATATACTTAAAAATTTAGAATATGACCACCAAAAAGAGGGGAAATTTTTATTTTCAAAAAGATCGATGAGTCACGTCTATACATAATACTTGCGCAAATTGGAAATATGGCAAGTCCGTGGCAGCTCCTCCCCGCTCATATTTGCGATTTTGTACGTTCCTTCCTTCACTACGGCCGTTACTCTGTACGGTCCTTCCCACTTTCGATCCAACTTGCCAACATGCTTTTAGACTTCCACTTTCTTAAGAATCAAGTCTCCAACTTTTAACAACATAGGTCGAACGCCTTTATCATGCTTCTTAGCCATCCGCCTTTTACATACCTCCATTAGTATTACGGCTCTATCGCGGATATCATCAACGCAATGAAGGTCCAATTTTCTCATGTCCTCGTTCAACACCTCGTCATAAGCAATGACTCTTTCCGATAAAATAGTTACTTCAACCGGAGACACGGCCTCGGTGCCATATACCAAAGAGAAAGGGCTGAATCCGGTAGTGGACCTCGGTGATGTCCGATATGCCCACATCACGTTATGCAATTCATCCACCCAAGAGCCCTTGGATTCATCTATCCGTGTTTTGAGCTGTTGTAAAATAATACGATTGATAACCTCTGTAAGCCCGTTTGTTTCTGGGTGTGCCACGGAGGTAAACCGCTGTTCAATTCCATAAATCTCACACCATTCATTAACCCTCTTTCCGGCAAATTGCGTTCCGTTATCTGATACCAAAATCCTAGGAATTCCGAATCGACACACGATATACCTCCAAAGGAAACTGATAACTTCCTGTTCCCGAATGCGTGATACAGCTTCAACCTTTATCCACTTGGAGAAATGCTCCACAGCCACGATGCAGAACTTCTTTTGGCTAGGTGCCTTCGGAAATGGACCTAAAATATCGATGCCCCACATATCGAAAGGGCATGTTGTCGGTAAAGGCTTCATATTAGCTCTCGGTACATGATGCACTTTTGAGTGGAACTGACAAGCGGAACAAGCCTGAACAAAATTCACACAATCATTCACCAGCGTTGGCCAAAAATAAACCGGCCCTCTTAACCTTGTTCGCCAAGGATCGACCTGCTGAATGATCACCACAATCCCCAGCGTGAACTTCCTCTATAACGGCTTTTGCCTGTACTGGGGACAAACATCGAAGATATGGGCCTCCGAAATTCTTCTTATACAGCTTTTCATCTACATAGACAAAATTGGTAGCTCTTTGCATAGTTCTTCGGGCCTCGCCCTCGTCGGTGGGCAATTCTCTCTTGATTAGATAATTCACAATAGCATCCTTCCATGATGGCTCATCGGTTACGGTATCCACTAAAAACCATGTCTCATTCGAAAGTTCCAAATTAGCCACCTCGGTCGTCTGTTTCTCCAATGTACTAACAGAGGGCTGGTAATGGATCATTGTTGTTATCTTCGACTCATCCGAGAGTTCTAAAATCGTCGCCGCCTTTGCAAGACCGTCTGCACGCGTGTTTTCCTCCCTCGGGATATATGTAAGCGTAAACATCTTAAGATTCTTAGCCGCCTCTTTGAGCTTTTCCAAATACCTGCATAAATGGTTCCCCTTGGTGGAGTAAGTATCTGCAAATTGGTTCACCACTAACTGCGAATCAGAATGAGCATGCAAACGAACGATCCCAATTTCCACTGCCAAATTAATACCAAATATCAAGGCTTCATACTCGGCGACCTTGTTAGTTGCAGAGAAGCGCAACTTTACAGCATACTCATGTTCTTCACCAGATTTCTTTCTTTAAAATAAAAACCAATGCCGGCTCGCCCGGCAGACACCNTTCTCCAATGGACTGACAGAGGGCTGGTAGTGGATCATTGTTGTTATCTTCGACTCATCCGAGAGTTCTAAAATCATCGCCGCCTTTGCAAGACCGTCTGCACGCGTGTTTTCCTCCCTCGGGATATATGTAAGCGTAAACATCTTAAGATTCTTAGCCGCCTCTTTGAGTTTTTCTAAATACCTGCACAAATGGTTCCCCTTGGTGGAGTAAGTATCTGCAAATTGGTTCACCACTAACTGCGAATCAGAATGAGCATGCAAACGAACGATTCCAATTTCCACTTCCAAGTTAATACCAAATATCAAGGCTTCATACTCGGCGACGTTTTTAGTTGCAAGGAAGCGCAACTTTACAGCATACTCATGTTCTTCACCAAATTTCCTTTCTTTAAAATAAATACCAATGCCGGCTCACCCGGCAGACACCGATCTATCGACAAAGGCGTCCCAATACTCCTGAATACCCAATTCCTCCTACCGAGTCATCTCTACTATGAAATCCACTAACACCTGGGCCTTTAACGCTCGCCTGGAGATATACTCTATCTGATACTGGCCCAATTCGATATTCCACTTTGCTAGCCTACCAGAGGCATCAATCTTTGATAACACACTTCGGATAGGCTGATCTGTCAAGACTGCAATATGATGTCCTTGAAAATAGTGCCTCAATTTCCTTGAGGCGACAATCAAAGCTAATACGAACTTCTCTAGATCAGTATATCGGGACTCTGCTCCCTGCAATTTCCTGCTCACATAATATATCGGTCTATGTTCCTTGTCGCTAAGTCTGACCAATGCAGCGCTCACTGCCTCTTTTGTCNAGGCTTCATACTCGGAGACGTTGTTAGTTGCGGGGAAGCGCAACTTTACAGCATATTCATGTTCTTCACCAGACTTCCTTTCTTTAAAATAAACACCGATACCGACTCACCCGGCAGACACCGATCCATCTACAAAGGCGTCTCAGTACTCCTGAATACCCAACTCTTCCGACCGAGTCATCTCTACTATGAAATCCACTAACACCTGGGCCTTTAACGCTCGCCTGGAGATATACTCTATCTGATACTGGCCCAATTCGATATTCCACTTTGCTAGCCTACCAGAGGCATCAATCTTTGATAACACACTTCGGATAGGCTGATCTGTCAAGACTGCAATATGATGTCCTTGAAAATAGTGCCTCAATTTCCGCGAGGCGACTATCAGAGCTAATACGAACTTCTCTAGATCAGTATATCGGGACTCCGCTCCCTGCAATTTCCTGCTCACATAATATATCGGTCTAGGTTCCTTATTGCTGAGCCTGACCAAGGCTGCACTCACTGCCTCTTTCGTTACTGCCAAATATAAACCCAACGGTTCACCCGATGAAGGAGGTGACATAAACGGTGGTTTACTCAGATAATCTTTTAAACTTTCAAAAGCCCTGCTACATTCTTCGTCCCAATACAAAAGGTTCGTCTTACGCAAAACCTTAAAAAATGGCAAACTTCTCTCTGCTGATCGCGAAATGAAGCGATTCAATGAGGCCAATCTTCCAGTTAGCCTTTGAACTTCCCTAACAGTCGTCGGATGGGTCATTTCATGGATAGATGTTATCTTGTCAGGATTCATCTCAATTCCTCTCTTGGATACCATAAAGCCGAGAAACTTGCCTCCTTTCACACAAAACGCACACTTAAGCGGATTCAATTTCATTCTATACTTTCTCAATACTCCGAAACAATCATTCAAATACTGGATGTGGTTATCCCCATGTTTACTCTTTATCAATATATCGTCGATATAAACCTCCAAAGATTTTCCGATCATATCTTTGAACATCGAATTCATTAAACGTTGATAGGTGGCCCCAGCATTTTTCAACCCAAATGGCATAACTCTATAGCAAAAAATGCCTTTGTTTGTCATAAATGAAGTAAACAACTTGTCCTCACAATGCATGAAAATTTGGTTATATCCCTTAAAGGCATCTAACATACTAAGCAATTCAAAGCCACAGGCCGCATCCACCATCATGTCAATGGCCGGCAGCGGATACGGATCCTTCGGGCATGCTTTATTTAAATCAGTAAAATCGATGCAAACTCTCCAGCCACCACTCGTCTTTGGGACCACCACTGGATTCGCGACCCAATCCGTGTATCTAACAGGCTCTATGAATCCTGCCTGCAGCAAACTTTCCACCTCCTCATCAATCGCCCTCTCTTTCTCAGGGGAAAACTTCCTCTTCTTCTGATGAACTGGTCGCACATATGGGTTAACATTGAGTCTATGAGAACAGACTTGGGGATCAACCCCCACATAATCCTGATAAGACCAAGCAAAAACATCTACATTACTTTGCAAAAAAGAAATTACCTCCTTCTCAACCTCTGGTGACAACTCGGAACCGATTGTCACTGTCTTTTCAAGATTGCCGGGAAATAAAGGCACTGTCTTGATTCCCAAAGGCTCCATCTTCATGTCGTTCTCTTTAAACTTCCTAAGAGAGGGTCCGTCATTTGTTTCAATAATTTCATCAGACGAGAATTCCACCATACAAACATGTGACTTTGCTTTCGATCCATCCATACCACTCCTACACATCACATTATAACATGATCGCGCCAGCTCCTGATCTCCCTTCATCTTCCCAACCCCTAATTGTGTTGGGAACTTCATCATCAAATGCGGTTGAGACACCACAGCTCCGAATAAGTTTAAACAACTTCTCCCCAGGATTGCATTATATGGGAGTATAGGGAGATCCACCACCACAAACTCCACCATCAAAGTTCTTGATATTTCGGGATCGCCCAAAGTCACCGGCAGAAAAACAGATCCCTCAGCCGCAACAACGCTATTATTAAAACCAACTAGTTTTGTGTGCACAGGTTGGAGTTGGGTGGTTCCTTTCAGTGCCATCTGTTCAAAAGCTGCAAGAGTCAAAATATTGGTAGCAGCTCCGGTGTCCACCAACACTCGTGAGACAGGATGATTAGCAATAATAGGAGAGACGACTAACGCATCGTCTTGTGGGGAGAAGACCCCAGATAAATCCTCCGGTCCGAAAGAGATTGTCATCTTGTCCAAATCTGTCAACTGGACCATGTTCACTTCCATAAAACGCCCCTTTTGATGTAATGCCTGATAAGAACGTTTGCGGGCGCGATTCGAATCGCCGACACTTTTTCCCCCGGCGATAGTCATAATGTTGGGGCCTAAGTTTCCCCATCTCGGTTGGGTATTTTCAACATTCAAAATAGGTTGACCCTGGTTGGGGTCAACCGGAGGAGGAGGAGGTAGTGCTTGCTGATTCGCCGGGGCTGGTGGATAAGCATCATACCCATACCCCTGCTGATTCCTTTGCGGCTGATACCTGCCGCGACCACGATAGTTGTTTCCTCTCCTTCCACCTCTCTGATTCTGTCTACCGCCATTAAAGAATCCTCTCTGGCCACCACCTTGACGTTGGCCACGCTGTCCTCCATAACCGCGTCCTCTTACATTTGGCCGTGGCGCGTCGGCCCTTGGGGGTTTGGGTGCCGCCCCCTCCGGAATCTCGATTTTTCCCAGCTTAGGCTCGGGTAGAGCCTCCACAGTACTGATCAGTTCATCAAGCTGACCTAATTCCAGCAACCTTTCCACTTCAGACATTAATTCTTGACAATCATTCGTTGTGTGTCCAAAGCTCCGATGAAAACGGCAAAATACTTGGGACTCGTAAGTCCCCTGCGTTGGTTCTTGTAAGGGAGGGGGATAGCGGAGAGATCCACCCTTCTTCTGCTCAATGATGGCGAAAATCTGTTCATAGTTGTATGTCGGAAACACTCTCAACTTAGACTTTGTAGGCTGGGCAATCTTATCCAGCCCACGACATGCAACAATATTGTGGGACCCATACGCCCGTACTTCAATCACTCCGTGATCTCGCAAACCTTCATCTTCTCGGATGTATTGTGTGCATCTCAAAGCCAAATCCTCCATACTTTCCGGGGGATCCCTATTCAAAGAATTACATAACGGATGCCCAGCTAGAATAAGCTGCAGCACCCCAACCTTCTCACTAACAGTGATCGGAGGTATTTTCCTACACTCGGCCTCGAAACGGGTAATAAAAACCAACAATCTTTCCGAAGAATCATACCGCAACGCGGTCAAAGAAGTAATAGATTTTATCGGCGTGTTAAAAGGCGCGAAAGCCGAATAGAATTGATCCTTAAAATCCTGATAAGAAACGATCGAACGTTTCGGCAACCGGTTAAACCACCGGAGGGCTGATTCTTTAAGAGAAGCGGCAAAGACGAAACACATCGCCGCATCACTGAAATTCATCAAACTTACATGAATTTCCAAATTCGACGTATGAGCATGCGGGTCAGTCGACCCGCGATACTGTGGAAGATCCTTAGGCATTTCAATAAACTCATAGCGAGTGGCTCCGATAATTGCCATGGAAAAAGGAGATAGGGCATTCGAAGTATTCCATGTACTTTGCAATACGTCCAAAGATGGTGACGCCTTTCCTCGATTACCGATGGGCTCATTAGCCCTCTCATTCTCAAAGTAGTCTCCCTCGGAAGCTAAGGTCTGATGAGTATCCCGGGTGTGCTCCCCGTACACTCGCCTCCTTTCCTGGCAAAGAGTCAGATTGGCCTCCAACTGGTTCATCCTAGCCACGCTTTGCTCCAACATCCCGCTCATCTCCTTATATTTTGATTCTATCAATTCTCCGATCTTTTGTAAAGTGTTGCTTTGTTCTTCGGTTGCTGCAGTATTTGCTCGTGGTTCCGTAACACGATCAATATCATCCTCTGAGGCCATATTATTAACAGGTTCCGGGGTGGCATTGTTCCTTCGGGCTCTCCTTTGAGCCTCAACTTGCTCTAATTGGGCGACTAAAGTACGCCTTCGCTCTTCCAAATCCTCATCAGTTTCTGCCTGATCAGCAAATTTAGAGCGTGCAGGTGGCGGCAGGTGGGCGGTGTTACGGACCGCAACTCGGCAAACTCGTGCAAATTCATAACATTTGGACAAACATTCGCGTGATTGAGGATAAAAACTTGGTTCCCCCCCGGATGAAAACCCGCTCCCGGGAGGGCCGAATAGTCACATTTTGAGCGTGGGGCTCCTCCAGAACTGACGACCGAGCCCCCGGTAACACAACAAAATCATCATTAATTCGAGGAATAGGATCCGCCTCAATTTCTTCGTCAAAAGTATCTTCATTAGAATTCCGAGTAGTCATGATAATAGAAATCCAAACCCAGCAATAAAGCTCTCAATGGGATAAAAAATCTCATCCCCACGGACGGCGCCAAACTGATCTAGTCTAAAAATATTTATTTTTAGATCAGTCAATTTTTTAATTATTCGGAGTTCAATTTATGTGGGGACACGAGCGATATACGAGGTTGGGCCCACAATGTGTGAGCTTACGTCCTCGGGAGAGCAAAGCTCTAACTTGGTTTCCACTATAATAATCGAGCGATACAAGTACAATGAGGTAACAATGATAATACGGGCAAAAACGGCTCGAAAAACGATCGAAAACGCTCAGTCGGGCTCGAAAAACTGGCAGTTGCGAGTTGTAGTCAACAACTCACATAAAACACTGTACTAGCAACGCAACCGGCACTGTATGAGCAACGCAGCCGACACTGTACGAGCAACGCAGCCGACACTGTACGAGCAACGCAGTCGGCACTATACAAGCAAGAACTCGCGAATAGTGACTACAGAGAGGAAATCTCGCGAATAGTAACCCAGATGAGGGTGGCCGCGAGATTTGGTACGATTTCTCGCGAATAGTGGCTGCAGAGGGGAAATCTCGCGATTTCGAGCGAAAGTCTTGCCTTGGGAGATGCGAAAAGGGTCCGAATCCCTTCTCAATGCCTTGGGGCTCCTATTTATAGAGAAATCCAGCCCAAAACCCACTCACTTGAGCCCATAAGCCTAGTTCACCTCACTTAGCACAAAATGATTAAATATTCCCAATTATGATATAATAAATGCCATGTTGTTCTCGAAGCCTCGGGAATCAACCCGGACAAGATATTAGTCGGAAATACGATCAGAAAATTCCCGAGAACCTCGTATGTCAGTTCTTTGCCTTCGTATAGCGAATACGCAGCCACATAACGTCATTGCACCCGACCGGTGCGCTCCCGGGTGGCAAATTACGAAAATACCCCTAGACCCGTCCGGGGCCGAAATGACCCGAAACATCTCAAAATTCTTACAGAGACTTTATACGGGGCCCAGCGAGCCAGAATTGCGAGAATACCACTTGAGAATGCCATCCGATAAAAATATGAAAATACCGAAAATACCAATAACCACGTCGGACGAACCCCCGGGTAAGGATAAATACAAGAGAATATACCCGGGTAATATCAAACTTGAATTGATGTTGTTAAAACCTGAATACATGTTTTTAGAACCAAGAATATCTTTGTTGTACCATGATTTATGTGATTAAACTTTAGTTTAAATGCTATGACATGAAGTCGTGTTGTATGACATACACGATCATTCCGTTTTCGAACTTACTATTTTTGTATATAGTACAAGTATTCGTAATGCTAGACTTTATTTAGTTTGAATACACTTTGTTTTACCAAAATTAACAATGTGATTTGCATGAATATCATTCGGCTCATTTTTCACATAGTTCCACATGTTCTAGGTTTGATGATTATGATTTCAATTAAACTTGAATTNGAAAATACCCCTGGCCCCGTCCGGGGGCGAAATGACCCGAAACATCTCAAAATGCTTACAGAGACTTTATACGGGGCCCAGCGAGCCAGAATTGCGAGAATACCACTTGAGAATGCCATCCGATAAAAATATGAAAATACCGAAAATACCAATAACCACATCGGACGAGCCCCCGGGTAAGGATAAATACAAGAGAATATACCCGGGTAATATCAATAGTCCCCTGGTTTTCAGATTCAGAGTCTGAGTCGTAAACCATATATCATCAGCTCGTCCCGAAAGCCGATTATAGTTCTGGAGCCCCGCCGGGGAGATCCTTAGCATGGTTGAAATTCTCTCGTCAATACGATCGTTTTGACACTAAGATCATTAGATTCCGAGGTCGGGCAAAAATCTCGTGATTTTTCGGCTCGGGGTATCTCTCTATAAATACAGGGTCCACGCCCTGCTACAGTACACATCACTGCATTCTCGTTACATTTCGAACGAAATCTCGCCATTACTTCCAGCGTACAGTAACTCTCGCGACATTTGGAACGAAATCTCGCGACTGCATTGACTGCACAGTCCCTCTCGCGACATTTGGTACGAAATCTCGCGACGGAACAGTTAACACAGACTTTAAGATTGAAAACGAAGCCTCGCGACGGAACAGTTAAAACAGATTTAAACCTCTAACGAAATCTCGCAACGGAACAGTGCAAACAGACTTGAGACTTAAACGAAATCTCGCGACGCCATCCTCTGCACAGTGACTCTCGCGACTTTTGGTACGAAAACTCGCGAGACACTTATAAAAATCTGAAAAATTTCTAAAAAATTCCAAATACCTTAATTTTGAGAATTCCACACCATGTCCTCCGACTCCGCTAGTTCCTCGAACTCCGATGCCTCGTCTTCTCATTCCTCGGACTCCTCATCCAACTCGGGGAGTTCCAATTCGAGTCTTTCTGCTTTCTGCTCTCCAATTACGAACCCTTATCCACATTTTTTCGATCGACTCACACATCTCGAGGATCGGTCCTCGGAGTCCTGCTGTCAGTGCCCTAAAGTCTTTTGATCGGCCCTTCACCATGCACCCTTGAAAGTGGAAATCTCTGGTGGAAGATTACCACCTCCCTTCCGACTGTGTTCTCTATCAACCGGTCCCTCTGATCGGATCCTACGTCCAGCGGTTGGTATCCACATTGTCTGTCTTGAGTATCTAGAGTGTGGTCTCCGCTTTCTGCTTCACCCTTTCATTTCAAATCTCCTAACTCACTTAAATATCAACCTCTTTCAGCTGAATCCAAACTCGATATCCTTGGTGGTTGCCTTTATCATTTTCATGGAGACCAATGGGATTTTGATGACCGTTGACGCCTTCTTCCAAATATTCCAAGTCAGTTCCACTATCCATTATGGGGCTCACGGCTGTATCTTTTTCCGTCTAAGGCACAAGAAGAGCCCCTTTCCATTCTCAAACTCCCCATCCAACCATGACTGGAAGAAACACTTCTTTTTTGTCACTTGCCTAGGCTCCACCAGATTGTCTGCACTTAGCCTTCCTTGGCGGTTCCCAACTGAGGGGGAACCTTTCCTTCCGGAGTCTTGTTATCCTATTCCGCGATCCGCGACTCCAAAAGCTCTAGAGAAGATTCTTATCGCGTGTGCTAGATCGGATTGCACCGATTGGACCCCGAAAACGCTTTTCTATGCCCCGATCTTGGTTGCCTCCAACGTCCTTCCGGTTCATGCCCATTTCAGTAGGGAAATTTTAGGTATCTGGACCACGCCTTAATACTTAATCATCTCAACAACTCTTCCTTGATCAGAAAGCCTTTCCAAACCAGCGCATATATATACCTATAGTCTTTCAACAGTTTTTCTCACGCTATTTGCTTATTTTGCAGATAAAATAATGGCTCCCCCTGAAGGTCGTTCGAGATTAGGCGATAAACTGAGATCACTCCGTAACCTTGTTACGGAGAAGGATGAGCTGATTTTCGAGATGGCGCCCGGATCTCGGAACCGCACTACCGCGGACGAGTTGGCACGGAGCTTGCAAGAAACTGTGCCGCAAGCAGAAGAGGCCCGACCGGCTACTCCAACACCACCTGCTCCGGTAACTGAGAATCAGGAGTCCGCAGGACATGAGCCGGCTACAGAGGCCCCCGAGAGCCCAGAAGATTTAATTCCTGTGTCTCGGCGGTTAGAGCTTACCGCTAGAGAATTTTCCCCCGACGAAGGGATGTACGAGTTCGCCTAGACACTAGTGGACATTGTCGGAGATGACGAGGAGGGCGAAATAAGCGGGGGTCAATCTATAGACCCGCTGGTGGAGGAGATTGTCCGGGAGGCCCGTCCAAAGGAAAGAACAAATCAAGGAGCTTCTTCGGACAGAGGGAATAGACCGGTGGACGGCCCCACTGTTTTGGAGAATGCGGAACCCGATAGGAAGAGTGGGTTAACCACCGAGTTCCTCGACGCCTTCCGAATAAGAGATATACCGAAACTCGTAGTGAAGGAATGGCTCGAGATGAGACTTCAGGCTGGCCTGGTACTAATAAAAGATGGAGTCACCTTTCGGATTACGAGGGGTGATAGTGTTTCCAATATACCAGCCTTGACGTATTTTGAAAGAAATCCGTCACTACCGCCGCGTGGACGAGATGACCACACGATATTTACCGACTTCGGTCGGTTGATGAGACAGTTTGCGACCGCGCATCGCATGATGGGAGAGGTTTGTAATCAGATCGGCCATTGTTACTTACTCTTTGTTTCATTCGTATCTTACATGTTTCTCGTTGTTTTTGCTGTTCTTTCAGATGGAGCGGAAGGTTGTGGAGATGAGCACCGCAGCCGCAATAGGGGAGTACTGTATGCTCAGGCATTTGGAGCTTGACAGTCCGGATCTAATAGGAGAGCAGACGAAGAAAGCCGCTGAAAAGTTGATACAAAATCAGCGGGAAAAGCATGCCCAAGAAATGGCGGCGCTGCGGGAAGAACATAACAAGGCGATCGATGCCCTAATTTGGGTTCATCGCAGTGAATTAACGGAGTGTGCGGCGTTTCACATTGGGAAAAGGCATGCTCTTGAGCAATCGATCGACACTCTCAAAACGAACGAAAAATATGCTCAAGACGAACTGAAAGAGGTTAGGGCTGAGACCGAAGACAAGTTGAAAAAGGCCAAAGATGCCAATGCTTTTGATAAGAAGGCTCTCGGGAAGGCCTTGGAGGAGAACAAGGAAATAAAATCAAAGAATGAGTCCCTCCAATCCACCGTGGACAGTCTTCGGGCTCGAGCCGCTAGGTTGCCGTCCCAGATCAACGATTGTTTCCGGAAACTGATCTGGGAGTATACAGTGCATTCTCCGACTTTCAGAAACCTGGCGGCCCTAGCTAATGCGACCTCGTCTGCTCTTTATTTTTTTAGAGGGAGTGTCGAGACACAAAGAATCTTGGGTATATCCCTAACTCCTGAAGAGAGGGGAAGACTTGATCCCAGTCTATCCGGTAAGTTCGAGCCTGTGGATGCATAAGATAAACTAGACTGCTCGGGGGATCCGTTCGGGGCGCTCCAATTCAACTTGGAGGAAGACTTGCACCAGCAGCTATATTCAGAGGAGGTCAAAATACCCGAGGAGGGCCCATCGGTGGACGCATTTCGAAGGATGACCGCATTATTCCCGGAACCGGTGGGTCCCCACGTGGGAGACCTTCTTAAAGACGAGGAGGTGATGGGTCAACGTGACCCCCCATTATACGTTCCTGCTAGTGTGACAGGAGCTCGGGAGCGCCATGAGGTCGAGATGGCGAGCTTTATTCCCGAGAAGTTGCCCGTTGCGGGGACTAAAGAAAAAGAGACTCATCCTCCCTCCTCGACAATTAAGCTGGTAAGGAAGCGCCCTAGCGAAACCGGTGAATGTTCGGGCTCCAAGAAGAAGAAATAAACTTCCATATCTGTTTTCTTCAGTTTTGTACTCTCCGTATTTTGTATTCCCCTTTTATATATGAAATTGGTCTTCGTTTTCCTTTTAATTTCTCCACTGTACTTCCAATAAAGAAACTCACTCCAAGTAGCACAACTTCTCCTCCTTTAAACCCAAGAAATATAATTCCGAATAATCCGAATCAAGGAATGAACTTTCGAGATAATAAGAATATATACGAATCTCCGGTATGGATGCGCAATAATAACGCATATAATAATAATAAGGATGCGTAAAAGTCCCCAGTGTAGCGGAGCTTGTATAAGTCTGCGATAACTCTAAGGCGAACGCGCTCAATGAAATGAGTAGATACTCAAAATAAGTCCACCGCTCTGCATTTACCAATATATCTTTGCCACCGGTATACACTTACACCCGGGGTCATCACACTCTCGCCACCGGTATATACTTGCACCCGGGGCCATCATACTTTCGCCGCCGGTATATACTTGCACCCGGGGCCATCACACTTACTCGGCCCGTCCATAAGACGGCGTCGTCGTACATTCGACATGTTCATAAAACGGTGTCATTCGGCCCGTCCATAAGACAATGCCATCGCACTTTCGACCCGTTCATAAAACGGTGTCATTCGGCCCGTCCATAAGACAATGGCATGTGGAAAAGGACCAGCCTCCGGCGAGGGCGCGACCCCCGTCGGCGTGTCATGGAGGAGTCAGGAATATACTTGCACCCTGATTTGCCACGGAAATATACATCACAACAAACAGGCCTCTTAACATATTCCAACAGTCATTATGTTTAGACGGTTCTGCCGCGGACAGGAAGACTCATCATGTTCAAAATATTTTGACACAGTATTTAATTTGACGAGTTTGAAAATGATCGACTATAAGACAGGTGGTACATTGCGTTTCTAATCTAACTTATTTAATTTATTCCATCCTCCTTCGTACTAAAACGAAATGGACCTACTCCTACCTTACCAGTCCCCTAGTCGATTGTATTCATGTCGTCAAAAAAGATACTTAAAAAATTAGAATATGACCACAAAAAGAGGGAAAATTTTTATTTTCAAAAAGATCGATGAGTCACGTCTATACATAATACTTGCGCAAATTGGAAATATGCCAAGTCCGTGGCAGCTCCTCCCCGCTCATATTTGCGATTTTGTACGTTCCTTCCTTCACTACGGCCGTTACTCTGTACGGTCCTTCCCACTTTCGATCCAACTTGCCAACATGCTTTGAGACTTCCACTTTCTTAAGAATCAAGTCTCCAACTTTTAACAACATAGGTCGAACGCCTTTGTCGTGCCTCTTAGCCATCCGCCTTTTACATACCTCCATTCGTATTGCGGCTCTATCGCGGATATCATCAATACAGTGAAGGTCCAACTTTCTCATATCCTCGTTCAACACCTCGTCATAAGCGATAACTCTTTCCGATAAAATAGTCACTTCAACCGGAGACACGGCCTCAGAGCCATATACTAAAGAGAAAGGGCTGAATCCGGTAGTGGACCTCGGTGATGTCCGATATGCCCACATCACATTATGCAATTCATCCACCCAAGAGCCTTTGGATTCATCTATCCGTGTTTTCAGCTGTTGTAAGATAATACGATTGATAACCTCTGTAAGCCCGTTTGTTTCTGGGTGTGCCACGGAGGTAAACCGCTGTTCAATTCCATAACTCTCACACCATTCATTAACCCTCTTTCCGGCAAATTGCGTTCCGTTATCTGATACCAAAATCCTAGGAATTCCGAATCGACACACGATATACCTCCAAAGGAAACTGATAACTTCCTGTTCCCGAACGCGTGATACAGCTTCAACCTCTATCCACTTAGAGAAATGCTCCACAGCCACGATGCAGAACTTCTTTTGGCTAGGTGCCTTCGGAAATGGTCCTAAAATATCGATGCCCCACATATCGAAAGGGCATGTTGTCGGTAAAGGTTTCATATTAGCTCTCGGTACATGATGCACGTTTGAGTGGAACTGACAAGCGGAACAAGCCCGAACAAAATTCACACAATCTTTCACCAGTGTTGGCCAAAAATAACCGGCCCTCTTAACCTTGTTCGCCAAGGATCGACCTGCTGAATGATCACCACAGTCCCCAGCGTGAACTTCCTCTATAACGGCCTTTGCCTGTACTGGGGACAAACATCGAAGGTATGGGCCTCCGAAATTCTTCTTATACAGCTTATCATCCACATAGACAAAATTTGTAGCTCTTTGCATAGTTCTTCGGGCCTCGCCTTTGTCGGTAGGCAATTCTCTTTTGATTAGATAATTGACAATAGCATCCTTCCATGATGGCTCGTCGGTTATGGCATCCAATAAAAACCATGTCTCATTCGAAAGTCCCAAAATAGCCACCTCGGCCATCTGTTTCTCCAATGGACTGACAGAGGGCTGGTAGTGGATCATTGTTGTTATCTTCGACTCATCCGAGAGTTCTAAAATCGTCGCCGCCTTTGCAAGACCGTCTGCACGCGTGTTTTCCTCCCTCGGGATATATGTAAGGGTAAACATCTTAAGATTCTTAGCCGCCTCTTTGAGCTTTTCTAAAGACCTGCACAAATGGTTCCCCTTGGTGGAGTAAGTATCTGCAAATTGGTTCACCACTAACTGCGAATCAGAATGAGCATGCAAACGAACGATTCCAATTTCCACTGCCAAGTTAATACCAAATATCAAGGCTTCATACTCGGCGACGTTGTTAGTTGCAGGGAAGCGCAACTTTACTGCATACTCATGTTCTTCACCAGATTTCCTTTCTTTAAAATAAACACCAATACCGGCTCGCCCGGCAGATACCGAACCATCGACAAAGGCGTCCCAATACTCCTGAATACCCAATTCCTCCGACCGAGTCATCTCTACTATGAAATCCACTAATACTTGGGCCTTTAATGCTCGCCTGGAGATATACTCTATCTGATACTGTCCCAATTCGATATTCCACTTCGCTAGTCTACCAGAGGCATCAATCTTTGATAACACGCTTCGGATAGGCTGATCTGTCAAGACTGCAATATGATGTCCTTGAAAATAGTGCCTCAATTTCCTTGAGGCGACAATCAGGGCTAATACGAACTTCTCTAAATCAGTATATCGGGACTCCGCTCCCTGCAATTTCCTGCTCAAATAATATATCGGTCTGTGCTCTTTGTCGCTAAGTCTCACCAACGCGGCGCTCACTGCCTCTTTTGTCACTGACAAATATAAACCCAACGGATCTCCCGGAGATGGAGGAGACATAAACGTTGGTTTACTCAGATAGTCTTTCAAACTCTCAAAAGCCCTGCTACATCCGTCGTCCCAATACAAAAGATTCGTTTTACGCAAAACCTTAAAAAACGGCAAACTTGTCTCTGCAGATCGCGAGATGAAGCGATTTAATGAGGCTAACCTCCCAGTTAGCCTTTGAACTTCCCTAAAAGTCGTCGGAGGGGTCATTTCTTGGATAGCTGTTATCTTATCCGGATTCATCTCAATTCCTCTTTCAGATACCATAAAGCCGAGGAATTTGCCTCCTTTCACACAAAAAGCACACTTGAGCGGATTCAATTTCATTCTATACTTTCTCAGCACCCCAAAACAATCATTCAAATACTGGATGTGATTATCCCCATGTTTACTCTTTATTAATATATCGTCGATATAAACCTCCAAAGACTTTCCGATCATATCTTTGAACATCGAATTCATTAAACGTTGATAGGTGTCCCCAGAATTTTTCAACCCAAATGGCATAACTCTATAACAAAAAATGCCTTTGTTTGTCATAAATGAAGTAAACAACTTGTCCTCACTGATATCACCCTAAGATATTTATTATTCGATGACACATATATATCTATATAGTAATTCCCAAGTCGAGAAATAAAGCAGATCGAGATATTTTGATGATTGACATTGTTTATAGCTTATCGTGGTATTTGGATCGGGTAACTTATTTATTGGACTATTGTGCAAAATTTAGAGATTAATGGGTTATTATTTATTGGACTCCATTATTGGTGGGCCTAGTGAATTATAATTGGGCTGGACAAATTACCTATATAAACATGATTAAAGTGTTAAGGAGGAGAGCTTGGATTTTTGACCTAAGAAGGAGGTCGCTATTCTTTTCTTTTTCGCCCGGGAAACCTACGACTACGGCCATCAAAACATGATCTTTTTTCTTTGGTTTTCTACATCATGTTCTCCTATTGTAAATCTACGAACTTAACATTTAAAGTGGATTCAAAGGCTACGGCATGGGTGGTTTTTTATCCTTTCTTTTACAGAAAGGTTTTCCACCTACAAAAATCGTGTCTTTTTACTTCTTGCTTTCGTATTACTTTTTCGTTCGACCCCTATCCGTAAAAGGGGTGTTAATTTTGTTATTGCTGATTTTTAGCAGCGATAACATTGGTGCCGTCCGTGGGGATGTTTTTAATCCCATTGAGTTTTTACCCGGAGTTTTGGATGGAAAACGCAAATATATTTTTCGATTCAGCGCATCTTTGGTATTCAGCGTGTTTCTGCATATTTATCCGTTGGATTGGTCTGCAATTTTTGTATACTGTTATACACATATGGATCTCTATTATGGTCCCTTTTTAGGGGGTACCAACAGTCATCCGGTTCATTCAACGAATGAACTCGGTTCTGAATTCTTTAAAATGTGGAAGACGATCAAAAGCTAAAAACCAAAATAAATGCACGGCAGTATATAGTGGAAACCCCAAGAACTAGGGTGAAAACCACTCGACTAAGAGCTGATTATGCTCTTAGCCTGCTCACTAATGAAATAAATCAAAGTTCATACAAGACAGGCTAATGAAAATGACGAGACAAAGAAAGCGGTAAGAATCCGGCAGAGTAACAGCCTGTTCTTCCGCGTCCAAAGGGTGCTGTTATTTCCTTCGTCTTGCCCTGTATTTATAGAGTCGCCGCGAGTGTAATCCACGTCCTGTAACCGCCTCTGACAAGTTTGTTAGAGGTGGTTATCGCAGGATGTAAAACGAAGCTGGGACCGAGGCGTGGTCTGCGTGATCGGGCCCGAAGCATGATAAACGTGATAGGGCCCGAAGCGTGGAACGCGTGAGCCTGTAACCGTTTTGTAACCGTTCGGACCGAACCCCGGAGCCAGCTGGCAGATAACGCTTTTATTTACTAAGGTTATCTTCGGTCCTCTGTGTTGATCATCGGGCCGCTCTTCCTAAAGGTGTAAGTAGGCTATAAGAGTTCGTTTTGATTATTTAAGTCGGCCCAACTATTATCGGGTATCACCCATTACAGGGTACCCGGTCCTAGAGTTTTCATCACTAGCCCCTCGGGCTTGATTGCCAATCGCAGAGGTGATACAAGGCCGATCACATGATGTTTATACATTCATGAGAACTGGGGACCGTACCTGTAGATAGTGAGAGTCCAGGGGACCGATCTTTGCCTTAGNGAGCCACATTAATAACAGGTTCCGGGGTGGCATTGCTCCTTCGGGCTCTCCTTTGAGCCTCAACTTGCTCCAGTTGGGCGATTAAAGTACGCCTTCGCTCTTCTAAATCCTCATCGGTTTCTGTCTGATCCGCAGATCTAGAGCGTGTAGGTGGCGGTAGGTGGGCGGTGTTACGAACAGCAACTCGGCCAACTCGCGCGAATTCATAACATTTGGACAAACATTCGCGCGATTGAGGATAAAAACTCGGTTCCCCCCCGGATGAAAACCCGCTCCGGGAGGGCCGGATAGTCACATTTTGAGCGGGGGGCTCCTCCAGAACTGACGACCGAGCCCCCGGTAACACATTAAAATCATCGTTAATTCGAGGAATAGGATCCGCCTCAAATTCTTCATCAAAAGTATCTTCATTAGATTTCCGAGTAGTCATGATGGTAGAAATCCAAACTCAGCAATAAAGCCCTCAATGGGATAAAAATCTCGGGTCCCCACGGATGGCGCCAAACTGATCTTGTCTAAAAATATGTTGGGTATTTATTTTTAGATCAGTCAATCTATAATTAATTCATAATTTATGTTGTTGTGGGGACACGAGCGATATACGAGGTTGGGCCCACAATGTGTGGGCTTACGTCCTCGGGAGAGCGAAACTCTGCCTTTGTTTTCACTATAATAATCAAGTGGTACAAATACAATGAGATGATAATGATAATACGGGCGAAAACGGCTCGAAAAACGATCGAATGTGCAGTCGCGCTGCACTGGACACGGATGAACAATGCAGGCAGGTGGGCTAGTCGCGACTAACGCGGTTGGGCGCGAGGTGGAGGACTCGTCGCGGCTGATCAGGAATGGTCGCGAATAGTGAGTTTGGTCGCGAATGGTGAGTTTGGTCGCGAA
Source organism: Utricularia reniformis (assembly GCA_009725065.1). NCBI lineage: Eukaryota > Viridiplantae > Streptophyta > Magnoliopsida > Lamiales > Lentibulariaceae > Utricularia > Utricularia reniformis. The sequence goes on from RWGZ01001025.1 coordinate 1,022,150, forward strand.
TGGTGAGTTTGGTCGTGAATCTGGGACTGTTTGGTCGCGACTGGGAGATCAGATTTTGCCTTGGGAAGCGTGATAAAAGTCCGAATCCCTTCTCGAAGCCTTGTGACTCCTATTTATAGAGGAATTTAGCCCAGAACTCACCCTCTTGGGCCCATAAGCCTAGTTCACCTCACTTAGCCCAAAATGATTAAATATTCCCAATTATGATATAATAAATGCCATGTTGATCTCGAAGCCTCGGGAACCAACCCGGACAAGATATTAGTCGGAAATACGATCAGAAAATTCCCGAGAACCTCGTATGTCAGTTCTTTGCCTTCGGATAGCGAATACGCAGCCACATAACATCATTGCACCCGACCGGTGCGCTCCCGGGTGGCAAATTACGAAAATACCCCTGGCCCCGTCTGGGGCCGAAATGACCCGAAACATCTCAAAATGCTTACATAGACTTTATACGGGGCCCAGAGAGCCAGAATTGCGAGAATACCACTTGAGAATGCCATCCGATATAAATATGAAAATACCAATAACCACGTCGGACGAGCCCCCAGGTAAGGATAAATACAAGAGAATATACCCGAGTAATATCAGTGCCAGAGAAGCTTCACCATCTAAACGGAATTAGCATTAGGTTAGGAGTACAGTCCTTAGACTGACGTAATTTTTTCACTTAGGCATAGACAGAACCGACACCTTGGACCATGCGGTCCTTGAGGGACAACAAAGGAGATAGATGTCTTTTCCCCTCTCATACTCTCACATACACCATACTACATCATCATCTGGACCTTTTGTGGCTCTACAGAAAAGCGTTGAGGATTGGAACTAGTGCTAGGTTCAGGGTACAATCCATAGAATGACTTAAATATTTTACTTCCGCATATGCGGATTGAGTCCCTCTCGCTAAGAGATTTTACCCACTTAACCATCGGGAGAGGCGAATGTGGGTATGCTTTATAATTTCTTGCACGCCTAAACATCATCACCTCATCAATCTCATTGGGACCTTTCCCGTGCTCTACCAAAAAGCGTTTGGAGCTCTCACTATCTAGATGGAAGTAGCTTTAGGTCCAGGATACAAAAGTATGATAGGAGTGAGGTTCATCGCATCTTAGTATGATGGATGATGCAAAATTAAATAACTTAGGTTAGAATATGAATGCGATGTACAATATGTCATATAGTCGATTAATATCAAACTCGTCAAATATGGATATTGAGTCAAAATATTTTTAAAACCAGAGAGTCTAGTGTGCAGCAGAATCATATATACATAGATACTATTAAAATATGTGAAGGGGCTCGATTTGTTTGATAGCCTGTCTCGTACCAAGCATTATTTCATGCACACAAGAGCTTCTTACTAGACTCCTTTATAACATACCGTCGATGGTCGCGCCATCGTTGGAGGACGGTCACAGTCTGCAGTGGAAAAAAGGACATCTTTCTCCCGTGTGGTTTTAAAACACCACCTAAGCCGAGGTACTTGATCCATCTGTGGGAGTAAAAAATTTACGTCATTCAAAGGATTATACCCCGAACCTGCCGCTACTTTAGTATAGATTGTGAAGGCTCTCTCTGGCGCGAAGTACTTGATTTTTCAAGGGGAGTAACAAATTTACCTCAGTATAACGATTTTAGCTTAACCTAACGTTACTTTCACATGCATAGTGAAGGCTTCCTACGCTTATTTTCTGGAGGAGAACAGGAAAGGTGCGACAAGAGAAATACTAGCAAGTATAAAGCACATGGACATCTGTCTCTCTCGCTTCTTAAATGGGTGAAACATTTTAACGCGAGGGACTTGATTCGTATAGGTGGAAGTGAAATATTTATGTCAGATTAAGGATTTACTCTGAAGCTTACGCTTCTTCCACCTAGATAGTGAAACCCCCAACACTTTTCGGTAGAGCGATGAAAGGACTAGGTATGATTTTGTGGGTAATAGAGAGTGCTAGCAAGTATAAAGCACATTGACATCCACCTCTCTCGATGGTTAACTGGGTTAACATCTTAACGCTAGGGACTCGATTTGTCGAACGGAAGTGAAATATTTACGTCAGTCTAAGGATTGTACCCTTAACTTGACGCTACTTCCACCTATATAGTGAGAGCCCCCAATGCCTTTTTGTAGAGTGCGGGAATTGTCCAAATGAGATGATGCAAGGTGGTGTGTGAAAATATGAGAGGAAAAAAGACAACCGTCTCCTTAGTTGTCCCACAAAGACCATGTAGTCAAGGGTGTTCCTATCTGTCTATGAGAAAGTTAAAAATTTATTTTAGTTTAAGGATCATACCCTGAACTTGACGCTACGTCCGTTTTGACGGTAAATGCTCTCTAGCAAGAGGCACTTGAGCCACCCGATTGGGAGGGAAACATTTATGCAAGTCTTTTGATTGTTTCCTTAACCTCACGCTACTTCTACTCATGCTGTAAAGGTTTGCTACGCTTATTATGCGAATGAGAACGGGAAAGGTCATATCTAAAAAGGATGAGATGATTACGGGTGCAACTTTATACCTAGAAAGAAAATACGACGGGCGCTACATTAGACCCCACGAGTGTTTGTTGAGAGCTTATGAGATTAGTTGGGGCACTACTGGAGGCATGAGTTAGGGCGATAGGTGAGGCCTGAAATTATTGAATGCTTGCTAATACCTAGAAGGTTTGATTAGTCAAGGTGCACTGTGAGGCTCTAGACTAGTGTGTGCTTGTTCTGACCTAGAAGTGGAAGTGATGTCGAATGCTCGTTGAGATCCGTGCAAAGACATATGCCTCTTCTGTTGTCCTAAAATGAACATCAAAGCCAAGGCACTGGATCTGCCTATGCGGGAGTGAAAAATTTACGTCAGTTTAATGATTATATCCCTAACTCCACTTCTGTATAGGCAGTGAAGGCTCTCTCTAACGTGAGGTACCAGATCTGTCAAGGTGTAAGTGAAAAATTTACGTTAGTGTAAGGATTGTACCATGAATACGACGCTACTTTCATCGGGATCGTGAAGGCTTCCTACACTTCTTTTTGGAGGAGAGCTGGAAAGGTTGAAAAGAAAGTGTGGAGGTATGTCCGTCGCTTGGTGAGACTCTACATAGTATGAAAATAATAATAAAAGTTACAATTGTATGTGTTGAAAATATGTGCAGTTAAATTATGATTACAATGCAATGTTGATAGTTAAGAGTTTTCTTGAAGTATAGGATGAGACAAAATACTTAACTAATATAGATGAGAGACAATACTTGTTATTGTTTAAATGACCAAGGTTGTTAACAGTCAACATGTTGAAACTGAATTGAACCAGTTTCAATTTGTTTAAAATATGGAAAATGATTATCAACGTAAATTACGGAAAATCCTGTAAGAACCTGGAAAAAACCGCACGACTAAGAGCGTAAAATGCTCTTAGTCATTTGATTAATCAAACAGTGAAGATTACAAAGACCGAAGGCTAAAGAAAATGACAAGTGTTGAAGGCATAATGCGCAGTAGGGGAGAAAGTAGAGTAATAGCCCATATTGCGCTCATCGCAAGTCCTCCGAGCAAATATTTAAACCTCGTATTTAGTGATACAGTAGTTCATGTCCCTTTTCTCCTGTAACCGCTACTCGCACGTCTTAAAGCCACCATTGAATCTATAGTAATGTCCCCACTACTTAATAACTACTTGTGACCATCACACCGATCTTTAGGATAGGTCCCTGAAGTATGGGAAAGCAGATGTCGGCTTCTTCATATAATTGGGTTGCAATTAAGTTATGGATCTTAGACCTAATAAGTTCGTCTCTCATTATATTGGCCGAAAAAAATTAGTTTGGGCCTCCGAAGATTCGTGGTACCGAGTCCATGAATTCTCATCACTAGCCCATCAGGCTTTATTGCGATCACAGATGTGAAACAAGCTCGATTTCTAATTTAATAACCACGTTAGGTAAGTGGCCCCATAATGTGTGGAGATGACGGTACTCGAAATATTTGTGAGAGATGTCCTTAGGACCGATCCTATACTTGTAGAATATTTTGGAATTGAAATTTTCCAAAGACTGTTATGCGAAAATATGATTTTAAATATTAACATAATTCGTACCTCTTCATAATCAGCTTGCCATTCTGACATAAGGAGTAATGTCAGAATGTTGTAGCCAATGTTAGGACACGTGTCGACTTATTATTGGCAAATTGAATCATATAAGACCTAGGGTTTTTCCCACTGTTCATCATCGCTCTCATTCTCCGTTTACGGAAAAGCTCTGAAAGCTATTATCTTGCACTGTTTCATCGATCCTTATACTAAATCTCTCCTCCTTCAGCTTTTAAAAAGGTAATTTATGCGCCTTGTAAGGCTAGTTTTAATGACCGGTTATTGAAAAGATGGCAAAAGTGCAATAAGATGAGTTTCGAGGACGAAACTCAACTTAAGATGGAAAGTATGTAATGACTGTAAATTTAGAGAAGATAATATAAATGGGCAAAGTGCGATAGGGTGTAAAGGTTGAGTTTCGAGGACGAAACTCGGTTTAAGGTGGAAGAATGTAACGATTGAAGAAAACGACAAAACCAAAGGACTTACAGGTTGGATTACGCGTGAACGAAATACTAAAGAAATTGGAGATTAAGACTATGTTGTGTATACTTTTGTTTATATTTTTCATTCTAAGAAATAGAAATTAACAAAGTTGGAGAACATATCATATTTTTCATTCTACTTTTGTATAAGTTAAATTTCCACTTTATCAATTTTATAACTACAAATAAAAAAAACATAAATCATATTTTAGTTTCAACTTCCACTTCCAGTTTTTGAAATGACTAAAATGTCTTTATTTATCGTTTTATACAATGACATTTAATGTTTGAAGGCAGACTCTCTGCAAGGTATGAGAGATACATCATAAATCCCAATGTTTTTATACCGGGTGTTATACCGTGAAATACAAGGGCTTCATTGGTATTTTTTTATGTATTGTCGGGAATCGGGTATTAGGGTCGATTTCCGGTTTTTTTCATGTTCGATCCTAAAAAACTAATGAAACATTATTTTCTTAAAAAAATAAAATATGGTAATGAATAGTATAAAGGATTTATATCGACCGTACCACTCCGGACCGTTACGGAATTCTGCAACAATATGAAAACATTGATAAATCCAACATTTGCACCATAGATCTAACAATGCATTTATGTTTAAGTAGAATCAATATGGTAATGACAAATAGATACAACGATGCAAATTAATAAATTACGTTTAAATGTTGACATCGTCAAAATTTTAAAAATTAAAATGTAATATCTAATGATAAATTAAGTATTAAAAATATTAAGTTGATGAGATAGAAAGATAAAATGAAATTTAGAGAGAGAAGATAATGTGGATGAAAGAGAAATAAATAATTGTGTGGATGAGTGAAAAGTTTTAGAAATAAAAAGAGAATATGATGTGGATGTGAGAGAATAATGATGTGTCAAGAGATTTATAAGGCGGAAACTATTTTAGGCGCGGACAAAGATACACGTAGCCTTAGGAGGAAAAGGAATGAAGCAGAAGCGGGTCTATCCAAGCCTTTGAAGAAGGCGAGGTCCAAGAACCCTCCTGCAGTAACCCGTATCCCAAGAAAAGGGATAGTTATCGGGGAGCTGGCCGATGCCACCAACGGTTCATCCTCGGTCGGGGATGCAATCCAAGAGATGGTGGATTGTGTATTAAACGCCTCGGATCGGAGAAAGAAATTGGCTTCATGGAGGGAGACTATCCTCGAACACTATAGGATGCTGGAAAGCAAAAATCCCTTACCGGTTTAAGCTCCGATTCTAGAGAAGGTTGGGAACTTTTTGAATTCTCGGTTATAGTAAGTGCCAAAAAACCAAAACTACGATTTTGATCTCGTCTAAAAATCTTTTAGAGAGTTTGTTTATGATCACTCAGTTTCTTATATTATTTTGAGTTTAATTATTGTGGGGACAAGAGCGATATACGAGGTTGGGCCCACAATGTGTGAACTTAAGTCCTCGGGAGAGTGAATCCCTACATTGGTTTTCACTATGATAATCGAAGGATACAAGTACAATCAAAAGAAATGATAGTTCGACTGAAAACGGTACGAAAAATGATCAATTCCACTCCGTTGCCCTCGGAGAGAGGGGAGTCGAGACTTTTTGCCACAATGTCGCGACTACATGCAAAATCTTGCGACTCCTACATGCAAAATCTGGCGAGTCAGGGTGGCCAGGTGACGAAAACTAGCGAGTCGGGGGGTCAGTCGACGAAATCTCGCGATTGCAGCCAAAAGTACAAGTAATCGCGACTTTTTGAGCACAAAGTCGCGAGCCATGGAGTTGAGTAAAAGCTCTCGCCACTTTTGGTAAAAAACTCGCGACTAGGTTATAAACTCACGAAACCGGAAGCTTTGGGAAGCGTTCCATGAGTCTGCACCCTTTTCTGTAGCATAAGGTCTTGTATTTATTGAAAAACTTCGCCCAATATGTCAACTTAGGGTCTAAAAGCCCAATCATAGTAAATTTAGCCCAACTTACTTAGAAAATATTCAATTAAACTGGAATAAGTGTCACAACGTCCTGGAACTTCGGAAATGCACCTCGGTCGAACAGTTGTAGCACGTAATGCCGAGAAAATACTAGGGAATACTTTCACTATTTCATCGTCTACAAATGCTTAAGAGATTGCAAACAATATCACATAAGGTCGCCAAAGATCTCTCCGAGTGCCGTATTACGAAAATGCCCCTAGTTCATTTCAGACCGAAATCATCCAAAACAGATCAAAACACCATCAGAATACTCATACGTGGGCCAGACATGCTCAAATTTCGAAACTACAACCAAAAATACATTACTAAATATAATAGAAAATCAAAAATACCATTTAACCACGTCAGACGTGCCCCACGGGTATCATAATTACATATATAACCCCGGGCAATATCATATTTATTATATGTTGGTATTTTATGTTTGACTTCCTTTAAAATCATTGCAGATTGCCAGGTAAGGGCTAACTATAAACTAAGTTGTCCAGCTCGGCCGAAACAATGCTTCGGAGTCCGATAAAACCTTGGATAAGCTTGCCTTAACAAAGGCAGGTGGAAATAAAGCATCAAGAGCTTGTGTCGGTCCGGTAGGAAAGGGGTGGGAACTAGTTTTCGCTCCTTACCTCCTAGGTTTCTGAGTTGGAGGCCAACTCAAAGATGATGAGTTCCAGTATAAGGAGTTAGAATCCCGGAATAAATTGGTCTTTGAGGAAAAAACCAACTTATACTTCGGTCCCCAGAAGTACATGCAATCATGAAGGATGACTTATCCAAGAAGCAGTACGTAGTAGAAGGTTCGATTCGCGAAGCGTTTCTTGTCTTCTCCCGATCGCCTCTACTTTTTGCATTGGCTGACAACATCTGCAGGTCCTCCATAGACAAGTATTTGGAGAACATGAAGGGTCAAGTTGCCCTTCAATTTGGCTGGGATCCCGAAGATGGGCACTGGAAGAAAGTTGACCCCCTCACGAAGGATGGGGAATTCAATGAGATGCACGTTTTTAAAGAGGATCCCCTAGCCGACGATCCCAACTTCCCATTATTTGACTTGATGGAAAATTTTGTTAATGAGATCGTTGAGGGCCGTGAGAGGACATTGGAGAAGCTCAGGGCCGGGACCGATGAAGAGGGCAAAGCAAAACGAAAAGTAGACTAGGATATGGTGTTCAAACTAGTCCATTTTGTATTCCCTTCGCTTAATAACCTTCTCTTTCCTAATATCAATTTCCTGTCTTATATGGTTAGTTGAGTCCCACTCAAAACGATTAATAAATAAGACTATCCCCTTGTTATACCTTCTACGTATTTCCCCAGTGTGTAAGATCATACCTACCTTGGATGTATCCCCGTTTGTGACCTAATAATCGAGGCATAAGATACGAAATATCTAGATAATTTGTGAGTCATTCCTTAATCCATCCCTAAAGTCATGATTAAATAAAGCGACACAACCCTGGTTCTTTGCATGTTCCTCATTATGCTTTGGCTGAGCTCCGGTTCGGTAAAAGTTCTAAGTGAAGCTTCGGCCGAAGCTTGGTCCAGCTTAAGTCCCAATATATGATGCATGTGTTCTTTGATTATTTCATTGAGCCCCTACATTGCTCATCCATGAGAAGATACATAGACATAAGAACTATCTTAGGAGGATGGGGACAGTTGAAGAGGATTTTAAGCTCATAGCGAGTTCTACGGGCTTTTTCATTGGCCGAAAGGATCATTCGGAGCTCAAGGGCATCTAATATTACCAGAGCAATTGTTGATGCTCGAAAACCTCATGGGCAAGCCATTGCAATCACAAGTCCAAGCTTGTCCAGAAAATCTGTCTACATGCCCGGTCCTCCAACCGCACAAACATAGTTTATGTTATGCACTTGTAATCATTTCATGAGAAATGAGTAATTTTTTGGTTCGGTAATGCCATTAATGGTCAAAGATTTACAAGAAGTATTGTAGCAAAGTTCATGAAATTCCATGTTTGGGGAATCTAATCACCATCCATCGTCTCAAGCTCATAAGCTCCAGCTTTTAATTTCTTTAGAACGCGGTAGGGCCCTTCCCAGTTTCTTCCAAGTTTTCCAACATTTTGCTGCACTGAACACTTCTGAGAACAAGATCACAATTGGAGAATTCTCTAGGGAAAACACGTTTATTATGGCCCCGTTCCATAGTCCTTTGATATATTTTTCATGCGCCAAAAATCATTTTCCTTCTCTCTTCAATCATCTCTAGATCTATAGATATTCTTTCATCATCATATGTTCGTCGTACATGGTTATCTGTGGAGATCGAAAAACCACCTCGATAGGGCAAATTGCAAGTGAACCTTAAACCAAAGAGAGGTGATTCCAAAGTTGTTGATCGGGGTGTGATCATGCCATTTGACTCATAAAAAGATGCGACCACTACATGCGAAATCTCGCGAGAGAGACAAAAAGTCGCGAGTTTGGGTGGCTAGGTCATGAAAACTCGCGAGTTGGAGGGCTAGGCGATGAAATCTCGTGAATGTAGCCAAGGATATAAGGTCTCGCAACTTTTTGAGCACAAAGTCGCAAGTCATGGGGTTGAGTGAAGGTTCTCGCGAATCCCATGGCTTTGGTAAGCGTGCCAAGAGTCTGAACCCTTTTTTAGGGCATAAGGTCTTGATTCATAGAAAAACTTGGCCGCAATAGGTCAACTTAGGGTCCAAAAACCCAGCATTAGTCAATTTAACCACACTTACATAGAAAATATCCAATTAAACTGGAATAAGTGTCACAGCATACCGGAACTTCGAAAATGCACCCCGGTAGAATAATAGTAGCACGTAATGTCGAGAAAATACCTGAGAATACTCTTCACTAGTTCCTCGTCTCTGAATACTTAGATGATAGCCAAAAATATCGCATAAGGTCGCCAACGAGCTCTTCGACTGCCAAACTAAGAAAATACCCCTAGCATTATTTCCGACTGAAATCATCCAAAACTGCTCCAAACACTATCAGAATCCTCATACGCGAGACTACCACCGAAATCACATTACTCAATAAATATAATAGAAAGTAAAAAATACCATTTAGCAACTTCAGACGATCCCATGGGTATCATAATTACATAAATAACCCCGGATAATATCAATAGTCTCATGGTTTACATAATTAACCACATTAATTCGGCTCGTCTAGAATTCTAGTACTCGTTCGTACACTTTTTGAGAAAACCATGAGTAAGGCCGAAATTGTCTTGCTAACAGAAAGGGAATCATATTTTGAGTTCAATCGAGAATTTCACTACTTTTCAACTCGGAGGGTATGTTCTTATACATATCGTTCTTTACTTTGCGTACCGACGCATTTCATTATACACTGAAATTCTGCTGCATCGCTTCGATTCCTTAATATTACGCAATCGAACTTAGATAAAAAATTTTAACTTCCTATCAAGATGGTTTCAATCTCAACGTGATGTTCTTACATTTTTGCTTCATCAAAATCTTGCTCTTCACAACTTAGAGGGTTCGTTAGACTCCTCAACTTTGTAATTCAATCTTGTTCCCATCGTGATTGTTACACTACGACCTCAAGCTCATATGTCTTTTTCCTGCATAAGATATCCCTACATTTGAACAAGAACATCATTTTCCACCTCCGCTCGGAGGTTGGTATTTACTGCATTGCCATTCTCATTATTTGGGGGCAATTATTTTACGCTTACGGTCTATCGTTTGCATATTTTATATGCAACTCAATTACCGGCTACCTAAAAAGGCTATAGTCTAAATAGCATGCTTGCTTTCTTAGTAAGGAGCCGCTGAAATAAAAAAGGCAGGTGTCTAAACTTGAAGAGTAATGTGGAACTTTGAGGTCGAGTTCCCCACTTTTAAGCGAAATGATGAATTATTGTCTTTTTAAGAAATGGTCTCATAAAAAACAAATTGTCTCTAGCTGACGTTTAAGTATAGAATGGAGGGCACTACTAAATTATAGCTTTGCCGGTTATCGAATATTACATAGGGGATATAACAATTGAGCTAGGGTCATTACATTCCCTTTATTCCTGCTTCCCATGTATATTGTCTAAGAATTAAGATTCTATCCAGAAATAAATTCTTATTGCAGGGGAAGCTTCACCTCGAAAGGTGTTAGTTGATCTTTATGAGTTATACGAAAAGAACACCAACTGCTCTGACTAAGAATCATATAGAAAACAACATAAAACTAGGGCAATAACGTAAAATTGTCTCATTAGAAATCCAAGAACCGTTATATTTCCATCTCATCATCATTTGATCCCTCCTATCTTTCCTTCGATAAAATAAGTCCATAGTTCCGTTAGAAACTGCTTCTCTTTATTTTCGAAATTAAGATTTCCCTTTACTTTGTCCCGTCTCTCACAAAATCTCGCAACTTGATCAAGCATGATTGTTCTTGCTATATTCAGATTATCTTCGTTAAGAAAATCTACGTCATTCATAAAAAGACTTTATGACATCTTCGATAGTAAATATGACAATCTATGACATGCAGACAATAATTCTCTGGGGCTTAAGGCCATAAATAACGGCATACAACAACATGTCAATCCTTCTCATTCATAATGAACCGAGGCATCCATAAAATATTTAGAGTCATTCGCCATATGTCGAAAGAGTATAGACCTTCCGGGGATAATTACTTGATCCCTTTCATACGGATCCCGGTTAGGCATCTTTGATCGTAAATGAGATCGTAACATAAGTTTCCTTACTATACATAATGGAATTGCCCTTGAGTTTTGCAATCGCATTTAAGGGAGAGATACTAATATATCCACGCAAGTTTCTTGGTTCTTTCAATTGTAAACGAAAAATAAGAGATACTCGTGAGACAATTACTGGATACGCCGATAATACGAGATAAAAATACAGACTCATCCACTTAATAAAAATTTAGCATGTTCATCGCTCACATAACGAGCACCGAGGCATCCCGGTATAAACGAGTACCACGGCATTCCGGTCTAAACGAGCACTGAGACCTCCCGGTATAAACGAATACCGTGGTATCCCGGTCTAAACGAGCATAGAGGCATCCCGGTATAAATGAGTACCGAGGCATCCCGGAATAAAAAAATACCGCGACATCCCGGTCTAAACTAGCACCGAGGCATCCCGTTATAAACGAATACCGTGTCATCCCGGTCTAAACGAGCACCGAGGCATCCCGTTATATACAAATACCGTGGCATCCCGGTCTAAACGAGCAACGAGGCATCCCGTTATAAACAAATACTGCGGCATACCGGTCTAAACGAGCACCGAGGTATCCCGATATAAAAAAATACTGATTAGTCCTAGTCTTAACGAACACCGAGGCATTCTGGTATTTATATAAATACCGCATCATCCAGGTATAAACAAATACCGCGGAATCCCGGTCTAAACGAGCACTTAGTAATCCCGTTAAAAACGAATACCGCGGCATCCCGGTCTAAACGATCACCAACGCATCTAGGAATAAAAAAATACCGTGGAATAACGGTCTAAACGAGCACCGAGGCATCCCGGTATAAAAAAATACCACAGCGTCCCAGTCTAAAAGAGCACCTAGGCATCCTAGTATTCATATAAATACCTCGACATCCCGGTCTAAATGAGCACCGAGGCATCCCGGTGCAAACAAATACAGCCGCATCCCGGTTTGTACGAGCATCGAGTCATCCCGGTATAAACGAATATTCCGGCATTCCGATCTAAACTAGTACGAAGCCATCCCGGTATAAACGAATACCGTGGCATCCCGGTATAAGCGAGCACTGAGGCATCCCGGTATAAAAAAATACCACGGCATCCCGGTCTAAAGGAGCACCTAGGCATCCGGGTATAAACAAATACCTTGGCAATCGCAAAAGTTACCGGCCTCCGACGAAGGTGAGACCCCCGTCGGCGAGTCAAGGAGGAGTCGGTTGGAACGGGCACCCTATTTGCCACAGAAAAAATACTCGCTATGAAACCGGCTATCACATAATTAATCGAGCCTCTTGACATAATCCAACAGTATCTATGTATCGACGGTTCTGCTGCAAACAGAATGACTCATCATGTTTAAAGTATTTTGATCAATATCTAATTTGATGAGTTTTAAAATGATCGACTACACAACAGGAGGTACATTGCATTTCTAATCTACCCTATTATTTAATTCTGCACTCCATCATACTAAAATGCAATGAACCTACTCCTATATTACCAGTCTGCTAGTCGATTGAATTATGTCGTCAAAAAAGATATTTAAAAAATCAAAATATGACCATAATAAAAAGAGGGAGATTTTTGTTTTACAAAGATTGAAGAGTAACGTCTATACGTAACACTTGCGCAAATTGGAAATATGTCAAGTCCGTGGCAGCTCATCTCCTCTCATATTCACAATCTTATACATTCATTTTCTCATCACCACTGTAATCTCATACCAAATTTCTCATTCCATGTACAACGTGCAAGAATGTTCAACCATCTCGACTTTCTTTAATACCAAGTCACCAAGAAGTCAATAATAATGTATGAACTTTGTGACTGCATATCTCCATCCGAATATTTGCCCTTGTTATGACGTTATCAATGCATCAATAATTTGAATGCATATATCTCAATAAATTCAATAGCGGCTATGAATGCCCATATGTGTAACGCAGATACGATAATAATTCTCAATGCATTTTCACACTTTTCTCAAAAATGGCATGCAATATCTAACACCGAAAATAGAATGAAATATTTGGGGAAGCTTTGCCTACTTTTCCCAAGCACGAGGTACTCTTTCTGCTAGATATAATAATACTTGCATTATTCACTTGCTTGGTTTACGAAGAATTACATTGCGTTATATGACAACAAGCCCTCAGGGATCCAAGCTAGCAAACATTACGATTAGGAGGGAACTTCTCACATCATCTTCCCAAAATCGGGATATTTCTTCGACTTATACACATTTAATGTCTCATTTCAATACCATAATGCAAAATTCCTTCTTGTGCACAGCCATTAGGAAGGCGCATAATAATATCAGTCCCCATGTGTCGATAGGACAATCAAGAACAATTATTTAATTGTCGCAATAGATACTTAGAGCAACTATGGCTCAAGTTCTAATTTCGCTTGCGATATTCACCATAGATACTTAGGGCAATATGGACCCAATTTCTAATTTCACTTGCAATATTTATCTAATCATCCTCTTATAGTTAGCCAGATATTGGGCAAAAGGGTAATCAACATAGTCTCTAGCATAAACTTCTTTCTTAAATGCACTTAGCTTGGCACAAGATGAACATTGAAGAGATAGATGGCCAACTAATCGATTATTAATACGATTTCACATATTGATCCTCATCTTGAGGTAATCTCATTAGTTGATCTCTCGATAATGATGTTAGGCAGTTGATAATAAATCATTTCTGTCACACTTGATTCGTTAGATAATAGATGCGTTCGTACAAGTATTCTCTTGCTCGCAATACACCTAACTGTGTAAGTCATCAATCTTGAAAGCCCATTATTCTGAATACTCTACGTAGACTTGAAAATGCTCATTTCATTAAACACTATTGTTTAAGGTTCTGGAGAAAGATAAACTTTATCTGCCGACTTGAGGATAAATCAGTTATCACTATCAAGAGCAAATAGATAAATGAATCCTTCAAGCAGAAAGACATGACTTTTCGATAATTCATAATATGTGTGAAGAAGTCTAATAACAATGAGTTTCACTCCCTTCAATAAGTTCTCATTCTTCCGAGTGGAATAAAATATAAATTCTTTGTATCGCTTCCTCATGATTGCATTTTCAACGGATCACGATTATATCATCGTCATTATAATTCAAAACTATTATAATATCATCATATTCTTCTATACCAACAAAACGTTTTTACTCGCAAGTCCCCAGTGTTGACCGAATTAGATTTGCAAGTATTTCAGAGGTCCACAATCTCCAATTTGAGCATTAGAAATTCCGCTCATAACAACGTACTAAGCGTACTACTATTATCATGTGGAAATTTTTTTATATATATCCTATTACTAGTTAAATAGCATGGGTCTTCGCTTCCCTGGTCATCGAAAAATGTATAGAACCAAGAGCGGACATTGCAAACGTGACAACGTCACGTACCTATTCTCTTCAACGTTTCCTCGAAAGGAAATAATAACTCGATCCCTTCTTGTCAATAGATGGTTCTGTACATACCATCCCCTTCATGCGATTCTCGATCACAAGATCTTAGTTCTCCTTTGTGACTAAGACTTACGGGTATAACGAAATTCGATTAACATAATTATCGGCCACTTTTTCTCGTCATAGTGCCCAACTAAGCCTTTTCTGAATACACAAAATATATTTTGACTTTCTCGTCATTGTGCACATATGGCTTTTATGAATACACAAAATATAAACCCAAAGTTTTTCGAGGGGGAGTGTAGACATAAACGAATCGCTACTCATATAATCTTTCCAACTTTCAATAATCAACCGACTATGCACGAAGGAAAGTCAAACTTTCCTCGATTTATAACTTATTAATTTGTATTTCTCACACAAACATCATCGGATCGAGGAAATTTTCATCTTTCAAGTAGAACTCACATCTAGGAGGGTTCCACCTCATTCGATACCTCCTCATTATACTCAATCATTCGCTCAAATATTGGATGTGATTATTTCCATATCGGCTCTTTAACAGTATGGCATCAATTTGGACGTCGAAACATTTTCCATATCATGTCTTTAAATATTGACTTTGTCGATTGTCGGAATGTGGCACTATGCTTTCTTTAAACCAAAAGGCATAATTGAGAAACTTTAATCAGGCCGAAAAAACTAGTATGTCAATAGCGGCAGTACATATAAGTCCTCCGACCATGCTTCACTCAACTAAGTGAAATCAATACAAACTCTGTAGATATTGTTTGACTTTGGAGCAATCAATAGGTCTGTGACCGATTATGACTATTTCACAGGTTCGACGAGCCTTGCTTGCAACAAAATTTTCACATCTTGAATAATTACCTCTTCATTTTCACCGGAGAATATCCGCTTCTTTCAATGAATTCATTCTTTAAAACCCCTTGATATTAGAGGTTCCACCTTTATATCATTTTCCTTTTACATGCGGATCAAAACCGCATCATGTTAATGAACTTGTTCTTTCTATTTAGAATTTCACCATATAAACATATTTCTTCGCATTAGGCATCTTCATACTGCTTCGGAATATAACAATAGGAAAATATCTTGCCGGTACCTGATTTCCCTTCATCTTTTTTTTCCCGAGAAGGTATTTAACTTCACCATCAAAGTGGGGTAGAGATAGGATAGCTCCAATTATATTTAAAGCACTTCTACCAAAGATAGCATTTTTTCTTACATCCCAATGTTACTGGGAAAACATGAAGGTCTATGACTAAGAATTCCATTAATAAAGTTATCGTTATTTCCTTATATCCCAATGTGATTGGGAGGATAATAGATCCTTCGAGAGCGACAAAATTGTTGTTAAACCAGATTAACTTAATATGTTGCTTAATAGTTCTGTGCCAAGACATCTGCTTGAAAGCATATATGGCCAAGATATTCCGTCAATTCGATAATGTCTCAAATGAATTAAGAAAGCATGCTCAATAACCATATATTTCTTTCATTATCAACAATGAAATAACACAAAATTGATATCTCTTTCATTATCAACAATGAAACTCTAATAAGCATAGTTTGATAGTGGTTGATACTTCTTAATACCTAACAACCATAATTCTCAGATCTCTTTAAATAATTCATGCATAAAACCTTGATTGATATCCTCATAGAGGTATTTGAAAAAATAAAATCGTTAATAATCAATGGCTTAGCATCCTGATGAATACCATTCAAGATGAAAACCATTCTAGATGGTGAAGTGAATCGAACACATAAACCATTCACGAAAGTTTAGGACAGATCCGAACGAATACCATTTCGAATGAATGAGGAAATAATTGGATGCTTGCCATCTTCACTATTTGCTCATTGTTATCAATAATTTGATCATCGAGAAGAGATTTAATATCATCCATTCAAGCTTAATAATGTTATTTAATTCCAAATCCCCAACTATAATTCCAAGGGCTTTCATTAACACATACCCACATGATCCGAATATGGAATACTTATTGATGAAGACATGCTTAATTTGTTGGGCAACAATTAATCACCAATGAAAACCTAGGTGATCCGAATATTCCACAAACATGCTCGAATTTTCTGAATGATGAGGAGAAGTGACCGTCTTTCAATAGCACATTTCCACTCTGGAGTTTCATTTTGTGATTCTATGATAACTTCAAGCGTTTCATGGTTATTCGTCGATGACTAACTTGGCATTTTAAGCACTTTTTCACTATACATATTTCAAGTTTCTCCTTCTATCACAATAAATAATTGCATTCGCGAATGTTTGGTCTTCCATACTAGTTTCGTCTTTTGTCATAATAATTTCTCGATGTGGTATACTTCCAAAAGGCGTACTCTTCAACTCCCCAATTTGAATATTAAGATATTCACTTCTACATTATAGGACATGTACCAAGAAATAGTTCACCAATTGCCATAGACTTTCTTTGACTCCGAGAATCGTACATTAAACCACCAAAGTAATTAATAAAATGAACGGAACATATATGAAAGCTACATAGCTTTTGATGGGTGTCCATAAAGAGGATTAATATTTCAAGACTTCATATTCTTATAACGGATAACCATAAAACCATGATGATAACTCAAAACCAGATAACCCACATCATTAATCTCGCTCCTTCACAAGTTCTATGACCCCGAACCAATTGAGTACATACTGGAGCGAGAGACTCAGTACTCACAACTTATTGCCTTGGGTTATGGTAAATCTATATCGAGAGAGCGTCACTTGTTTCTCGAGTTGAATATTGAAGCCAACTTCCCCAACTTGGGTCCCAGGCAATCCATCAACCTTACTAATAAGCTCATCAAACTAATCGTGCTAAAAAACCTATAACCATCCTACACCAATTTTCGACAATCACAGTAACTTGTCCGAAACTGTGATGAAAAAGGACAAAATACTTGGGACTCATGAGTCCCCGCGTCGGTGCTTGTAATAGAAAAGTGTATACAAGGGACCCTCCTTTCTTCTACCCAATCATGGCAAGAAATATACTTGGAACTGAATAAATATACTTGCAACTGAATACCAAAGATTTTGCATGTTGGATTTCGACAGCGAATACATTCGATCGATCACATGATTTGCGACAATGTCAAGTGGCCCATGTAACGACCCGCCTTTCCGCTTGCACGATATTGTCCGCTTTGGACTAGGCTGACCCTAATGACACCCACCTAGTCCTCACGGCTTTACTTTTTCCCTAGCCCCCCCACACTTCCCAGTGGGTCACCCATCCCTGAATTGCTCCAGGGTGAGCACGCTTAACTTTCCAGTTCAAATTTCCGCTTGCCACTTTGCTAGGGAAAAAGCCTAGTGCAATGGGAGACGAATCATTATACTTAACATACGATTGTTCCCCGTCTATACCCGATGTAGGGATTCGCCTAAGGTGCCCTCTCTCTCGCACCCCCGAGGGGTCCTTACAGCCCATAAGTATGCACTCTTTCATTTTTCAAATATATTGTGTATATGTGCGGCCAAGCTCTTCGATACTTTCCTATGGATCCTCTAGAAACCAACGACGATTAAACCTTCTCATGTTCTCGAGAACCTCAAATTTTTCTATGAACTTATTTATAATATATCATCGCTATCAAAATGGAGTATAAAACTTGTCGTAATCCTTAAAAAATTCATAAATTGGATCCAATGGGTGAACTTGTATCAGAAATGGGTTCATGATCATTTTATTGCTATTGACTTGTGAGACAATGATGATGTCGTAAGATGGCACCATCACATATCCAACTTATCATTTCCTATGCATGCCCTCATGTTGTTTTGCAACCATGCATGCACTCGCGTAGCATTGAACACTTCCACACGACAATTATCATGTAGTCATGTAACCTCTTATGTTTTCCAAGTAATTAGTAAGTTGTGTTGACTTGGCACTTCCAACTTTCTGCAGCTAACATTCTCTCCAACCATTCCGTGCACATATATACAATCAAGCAACACGTGGCCAAATCCCCCCAATTGCAACTACGCATCAGCTCATTTTCCATATATGGTTCACGTGTCTCAAAAGTGCTAATTAACTGCAGCTCCATGCAATCCACATGAATACCACAAACCAGATTAGAAAATCATACGACCTCAACGTAGAATCGTTATGCCATGCCTAATATAAATCATACTTGAATCCCAATATGAAATGATGGAAATAACTAATTGAATTATCGAAGAACAGACTCTTCCAAGGAACCAGAAAAAGTTCATGGTTGCGTCATTGAAGTTCATCAAACTCACATGGATCTCCAGATTCGATATTGTGGAGATTTTTAGGCGTTTCAATATATGCTGATCTTGTTGTGAAACATAACCACCCTCGCAAGCCGAGGTATGTAAATGTATCAGGTATGTTATCCATATACCCATCTTCTTAATAACCGAGGACCATATTGACTTCCAATGTTCGCCAACGAGCTTTCCGAGTGCCAAATTACGAAAATTCCTCTAGCATCATTTCCGACCAAAATCATCAAAAACTTCTCCAAACGCCATCAAAATCCTCATGCGTGGGCCCGCTATGCCCAAATTATGAGATTACCCCCAAAATCACATTACTCAATAAATATAATAGAAAGTAAAAAAATAACATTTTTCCACGTTAGACGAGCCCCTAAGGTATCATAATTATATAAATACCCCATAGCAATATTAGATTTTATTCACCAAGCATTGATACGTGGCTCCCGCATTCTTTAAACCGAACGGTATCACCTGATAACAATAAAAGCCATCTTCTTTCATGAAAGCAGACTTCTTTTGATCATCTTTGGCCAAGAAAATTTGGTGATAACCCGTGTATGCATCCATTATGCTCATCATCGTGTTCCGAGAGACCGGATCCACTAATCGGTCAATATGAGGAAGCGAGAAAGGATCAGACTTGCATTTCTTATTCACATCGGTAACATCGTCCCGAAAACTGCGTTCCGGACGTGCTATGGGCATTACGAGTTTAAAGTGCTACCTTTTGGAGTGACGAATGCTCCGGCTGCACATCCTCCATGTTACGTCCGCCTTAGACACTACTACGGGATTCACAACCCATTTACTGTAGTGAACCACTCTTATAAACTCATTTGACATAATGTATGCATTTGCTTGTTTCATTGCATATTTTTAAGCTTGTTCAAACTGATGATCACTAAAGAATTTAGCCCCGGAAAAAAGGTATTTTAGAACAATATGGAAACGTATAGCACTAATGTCTAGATGAGGAATAACGAGGTATACGAGAATGAAAGGAGGAAAAAGAAATTAAAATAGATAAAAGTTAGAGAAATGATAAAGGATGGGTCAAAATAAAGGAAGGAGGGTCAAAATGTAATTTAGGAAAATTAAAAGATATAATGTATGCATTTGCTTGTTTCATTGAATATTTTTAAGCTTGATCAAACTCATGACCACTAAAGATGTAATAGCCCGGGAAAAAAGGTACTTTAGAACAATAGGGAAATGTATAGCGCTAATGTATTGTTGAGGAATAATGAGATATACGTGAATGAAAGGAGGAAAAAGAAATTAAAATGGATAAAAGTTAGAGAAAAGATAAAGGATGTGTCAAAATAAAAGGAAGCAGGGTCAAAATGTAATATAAGGAAATTAAAATATCTATTAATATGGGTGGGATAACACAAAATAAAGTCATTTGCCACTTGGGTTAGGAAAAGTAACGGAAAATACAAATTCATCGCGGATTTTCAGCATCCAAATTTATCAAGGAAATTTAGCTTCAAAATTCACCGCATAAATTTAGCATACAATTCAACGCACAAACCTAAATCCCAAATCTTCCACGGAAACCCTGAACTCCGAATTCACTACCGATTTTCAACCATAAAATTCACTGCGGATTTACCCTTTACAAAAAATTCACCGCATATTTTTAGAAGTGTATAACTGTTACGAACCCAACTGATAATTTTCTAAGTAATTGTACTATTGAAGGACAATCAAAGGAGCTTACCGAAGGAAACCAGGAGTTGATCACTCAAGGCAAGGAACGCTGTAGAAAGAAGAATGCCGCTAAGGAACTTGGAGATGATACAATTCAACCCTCGGGTCGGTTCACCATCTTGGGCAACTAAAGATGAATGGGCTCAGCCTAACCCAATTCAGTAGTAGTTAGGCCTTTAGAATGTAGCATCGGTCATATAACCGTTATGTAAGACAGGGTAGAAAAACCTGCGTTTTGGTACAATCAGACTATCGATTATGAATCTTATTCAAACTCTTTCCTCCCTCCTTCCACTCTTGATCCCCAATTTTCTTTAACTCTCCCTCAATTTCTTCTAATTCTCACCCCTATTTCCATAATCTTGACAAGTGGTATCGGAGCGCTGGTAAAAGTTGCTATCAAACTGGGTCCTAAAAGGAAGAACCAGGTTAAACTTAACCAAAGAACATTAACTAAACATCTCGAAGATACAGAGTGCTTAGATGCCTTTATGCCGAACCAAAACACAACAAACTCAGAATTCCAAATACAGCTGGATAAGGTTCATTTGGACTTCCAGACTTCTGTTCAGGCTCTAGAACAACGGATGGAACGCAATATGAAGGATAACATGGAATCCTTCCAAAATCCGTTTATGTCATTATGCCAACAAATGCGAACCATGGTGGAGGACAAATCTATCCTTGGTCAATGGGGCAGCGTTTCTCCTACACCAAAATCCACCCCAGAAGACACTGTAAACCAACCCCACCAGGATTGGTACCGAGGACCCAAGGTGCATTTACCTACCTTCGATGGAGCTGACCCCAGATCTTGGTTAAGGAGAATCGTACAGTATTACACTGTTATGAAGCAAATTCCCAAAAGAGATTGGCTCACCTACGCAAAAATCACCTTCACAGGGAAGGCGGAAAAATGGTTACAAGGATATGGAGCATTATCTCCATCTTCTAATTGAGACTTATTTGTAAGAGCCCTGTTAAAGCGTTTTGATTCATCCCACCCTCGCTGAGTGCTAGCGGACTTTATTCATATGAAACAAGAAGGAACACTCGCTGCTAATCTTGATTTATATGATGAACTCAGAAGTCACGTGGCAGTCTTACATCCGAAAACTTCACGACTGTTCTTATTGGAGGACTTAAAGAGGAGCTACGCGTCGCAGCCACTTTTACGGACTTACATTCTGAAGAAGACATAATTGATTTCATCAAAGGAAAAGACAAAGAATTTTCTGCTCTTAGAAAAACCATTCCCCCTTCTCAATCCAACAGGTTCACCAACTCTCCAAATCCCACTTTTTCAGCCCTCCGCCCACGAAATCCACGCCACCACATCCTTGATGAGTTAGCTCGAGAAAGATTTGAAAATAAGTTATGTATTAAGTGCGGAGCACCATACTCTCGGGAACACAGATGTTCAAATAATCAATTGTACCTATTGTCAGCAGATGAAGAAGAAGCCATTGATGTGAAGGAACTTACGCCCATGGCTTTATATCAAGGATCTTGAGAAGAAACAGACTCAGCTCCCATCGTTTCTAAACCCAACCTATCTATCAATGCTATTCATGGAGAATCCGCTGAAAATCAATTTTTCCTCATAGAACATCATGGTACTAGGAATATCCTCATTTTAATAGACAATGGCAGTACGACCAATTTCTTGGACGAAAAGTTTGCTACTTCTCTCAATCTAATCACCTCTGCAGCCCCTCAATTATCGATCTCCATGGCCAGTGGCCATCACACCATCAGTGACAGATTATGAAAGGATTTCTGCTGGTCCATGAATTCGTTCGAATTCTGTTTTGATTTCAGGCTATTTAATCTAAACAGTGCGTATGATATGATATTGGGAGGAAATTGGTTGAAAAGATATGATCCAGTTTCACAAAGTTATCGAAATATGACATATACAGTTCATTCTGATGGGCAACCTCTTTCTATACCATGTATCGGCTCCTCGGCTGAATTATCATTGATCAGCGCCCACCTGCTCCAAAAATCACTTAAATCATCGGACATCTGTTGGTTAGCACAGTTGTTCCATATGGAATCCTCACCTGTAGAAGTACGTAATCTTGATCCTCGTTTGCAGTTGTTGTTAGAACAATATTCTGATATATTCAGGGAACCAGATAAATTGCCTCCTCGTAGAGATATCGAACATAGCATCACTCTGATTCCCAATGCCAAGCCAAAGAAATTTTCACCCTACCAAATTCCATACCACCTCAAGGGAGAACTTGAAAACATTAGTAAGGAACTTCTACATCAGGTCTTATTCGTCCAAGCAAGAGTCCTTTTTCTTCATCAGTTTTATTTATGTCTAAAATAGACGGAGGATGTCGTATGTGTGTAGATTTCAGCTATCTAAACGACATCAGGGTAAAACACCAATTTCAAATTCTTCTTATTGATGATTTACGTGATGAATTTCATGGTGAAATTTTTTTTCTAAGTTAGATTTAAGATCTGGTTTCTTCCAGGTTAGAATGGCTCCCAGAGATGTTTTTAAAACAAGTTTTTCTACTCATCTAGGCCATTGTGAATTTTTAGTGATACCCTTCGGTTTAACTAATGCACACTCCACCTTTCAATCTTCGATGAATTCAATTTTTGCCGATGTTATTCGAAAATTCGTACTCATCTTCTTCGATGATATTTTAGTCTATAGTAAAACATGGCATGAAGATGTTTCACATTTAGCACAAACTTTATCACTCATGAGATCTAACAGTCTATTTGCTAAGCCTTCCAAATGTTCTTCTGGTAAAAATTCCATTGGCTATCTCGGACACATTATATCGGATAAGGGAGTTGCAACAGATCCAGAAAAAATTCAAGATATTATCAGTTGGCCTTCCCCTTAAACATTGAAAGAACTGAGAGGATTTTTGGGACTGTCGGGATATTACAGGAGGTTTATCAAGGGATACGGATTTTTCAGCAAACCTTTAACTCAATTACTAAAACGAGATAATTTTAATTGGGGAGATGCAGTTGCTTCAGCATTTCAACAACTCAAGGATGTTCTTTCTTCAGTCCCAATATTGGCCCTCCCGGATTTCCAAAAGACATTCGTAGTTGAGACTGATGCATGTGACAATGGGATGGAAGCAGTACTCTCTCAGGATGAACATCCTCTGGCTTATTTTTGAAAAACCTTAGGTCCCAAATTCATGGGATTATCCGTTTATGAAAAAGAGTTGATCGCTATGGTTCATGCTATTTTACGATGGAAACATTATTTAATGGGACGAATATTCATCATCCGAACTGATCATCATAGTCTTAAGTATCTCAAGGAGCAAAATCTAGGTACACTATTTCAGCAAAAGTGGATGGCCAAGCTATTAGGTTTCCAGTTTGAAATTCACTTCAAGCAAGGGGTTGAAAATGCCGCTGTTGATGCCCTCTCTCGAAAAGAATCTCTCTTAGCTATCATATGTGCCAAACCAGTGTGGTTACTTGAAGTTTAGGAAAGTTATGAAGATGATCCGCAGCTCCAAATTATCTGTCAGGATAAAATCCCAAAAGAAACAGCACATCTAGATTACACTCTCCTAGATGGAATTTTGAGAAAAAGCAATCGTATTTGTATTGGTAAAAAATCCCAGCTAAAGGAGAAAATATTCACAGCTTTACACGCATCCCCAATCGGAGGATACTTCGGAATTACAACAACCTATCAAAGGATACATTCCTACTTCTATTGGAAACATATGAAAAAGGACATCAAAGCTTGGATCAGGAAATGCATTTTATGCTATCAAATTCATTATGACAAATCGGCCTCTCGAGGTTTACTCCAGCCTTTACCAATCCCTGACCGTCAGTGGAAAAGCATCAGCATGAACTTCATAGACGGACTCCCTCTTTTTGCAGGGAAGAACACCATTTTCGTCGTTGTTGATAGGTTCATCAAGTATGCCCATTTCTGCCCCTTGTCTCATCCTTATTCAGCCAGCACAGTGGCTTCAGTATTCCTCTATGATATCTATAAGTTGCATGGTCTTCCATCCGATATTGTCTATAATAGGGATAGTGTATTTACAAGTAAATTTTGGGATTCATTGTGCAATTCAGCAGGCATCCAACTCAGTCTCTCTACGGCCTACCACCCACAATCCGATGGTCAAACAGAAAGAGTAAATCACTGTCTCAAAACTTACTTGAGATTAGTCTGCCATGCTCACCTCCACCAATGGGCTAAATGGTTACCTCTAGTGAAATTTTGGTACTACACCTGGTTCCATAGCAGCTTAAAGACCACTCCTTTCGAAGCCTTGTATGGATACAAACCTTCATTCTTCCCGGGAGACTCTCCTATTATCTCTAAAAATCTAGAGGCTGATAATTTTTGGGAAGAATGACAATAACTCCTCCAGAACCTGTGAGAAAACTTATCATCAGCCCAACATCGAATGAAGAATTATGCCGACAAGAAACGTTCTGAAAGAATATTCCAAGAGGGCAACTTAGTATATCTTAGATTACAACCATATCGCCAAAATTCTATTGCTCTATGCCGCAACCTCAAACTAGTAACTCGATAGTATGGACCTTACAAAATCATATCAAAAGTTGGCTATGTCGCATATAAACTAGCCTTACCTCTGGATTCCAAGCTTCATCCAGTTTTCCATGTTTCTATGCTGAAAGCTCACCTGGGGAAGAACGTACCCGTGCCTCACTCTCCAAACTTCTCTGATTCAGGAACCTTATCAGCTCAACCATATCAAGTATTGGACAGTCGCATCATATCTCGTAATCAAAAACCCGCCACACAATTGCTTATTCAATGGGACGGATCTTCACCTTCCCAATCGACATGTAAGGATTTGGATTGGCTCCACAACAAATTTCCTGGATTTTATCCTTGGGGACAAGGATCCTCTTCAGACGGGGGTAATGTTACGAACTCAACTGATAATTGTCTAATTATTTGTACTATTGAAGGACAATCAATGGAGCTTACCGAAGGAAACTAGGAGCTGATCACTCAAGGCAAAGAATGATGTAGAAAGAAGAATGCCGCTAAGGAACTTGGAGAAGATCCAATTCAGCCCTCGGGTCGGTTCAGCATCTTGGGCAACTAAAGATTAATGGGCTCAGCCTAACCCAATTCAATAGTAGTTAGGCCTTTAGAATGTAGCGACGGTCATATAACCGTTATGTAAGACAGGGTATAAAAACCTGTGTTTTGGTACGATCAGACTATCAATTATGAATCTTATTCAAACTCTTTCATCCCTCCTTCCTCGCTTCTTCCCCAATTCCCTCTGACTCTCCCTCAATTTCTTCTAATTCTCACCCCTATTTCCAGAATCTTGACAATAACTCACTGCGAAAACCTAAAGCCCAAACCCCAATATGCTGTGGATTTCGATGAATTTTGCAATTCACCGCGAAAATGTTAATTTAGGGTATTTATGTTGTGTTTCGACTTTGGATCGTGAAAGAGGAACACTACGTAGGGTCTATGGTAACCAAATAGTCATAGAAAGATAATGACATCGAAAATTGGGTTCTAAGATGTGTTATGAATGCATGGAAATTACGAAGAGATCATAACACGTGAAAGAAACAATTTAAGCGTAGTTGACACAATCTAGTAAGGGAAGGTTCAGACATAGGAAACGTGATGGGCTAATAAGAAGGAAAGTAAAAGACACGAATGAACGAGAAGAATTTTAATAAGATGGACCGTCCGATCGAACCTGACATCGTGCCGAGTTCACGATTCGTAAGGGCATACCTAATGAAGGGAACATTAAGTTCCAGAATGGAAAGATACGTACAAAAAGGGCATAACGGATCTGAGTAATAGAAGGGGTAGTGCCTAATACTCACTCGGGTAAGGTAAGCATACGACCTGTCGAGTCAACCAACAGCTAAATGTCGGCTTGGACGGGACATGTACCGAGCATGTTAAACTTGGCCACAGTAGTGTTTAAATGAAAAGAAAAATAAAGATAAAAATGAGAGTTAAAAATAGAACGGGAATATGCACATGAATAAAAGAAATAGTATACGCGTGCGTTTATGTTTTGTCTTTAGAAATGAAATGGTAAGTATAGTTTGCGATGTTTTCTTTAACAGATTGTGACCGCTTTATACATTTTGTAGGTAACATGACAAGAAATGAGGAGGTCATTGGAAGGAGATCGCCAGTTGATCGGTCTTTTGGAACACTTTTAAATTATATCGTTAAACATTGATGCATGTTGAACTATCTTTAATATACGCATTGAACTTTAAGTTTTATTTAATTCAATTCTACCAATCCAGCTAGACCGATTTTAGGGTGGTTTCCGAGACCAACAACACCACCAAACTGTTGGTGGTGCGGTCCTACGTAGAGAGGTCTAGGAGGGAAACCGACCTTAGGAAGGGATGGGTGTAGTGAATAGCATATGGTATGAGTAAGTATCAACGCAATGAAACCATAATATAGGGATGGCTACAAGAACAAGAGCGAACAAAAACCTGATAAAACTAGTGTTGGCGATCGAAACCCCAGCTTCGGACTCATCCACTCCCCTCACGATTAGCCAAGAGAGTTTCAGGGATCTTTTCCAAACCATTGCACATTTCCCTATTAGTGCAATGAGGTAGGGCCAAGCGGAGAGGGGATATTCGGTGAAGATAGAACAACCACCAAGGCATGAAAGAGGTTGAATGTACTACAATAAAGCATTAAAGAAGGCATGAATGAAATGTTTCACGGGGGATAATATGGGGGATGCGGAAGCATGGATCCTCCTCCAAGAAGTGAAGTTCGAATTAATTGAAGCCTTAGAAGAACTAAAGGCAGGATTGGCCACATTATGGTTCGACTGTAGCACTGCACAATGGTAGGGAAGCGTGTCTGCCTCACTACTGTAGGATGGACCCCTGACTTGGGATAAATGGAAGAATGTGATCTTGTATTAGAACGTACCGAAAGGATTGAAGAAGGACAAGATGGCTAAATTCGATAAATTAACTCAGGAAAAATGCTCGGTGATAGAGTACATACAGGAATTCATAAAACTAGGCAATTAAGCCCCTTAGATGATATGGAGTAAGCAAGAAAAGATGCACCGTTTTATGGAAGGACTGAGTGAAAGGGTGTAACTAGCTAAGTATGGTCGCGAGGACAAGGAATTTTCAAGTTTAGTGGAAGTTGCAGTCTAGGTAGAGGAAGGGATGCGAAGGATGGATAATGAACGCACTAAGGGTTCCATTAAGACCGAGGTTGGGGGATGATGCGAATGGAAAGTCAAGGTGAGTACAGAAAGCTTTGGGTCTGCACTTGTACACCCAACCCGGCCTCTATGTTCCAAATACGGGAGGAACCACTTCGGAGAATGTCGGGCATGGACTATTATTTGCTTAACGTGCGGCTAGGAAGGGCACTTCACTCAAGAATGCACAAAGAAGAGGATGATAGAAACTAGGGCCACCAATAGTAGGCGAGGGAAATGATCACTTGAAACGCGCGAGTGTTCGCGGTAAACAAGGAGCAGACCTCTATGGCCAATTACGTCGTGCATGTACTGTAACGACCCATAAATGTACCCTAGAATTTTTTTAATGATATTTTCATTTTACTCTTTCTTATGATAATTATATAGTCTCCAAGTAGAAATATACAAACAACTCGATTCATAAACATACACCGTTTTGTAGCTACTGGAGTTTCCTACTTCCCTTTCAGTTTCACTCTTGCTCAATTGGCATTTCTTGTTAATGCATTGGGCCTTCGGTAATCATAGCATTTCCCGCATTGCCTACAAGACTATTTAACGGTCATAATCTGATAATAGAAAATTTACCATACTCTCAACTATCCTACTTCATTCCCGACATTTCTCTCTCATATTCTTCATTTTTCATTTACTTTACTCGTCCCTAATCTAGTCGCCCCCTAGCAGTTGACACTTCTCTATTTGTTATGTATCTTTACCCTATAAGCCAATTTCCTTCCCATCTTCAATATTTACCACACACAATCACTCGTTTTCATTTTCCGAAATTCTTATCCTCCTCTTGTTGACTAGTTATTAATCTATACATGCTCTCTTCCTCTCTCTCCTCTTTGTAATAGTATTCCACATTGTTCCCATTTGCACATCTATTCTTCTTGCTTTAACTACCTTTTCTATCTTAACGCTTTAACTATTATACAATATATTCTTCTCGTTTAACGATTTACTTAAGACCCATCACTCAGTCTCTCCTCGTTATATAGCGTTACGTTTTCTCTTTCATTACTGTTTAAACTAAGCCTTTTAACTATGCGTTCCATTTTCTTTAAGCCTCTCACCCTCCCCGCTCTCTGTTACCTAGCGTTACATTCTCTCTTCCATTATCCTTTGCACTAAGTCTTTTTAGTCTATTCGCTTCCTTTTCCTTTCTCACATTTTCAATTATTTCTTCCCTTTCATTTCATTCGTTTACTTTAACTGTGGCCCAGTGTAACATGCTCGGTACATGTCTCGCCAAAGTCAACCGTTAGATGTTAGTTGACTCGACGAGCCGTGTGCTTCCCTTCCCCGAATGAGTACTCAGGCGCTACTCCTTTTCTCACTCGGGTCCGTTCTGCCCATTCGGTACGTAAACTTTCCTTTCTGGAGCATTACATTCCCTTCATCAAACATGCCATTCCTTTGGGGAATCGTGTACTAAGCACAATGCCGAGATCGGTCAGACGGTCCATCCTTCCTCTCCCAAAGCTTCCATGACTTGTGGCTAACCGTGTACTTGTCACGATGCCGGGTTCAGTGTTTCCACCTTACCCCGAGTCTTCGTTCCCTTTTCCAATGTTCCTTAATTTATAGTTTTCATCCTTATTCCTTCTTCATCTTTGAATGATATCTTACGGTTCTCATATTGGATTTCTTACGATTACCTTCGTTACCCTACCACGTGACCCCTATCTCCCGGTGGTTTTCTTCTATGTAGTTTTAACCTAACTTACTCACTTGCATTTTATTAGTTCTCGTTCTTTATTCTCAAGAGTTGCGCCCCTTCTCTATCGGGGCACCTACTCTTCGTCGATATTTCACCTAGCCCATTCTATTTAGTTGTCTTGTCAATGTAAACTAGTGGTTCCTGCCCGCCCTTCGTTTTCCCCTTTCCTTTATTTACCGATTGTTTCCTCCTATTCAGTATTCCGTTATTCCACTTTCATTTAGCTATCTTGTCCATATTAAACAATATTCCCGTCTAATGGTCCCTTACTTCTTCATATGGATTGTAATTTACCCATTTTTATCTATTTTATATTTATTCATATTGCTTATTCCTACTGCTTGCTCGTTTATATTATTATCTATAATATTCTCAAACAGTGCTATTTCATTTCTTCTCAACCTTTTGTTTATGTCTTAATACGATGCTTATACGACTTATTTAACTCACCTGCATTATCGCTTCCCTCCCTATACTTGAACATTCTATTATAAGATCATGTTGATTCCACTTACCTGTTCTTTGTACTTTGTTCACATATTCTATAATACTCGTCATTCCATCGTTTTCAATATGAAGTCCAAAACCGATAGAGATCATCCGATTACCCCTAAATATTTGATGTACTCAATAAAAGGATCAAACCGGTGAACTAAGATCGAAAAACAAATCATAACTATTCCGTGCTTCTGCCAATGACATCATCACATGGAGTTATGACATCATCCTTGTGCATGGCCATTTCCGCGTAGAATTTTTCAATTGTATAACACTTTCTGTAACAGTAAGGTTTTCTCCACCGTTATGGGCGCCACCGTTATGGGCACCGGCAAGGACAAGAAATTATACCCTACGTGGATAAGCCCTTGTCTGGGGAGTTCCTTATTTTTTTTAATTAAATTTTTTAATGTAAAATTATTTTATTATGTATATATTAAATATTATATTATTAATTCTTTTGATAATTTAATTCTTTTAAAATTATTACATATATATATCAATTTTTATTTTTATTAATTATTAGTTTATTTTGATTTAAAATTCAACAATTTTGAGAATTGATAATAATAATAAAGTACGAATCAAAAAAAGGAATACAATCGAAACATAATGCAAAACAATGATATAAATTAATAAATAACAATAAAACGTCGAGATAATCGGTATCGGGTTTCCGTGTTGGAATATGAGTATTCCGGGTCGACCCGGAAAAAATAAAAATCATAAATTTTTTTAAATTTTTTTGATATTTAAATAAAAAAACAGTATTATGATAAAATTGATAAGATAGAAAAATAAAATGAAATCTTGATAGAGAAGATACTTGGATGAAAGAGAAATAAAAAATGATGCGAATGAGTTAGAAGTTTAAGAAGTGGAAAGAGAATATGTTGTTGTTATTAGAGAATTATGGTGTCTAAAGAGATTTATACGGTGTAAGTTGTTATGGGCATCGACAAGGTTACATGTAGCCTCATGATTTCTTCATTTCCGGGGATAATTGTTGACTTGCCATTTCGTAGAATTTTCAATTTCAGCCAGAATTCTTCATTTCCGCGGAGAATTGTTGACATGTGTATTAATTTTCGGAGAGACTTTTTGCTTCATAAAATACTCTGCCCACAATTCTTTCAGTCTCTCATTTCCTTTTTTTTCATAATGTTTTTTCTCTCTTCCGTCCCCTCCTCGGCTTATCCCTGGCCCATATCCTATATTTATTGTATATAAATTCTTACATTTAGCATTTTGCCCATTTGAAAATTAATCATATTTTATATAATAATTTATGTTTATATCTTAATAATATTCTTAGTGTGTCATGATAAGACATTACATCAAATATTGTTCTCATCGTTTATCTATTTTCTCAATTATATTTTCGTTGTATTTTCGTATATTTAATGTTGTATTTAAAACCTCGAAATCATAATTTAATCGGTTTACTTGTTCCTACGATACGAATGTTCCCCTTCATTTATTGTTCATCCTATCTCTACAAATGTTTTAAAGTGTACCGATTTCATTTTTGACAAATATAATTACCTCATAATTTCTTTTAATCCACTATTTTAATATATCATAAGTTCTATCAATTATTCTTTAAACTAATGAGATAATCTTATAATGTGTCGTACTATAATATTAGCGAGTCACTTATTAACTATTTTCTCCTCGGTATACTTTCCTTACGTAATCTTATTCAATTATAATAATACTCATTATTTTGATTTACTTTTATTCAATTTACTTTAATTTTTCTCATTTCTCTTGGACATATTATTTTTCTTGTTCTTTACCAAAATATATATACCTATCATCTCTTCAAGACTTCTAGTACTTTCGTATGATAAATTAAATATTATTTATTAGCTCGCTAGTTTCCGAGGTATTTGGGTTATTACATGTACGGTACTTATTAATAGCTTTACATCTTTTGTATTATTTGATTGTGGGGCGACACATTCGTTTGTGTCACTAAAGTTAGCAAAATGATTTAGTATAAAAGGAAGTAACGCAAAGATCAAGGAAAAAACAACGGGATAGGAAGCCGTGGAGACAAACAGAATCTATAAGGTATGTGCCGTAGAGGTGGATATAGTACGAACAAAGCGGATTTGATTGAATTAGGAGATATGGTGTTCAATGCTATACTAGGGATGGATTGTTTGTGTAAATATGATGTGCAAGTGAAATGTAGAGAACGTACAATCAATTTTAGTATGCCGGAAGAAGGGAAAAAAGACATGGTTGGGAAACTGATTGTGGAAGGGATGGGGAGTATGATGACCATTCGAGTTTGTTAGCATTCGTCGCCACCAAGGAGTAGGGGACACCATTGGAGGCATTCCCTATAATTTTCAAATATAGTGACGTATTCCGTGAGGAATTACCGGGTGAACCACCCCAAAGAGAAGTGGAGATGGAGATAGAATTACTTCCCGAATCCAATCAATCTCAAAAGCCCATACCGAATGGCGCCAAGAGAGATGCAGGAACTGAAGAAACATATCGAATCGCTGCTGGAAAAGGGTTTTCTTTGTCCGAGCAACTCCCCTTGGGGGGAACCGGTGTTATTTGTAAGGAAGAAAAGCGGTGAGTTAAGACTATTCTACGACTGTCGTNAAGTTGTTACGTACAAACAATTTATTTAGTTACAAGGAGTTCAAATATGTCATTAATATGTGAACCATGATTAGCTTACTCATAGTCATAGTCCAAGACGCAATTTAAATATGAATAAAAAGAAATTTGGATTGTATAATTAGAAAGATTGTAGATCATAATAAATTACAATATTCTTATACGCTATATCCGTACACTCTCTAAGTAAATTAATATGAATCTAGAACTTAATATGGTATTTAATCAAGTTCGAGAAGTGACTTTGTTTAGGGTTAATCCGACTTAATGAAATTGATTGATAATAATCCATTCATTATAAATGATCAAATCCAACTTGTAATGTTGTTGTAATCCCTACCTGATGAGAACTCTAGGACCGGGTACCTTGTGATGGGTAAGGCCCAGCAACGGTTGGGTCAAGTCAAATAGCGAAAATGAATTCCTACAACCCATTTACACCTCTAAGGAAGAGCGGTCCGATGTTCAACTAGAGGACCGAAGCTAACCTTAAGGAAATAAAGCGTTTTCTGCCAGCTGGCACCTGGGTTCGGTCCGAGCGGTTACAGAACTGTTACAAGTCACGTTTACCACGCTTCGAACCTTCCCACGTTTACCACGCTTCGGGCCCGATCACGCAGACCACGCCTCGGT
This sequence comes from Utricularia reniformis, assembly GCA_009725065.1. Taxonomy (NCBI): domain Eukaryota; kingdom Viridiplantae; phylum Streptophyta; class Magnoliopsida; order Lamiales; family Lentibulariaceae; genus Utricularia; species Utricularia reniformis. The sequence continues at coordinate 1,055,592 of RWGZ01001025.1, forward strand.
CCCAACCTCGTTTTACATCCCGCGATAACAACCTCTAACAAACCTGTCAGAGGCCGTTACATGGCGTGATTTACACACGCTATGAACTCTATAAATACAGGGCAAGACGACAGAAATAGCAGGACCCTTTGGACGCGGAAGAACATGCTGTTACCCTGCCGGAATTCTTACCGCTTTCTTTACCTTGTCATTTTCATTAGCCTCTCTTTTATTGACTATGAGTTATTTCATTAGTGAACAGGCTAAGAGCATAACATGCTCTTAGTCGAGTGGTTTTCACCCCAATTCCTGGGGTTTCCACTATACATCGCCGTACACTTATTTTATTTCCAGCTTTTGATCGTCTTCCACATCTAAAATAAATCAGAACCGAGTTCGTTTGTTAAACGAACCGGACGACTGTTGGTACCCCCTAAAAAGGGACCATAACAGTTTGGCGCCGTCCGTGGGATAGGATAATCAAAGGCATGGCGACTGGAGCTCCGACGAATAATAGTGACGTGCTTCCCGACAGTCTTCCAGCACCAACATTCACTTTACAGGATTTGGAAGCTGTCGTTAGGAAGGTGGTACTGGAAATTACGTCGGAGAAAAGTGGAACAGAACCACCGGCTGTATCCAGCCCTGTTCCCAGAAGTAGAGGATACGAGAGTGATCCTGAAGAGCGCATTACTGATGATGAAGAAATCATCAGGCGTGGCGTCACAACAAGGCCTAGATATCGATCTACTCCTCCCCCTCCGGCCAGAGCTCTAACTCCCGCTCCTGGAAATGACCAGGAGCAGATGCAGCGACGAATAGATGAGCTCACCAAGGAGTTGGAGAATATGCGTGCATTGAAGGATTGCGAACCGAATCTAGGACGCAATCCTGGTTTATTTAACAGGGCCATGGAGGCTTCTATCAGGCGAAGTAAGGATGACGATTGGTGGCATAATTTACATGATGTTCAAACGTCATCCCAGCAATATCAAGGCGTATCAGCCGCCTTGGGAGATTTGATGCTCCCCTTTTCTGAGGAAATCTGGGCAGCAGTCCCAGATCGGCATTATCGCAACCCCGAGGGGTTGCTGACATTTCGTGGCGATGGTGATCCGATCGATCACGTCGCTGATTTCGAGTTACGTATGGGAACGGTTCGGGCCTCTGATTCGCTAAAGTGACGCATCTTCGCGGCAGGATTACAAGGCGATGCCCGAACATGGTTCAAAAATCTGCCGGCCTGATCCATACAGTCGTATGGCGGGTTTATTTTGACTTTCTCAGAGCAATTCGCTTCAAATGTAGGACCGCTTCGAAGCAGGCAGGAACTATATCAGCTAAAATATATCCCGGCGAAAATGAGTCTTCGGTCCTTTATGGAAAAATTCAACAGGACCGCCCGGGGCATCACTCGAGCTCCGGGATAAAATCGATATTCTACAGCAGGTCTTAGGACCATGCGGCCTTTCGGCCAGATTGGTGAAGAGCCCACCATCTACCTTGGGAAAACTTCTTCATAAAATCAACAAATATATTAAGGTTGATGAAGCGTTGGGGCTTGGTTATCGGAAGCCTAGCGGGAATTCTGAGCCCGCAGGTGATCATAGGGTTTCATACCCGAAAAAACAGTCGCGAGAAGTAGCGGCTGTGAGTGAAAAAGACGTCCCCTCGAAGCAGGAGGACAATCGAGTGTATTGCGAGCTTCATCATAATCGCGATCACCCGACCTTGTAGTGCCTGTGTTGAAAGAGACAGTAGAGGCAATGAGTAAAGAAAAGCCCGACCGGAATGGTCAGAAGGGCAAGCGAGCGGAATCCCTCCGAAGGGGCCACCAAGGTGACGATCGTCACAGGCGGCGGGGAAGAGATAACCGGGGACAACCCCGGAATTATAACGATCGGACGGAGGACCGAAGGTCTCCTCCACTAGAGCAAGAGAGAGGCCAACACGGTCGTGAGAACCGTGGTCAGGGCCGAAGAAGAAGATGGCGGGGCCGTGGAGGCAGAACCCCGCAGAATGAGGGTGGGAGACAGCAGAAGGCTACTCCCCCACCTGCTGAAACTGGTGCCCAACCTCCTCGAAATGAGGCGGCACCTAGAGAAGTGGCCGGAGATATTTATGTTATCTCCGGTGGATTGAGAATAAATGAATCGGTCCGGGACCGAAAGAGAACAGCGCGCGGAAACTTTGCTGAGAGCTCCGAATCTGTGGCGCTGATAAAATATGATCCCATGGATCGGTCCTCCTTCTTCAGAGAGGACATCACTTTCACCCCGGCTGATCGGGACGGGATCATTGATCCTTGTGACGACCCCCTCACCATTACATGGGTCATCGGGAATCGATGTGTCCACAGAATCTTGGTGGACACTGGGCCTCGTGCAATCTGATGAAGCGCGAGGTCGCTGAAATTTTGGGAGCAGCTGCTCACGATCTGCCGATCACCAACATAACTCTTTGGTCGTTCGACCAAAGAAGTGTTATTCCGTGTGGGAAGATGTTATTCCCCGTTACCCTTGGAAAGCCATCCAAGGACCGATCTGAAGACCTGGAATTCATTATCGTTGAAGTCGACTTGGCTTACAACGCTATTATCGGACGGACCGGCCTGAGTATGTTTGAGGCGGTCCCTTCTACTTATCACATGATGCTCAAGTTTCCCTCCATCCATGGAGTTATTTCTGTTAAGGGGGATCAGAAGGTAGCTAGACAATGCTACATGAGCTCGTGCCGAATGTTGACACCAATTAAGAGGGTCCGGGTGGATTTGCTGGAAGAGTTGTCGCACCCGAGGCAAGCAATGGAACCCGTAGGGTTCAAATTGATTAATCTGGTTGAGGATGACTCAACAAAAAACAACTCGCATCGGGGCTAATCTAGCCCCTGATTTTGAAAAAGAACTGATCCACCTGCTGAGAAGTCACGTGGATATATTTGCTTGGACCCCAGATGATGTTCCGGGGATTGACCGATCCGATAGTGAACATCAGATCAATACTGAGCCTGGAACGAAGCCTGTTAGGCAGAAAAGGAGACGCTATTCTCCTGAGAAGATCGAGATCATCCGGGCTGAAGTGAATAAGCTGCTACGGTCAGGATTAATCAGAGAAATCCACTATACTGAATGGGTTGCAAACCCATTGGTGGTTTCCAAACCGGACGGGAAATGGCGAATGTGCATCGATTTTACCGATGTGAACAAAAGTTTTGAGTCAGATCCTTTCCCGTTGCCGCACATCGACCGAATGGTAGATGCTGTTTCTGGTAGCACCATGATGAGTACCATGGATGCTTATTCTGGGTATCACCAGATCTTCTTAGCTGAGGAAGATCAGAAGAAATCATCATTCATGACCGAAGATGGGGTTTTCTGTTATGTGGTTATGCCCTTCGGTCTCAAAAATGATAAAGCAACATACCAAAGGTTGGTCAACAAGATCTTTAGAGAGTTGATTGGCCATATGATGGAAGTGTATGTTGACAATATGATTGTAAAATCTATGAATGATGAAGACCATCTTTCTTATTTGTCTCGTTGTTTCGAAGTATGCCGAAAATATAAGTTCAAACTAAATCCAAACAAGTGCTGCTTCGGGATCCGAAGTGGAAAATTCTTAGGATATTATGTTTCAGAGAAAGGCATAGAGGTTACCCTGAGAAGGTGCAAGCTATCATTGATATGCAACCTCCGAGAAACAAGAGAGAATTTCAAAGGCTTACTGGCTGACTAGCCGCGCTGAGCAGATTTATTTCGAAATCCACAGACCGGCCTTACCTTTTTTCAGAGTGGTAAGAAAAGCAAGCCATATGGATTGGACCAAAGAATGCGATCGGGCCTTCTCCGAGCTCAAGACTTATTTAAGCACTCCCCCTGTGATGGTAAGTCCAACTTGTGATGAACCTTTGGGGTTATATCTTGCGGTGTCCGAAGTTTCCGTTAGCGCAGCTCTGGTGACCATACGAGATGACATTCATAGACCTGTTTATTATGTAAGTCATTCTCTAGTATCTGCAGAAACCAGGTATTCCACCTTGGAGAAATTCATGCTAGTTTTAAAGAAAGCTGTATCCAAGTTGAAGCATTATTTCGAAGGACGAACGGTCCATGTTTATACGGATCAGCCTCTGAAAATACTCCTTAAACAAAAGGATTTGAATGAGAGATTGGCAAAATGGGCTATCAAACTTAGCGCTATGTATCTGGAATTCCTGCCCCGAAGGGCGATCAAATCTCAGGTTCTAGCCGACTTTGTGGTTGAAATGACCCGGTCGGCCATTTATCTCAACCATGAGGATGATCGATGGACGATCCACGTAGATGGATCAACCTTCGGGGGAAGATGAGCGGGCATTACCCTAACAACGGTACAAGGTGATCTTATTCATTCCGCAGTCAAGTTTTCCTTTGCTGGAACAAATAATGTGGTGAAATATGAGCAATATTGTCAGGAATGACCTTGGCTCGAAAAATGGGGGATAGCAGAGTGCGAATGTTCTCAGACTCGAAGATAGTAGTGGAACAATTCGCAGGGAGATTTGAGACTCACGATCCGATGATGAGGTTGTATTGCGCCAAAGTTCTGGAGTTATCCAAGAAGTTCAATGAGTTCTCCCTGGACCATGTGCCACGAGAACAAAACAAGGTTGATGATGCACTCGCCAGATTGGCTTCGGGCATACCCGACATGGAGTCGAGCACTATTTTGGTCCACGTTCAGGACCGACCTTCGGTCGAGATTCCAGTGACCGAACAGTCTATTGAAGAGATCGGGGATCTATGTCATGAACTCCAGGGCTTGAATATTGATGCTAATGAATCCCTAGGAGAACCCAATTGGATGGACTCCTTTATTAAATACTTCTCAAACGGATATCTCCCTGAAGATAAGTGTGAAGCCAGGAAAATAGAGGTCCGGGCTAAGAGATTCACCTTAGTCGACGGACGCTTGTTTAAAAAGAGTTTTGAAGGCCCGCTTCTGCGATGTTTATCTCCGATTGAGGCCGAAGCCGTCATGATTTATGTTCATGAAGGGATATGTGGCATCCATTCAGGGGCCCGATCTTTATACCACCGCATTATCAGAGCCGGGTATTTTTGGCAGACATTGCTCGCTGATGCCAAGCAATATACTAAGCGTTGCGCCATATGTCAATACCATGCTCCACTCCCGCAATTACCCGGGGCTCCGCTATCGATTACCCCACTACCTTGTCCGTTCGACAGGTGGGGGATCGACATCCTTGGACCTTTTCCCCGGTCCATAGGGCAAAGGAAATTTTGTATCGTAGCGGTGGAATACTATTCAAAGTGGATTGAAGCAGAAGCCGTAGCCATCATCTCGGAAAAAGTGGTCAAGCACTTTATCTGGCGAAATATTGTGAGCCGCTTCGGGGTTCCCCGAGCGCTCGTATCTGATAATGGGACTCAGTTCCGCGGAAAGAACATACGGGATCTATGCACCAAGTTGGGCATCACCCAGCATTTCTCATCAGTGGCTCATCCCCAAACCAACGGACTTACGGAGGTATCTAACAAGGTTATCCTGAAAGGATTGAAAACCAAGTTG